>CM062814.1:956090234-956577400 GCA_031772625.1 Pinus tabuliformis | reverse complement strand
GTGTGTGTGTGTCTGTTTATTTTGTCATTTCTCTATTTTTCTACATAATTTCCATTCGCATGCATGCACTAGTTACAGTTAAATCTACAAATATTAAAGTTTAATAAAATTTTAATAGTGTAGAATTTCAGATTTCTAATATAATATTATCATATCCGTTGTGATGCACTGTTGAGTGGAATATCCACGATAGTTTATGGATCAGTTGGTAAAGCTATATTTTGTCTGTATGACAGGTCAAAAAATATCTTTGAGGAATAGACTTTACAAAACAAGGTTAACAATTTAGGATGAAGATCATATCTTATAAAGGTCTCACAGTTGAAGGATCAATTACAAGGGCCTGGAGAAGTGATTTTCGATTATGGATTAACAACTTGTATACACAACGATTTATCTCCACAATGGAGCAGTTTTGTGACAAGCATATATTCAAGAAAAGGGCATTCCAAACTTTGAATAGTTATGGTCTTTGTGTATTCTAGAGGAAACAAGATTGAAGGCAAAAGATGACATCGAATCCAATGAAAAGTCTCAAGTTTTTGTTCCTAGATTGAAGAAGGAGAAAGGGAAGTTTGGAAGGTTTGAACCTAGTTAATGAAATAATAACAACCAACCACATGGAAGGCAAGATATGTCCGAAGTATAATGTTTTTGCTGCAATGAATATGGACACTTTAAAAGGTATTGTCCTGAGGATCTTCAAAATAAAATGATCAATAAGAGGGAGAAGAGGAGTGGAGCTCACATATATAAAGAAAATGAAGAACCTAAAAAGAAGCCGAAGAATGTAGATCCTAAGGATCTCTATTGTTGAAGGACTCCACCACTACCATGTTTACTTGCAATATGTTTTCTATTTTATTTGAATATGGTAGTTAGAGTAGCATATGCAGCTACATTTGTTGAAGAGTCTTGGATTTTGCAATATATGGCATCATGGAAAGAAACATTTAGAATTGAAATGATTAGAGTCTACATTGTTAGTTCCATCTCATTGGTAGCATTCATGTAGCAATGCAAGGATAGAAGGATTTGGACCATCTAGCACTCCACGGTTCATGCAACTATTTTTTGGCATCATGTTGTTATAGAAATAATCTTCTAGCAGGAAAGGATCATAAGGATACATAACAATAGCAGAAGCACCATTATGAGAAGGTTCTTCAGTATATGGAAGAATCATTGTGACATGGAAAGAGTATATTCCATTATAAGATCATGGAAGCAATATCAAAAGCAATCTAGAAGTTTTGAAGGTATGAAGATAGTTGAGTTGCAGCATGAAGGTATAATTGAAGAATTTCTCATCTCGAGAAAAGAATCTCATTTTCTAGGAAAGAAGCACCTTGTTCAAAGAAAAGATGACTAGATGGCTATATGGAAGTTAGAGGTCTGCATATATTTAGAAAATGGCTCTTCATTAAAAGTTAGACTCAAGTCTTCAAAAAGTATTGTACGAAGAGTTGGATGCATAAATACTTGGTAGCATGAGCTTGGCATGCTTTGATTAGATTGGAAAATTCAGGGCTCTTCTATATGATTATTCAATACATAGAGGCATGATAGATGGACACGACATATAGTATTGATCAACATCCACTATGGTATCTTGAAGAAATAATTATAGTAATGACAACTCCAAAGTGAGTTGTAGATACCCTGATGGATATGATATTGAAGCTTGTTGATTGGTTCATTCCACAAACACATTGTTAATGATTTAAATACTAATATCATGGGGAAGGATCATGGTACAATATGAAGATAAACCATGAGAATGGATGTTGATCTTGGAGAAAGAAAGAGAAAAAGAGGTTATCTTGACTTGGTAACTCTTGTTTGAGATTCGATTTGGCTAAATGGAAAAACATATTGTAGAAATATGGATTGGAAAGATAACAGTTGAATATACAACTGTTTAGTTTAAACTCAATTCAAAGAACACTTGGATTGAGTGGATATGCACTCGTAAAGGCTTAAAAGAATTTATGACAGAAATGTGTAAAAGGTAGCTAGCCATGAGATAACCTATTGGCGATGTTAGATTTGATGATATTCACTTTCCTAGATGGACAAAGGGAGATATGATTAGGTCTACATTGATTGGTTTGATAAGATAATTTTGATGACAATGATACTATAAATGATGGTTGATGGAAAGTGATTTCAAAAGTTGATGGCAATAACCTTGTAACGAAGCTAGATCGAGAAAGAGTTTGGCTCCATGACATCTAGGAAGGTAAAAGGTCAAGAATGATATGAAGATGCAAGAGAGGATCCCTGTAGCTACTACTAAGATCTCCATGAAAGAACAAGTAGTTTATAAATGCGATATGATGAAGCTTATGAACGTGTCTCCCTAGTTCAGAGGGAGCTAAGATCTACTTGTAACAACCTTGGTTAAAAATGCATGTAAATATAAAATATGAGACCATGGTCATGGGACACGTATTCCAAGCTGAATGGTTGGTGAAACATCCTAGTGGGTGTTCATTTCAGTTATTATGGCTAAGGAAATTGACAAAGGCAATGGCAAAGGATTTGGAAAGGCATGAGGCATTTAATGGCATTTTATTTATGAAAATAAATGAAATTAGGAGAAAAGGAAGGTGAAAGGTCATAAGTTGCATGTGAGGAGAAAATTGAAGGAAAATAATGGAAAATGAAGAAAATATAGGCCTCATTGATAAAAAGGATTATGAGAATCAACTGGGAAGCTTTTTTCTCAAAGGCAAAGGAGGCAAGAGGAAGGAAGGAGGAAGCACTGAAGAGCAGGATCAAGCACCTACAACATGATTCTTTATAGGTATCGATTTGCATGTGTGATATCCTTGATAGATTTCGCATGCATGGTGTTGCATGTGGTTCTTTGCTGTTATGGCATGGGTTTCACCAGGTGTGACAATGTTTTCAACCTAGCCTTTCAATTTCTGTATAGCCATGGTGTGATGGGGTTCTCATGTTTTGGTTGAGCTGGATTGTTTGATGGATTTGAAGTTGAGTGAGGTGGATCTTTGATAGAAAGAACACATGGCCTAGTGATCATTGAACTGGAATGTGGATTGTGGTAAATCCATTGGCCTAGTGACCCCTGAACCAGACTGTGGGTTGTGGTAAAGCCAGGTATTGTGTGCCTCGATGGGCCTAGGAATCCTTGCCAGTGAATGGCGGGATATACGGTAAATCCTAGAGGGTGGAGTCTCAGTTTAGGGCCTAGGTAAAATTCCTCATGGTATAGGTGGAGAATACGTGGCATCCATGCTTGTTTTGGCCTAGTGGTTCGGTGGAGATCATGGTAAAGGCTATTATTACATGTTTAATGTGTTGACATAGTGATCCGGAGTGGATTATGGTAAAGCCTGGTTCTATTGATGAGGGTGAGGTGGTGTAGCCTTGAGAAGCCTTGGTTGTCCCACATTCATGCTTGGAATATGGCATGGGGGTGATTGGATGAAGAGAGACCTAGCTCATCTAATCTACAGTCAGGTGGAACGTGGTAGTCTCATACCAGGTTAGCTTTTGCATTCATTAATAAGAGGTTCTTTCCTTGGTATCTTATGTGTAAATGTACTGGTTTATATTTGGATTCTATGGCCGATGTATCCTTGATATTTATGTTGTGATTATGCCGATTATAAGCATGTATTATGACAGTGATGATGTATGGCTATCCTCATGTATTAATTTGTAAATGAATGAACAATGTATATATGACCTAATAGATGTTAATGCAACTAATGATATAAGGGAACAATGCTTCTTAGCGATTCTTAGATAAGTGCGAGACCCCTATGCTAAAAATTGTTGTTTAAACCTGTAGATTACATATTTTTGATATGTTGGACGAAATGTCTGTCATGGCTAGTAGGGGTCCAGTCAAGTCCTTGTTCAAGTAATTACATTTGTATCTTTATTTGGTTGTTATCTTTCAATTCTAAAAGTGTCATTGAGTTATGGGCAGTGACTTGGCCTTTGGGCCTGAAAAAGTGTCACAAATCCCGGAGTCATATGCACAGGTCTGAGGAGAAAAGTCCCTAGACACATCCATATCCATGTTGTGGGAGCGTCTGGAGCCTCCTGGATGCATGCATGTCCATATCAAGGGAACATCTAGAGCCTCCTGGATGCATGAATGTCCATATCAAGGCAGTGTCCGAGGGTTTAATAGTCTAAAACTTCAGTTGGTCTTAGGGGTTGGTTACCTGAGTGGTTGGGATGGCTCTTGGGAGTTCTGTTGCTGATGTGGAAGGTTTGTGTGGTGTGTTTCTGTCGATTCCACTTCCTTAACTAACACATAGGTAGACAAATCATATCATAGTAACTTCTCGTCACATGTTTACCCCGGTTGGTTAGTTAATTGGGTAGATGTGGGATGAGGGTGTTACTAAGTGGGTTGCGCTCTCTTTGGGTCATATCTGATACCACATAGTGGTATGAGAGCATGGTTCACCCCTCAGACTGGATGACTATATATTTGTCATGCATTCATGTTGGTTTCATATGTGTTCCTTATGCTTGTAGTCCATGTGCTTATTGCATTTTCATGGTGTTGATCATGGTTGTAGTGATGTCGCCATGTGAAGATTGATGGTGTTGTTATGGGATGTGTCCTCATGAATGTATCGTTGTTTATGCATTTGTTATGAATGTCGGTTGTATAAAAATTTTTATGCATGTCGGTGTCTATATGTTGTTGTGCATGTATTATAGGTCAAAGATGCATTATGATGGTCATTATTGTGGTCTTGTGTCATCATGATGCTATTGGTATGTTATGATGCTAATGTGTTGGTTGATATAGAGAAGGAGATGAAAATCAATAAAGTGAAGTTGCAACAATGGATGCTTTTACATCATACAAATTTGTATGGTGGGTATGCAGGTATGTGGTTAATGGTAGTTATAAGAATTAGGGTTACTTATATACATGTTTTTAATTTTATTGTTGTTGTGGTTACATGCTTGGTAGATGCTAGTGAATCAGTGTGGTCATATGCACATGTGTCGAATAGTCATGAATGATAGTAACTTGTTATCATATGCATTGTTGTTGTTGTTTTATTTTAGTTAACTTGATGATTATGTTATATGTTGTTGATAGGTATGTTATATGTTAAGCCCCAGCTCCCACTATCCACGTGGTCCAGGCCTCACTTCATGAGGCTTTGAAGTTTTCCGAAAGTGCCCTAATCTGCTGGTTCAATGGTTTTTGGCCGCAGTTGATAGCTCTCCACAATTGGATCTCGGAGGTATAGAAGCCTGTCATTTCTGATGAAATTAATATCTACCCCTGTGCTAGGGGTTTCTTTATAGTAGATTTTGAAAATCCTGGAAGTAGACAATGCATTCTAGATTTCGGCCCTTGGTTTTGGGAAAACTCAAGCCTATTCATGAAGCCATGGAACCCATCATTCGATCCCTCAACAATAGTCATAACCTCAGCACTAGTTTGGGTGAGATTGCCAAGCCTACCCTTGCATCTATGGAATCTCTCCTCACTAAAAGCCACTAGAAATGCAATTGGGAAATTTTACTGCAGGTGCCCAGAAATAGAGGAATATGCCAGAACCACCTATGCATGCATCTGTGTGGAAATGGACTTCAACGCCGGATTCCTAGCTGAAATAAACCTAACAAGTAAAGGCTATGTGTGGGACCAGAAACTCGATTATGAAAGTGTCCTCTTCAGATGTCGATCCTGCTTTGAGATAGGCCATCTAGTAAAAAATTGCCCAAAAGCCTCCCAGAAAAATTCTGCGAAAAAAAACCACCACAGATCTACATGGTGGGAAGGAGCACAAAAATAACACTACACTGTCATCAAAGAAGAATACTCTAGAGAAAACTCTGAATCACAAGTAATCGGGCAAGAAAGAAACAACTCTCAAGACAAGTAGGGAGAAAGCCCCTCCCAACAACAAAAAAGTGAACTTGACAACCCCTCAAGCATAAAAAATTATGAGGATTCAAATACTGCACAAAATAAATCTTCATTTAACAACGAAGTAGATCTCCTAGGCCAAACTTCTTCTCCGACTATCTTCAAAAGGATGAACACAATAGATCGCGAAGGTAAGACACAAATGCCCCAAGAACCAGAAGAGATGAAGGAGATGGAAGATAAAGGAAGTTGGAAGACCATAGAGAAAAAAAAGGAAGCTACAGCACCAATCTCGCCAAGAAAGATGAGGAGCCAGACAATTAAAAACTAAGAAAATTATAGGTCTGATAGACCAATTTGGTCCCAGTGGACGTTAACCACTATCATCATCATCATCATCATGTGGTTGATGAGTATGTTATATGTTAACTTGTTGTTGTTATACGTTAGTTAACTTGATAGTTAGGGTTATGAAATTCATGTATGAGTCAACTTATTTGTGACATTGTGTTGTACTAATCTAGACTGATCATACATGGGTGATTGTTATGCATGAATGAAAATTGTTTATGAGTTTATGATGTAAACATGTTAGCTAGTTACTATTATGGATAACATGACATTATTTATGTTTGAGTTGATATGTTATGAATTTATATCGTGCTAATCCAGATTGATTATGCAGACAAGATATCCTCCCCTGAGTTATATTAAGGTATGAGTTTTCTTATGTTGTCTATTTGGTGTTTAAATGTTTGACTATGTCGTTTATTTGGTGTTTGAGTATTTGATGTCTATTATGTCATCTATTTGTTGTCTGAATGTTTCATTATTTGAATTATATGAGTATGTGTCTATAATTTTTCTTGCCGAAGTGATCTTGTGTTAAGGTGGTTGTACTAATACAGATATGTTGAGACAATTGATATGTAATTGAGTGTAAGTAGGTGATAGTTGTAGCATTATGTATTATGGCTGATGAATGTGAGTTGATTGTTGAGTATGACATGGTTGTTAGACTTGGTAAAGGTTGATTTCAAATTAATATACGTGATGTCTTGATCCTTGGAATGTGAGACTGGCATGTGTCAGTAGTTGTAGGGAAACATGCTTGGTATTAGCTTGACAAGGTAATAGTTGATGTGTTTATATAACTATAATGGGGTTATGTGACAATACATAGTAAGACTTTATTGCAGGAAGGTAAAAAGGTGTTGACATGGCAAATTTTCACCATACCAACAAGGGGAACTAACCCAATCACAAACCCCAATTAGATATTCTTTCGTTTGGGGTGGCTCGCTCCAACGGGTTTTGAAGAATCCCGTAAACTATTAAAGGTGTTAAGAGATTGCTTCCTGGAGGAAGGCTTCAATTAAATCAACAAAAGAAACAGTTAACCTATATGTATCAAACCCTATCTACACTATTTCTCACTACTTACGCTAGTCATAACTATCCTAATCTATCCTGCAGGAGCATAACAAAAGAGGTTAAACATCATACATAGATTCCAAGTCCAAATGAATCAATTACTGGTTCACATAAGAACAAAGCTGTATTAAATCCTAATTGCAATCCAATTACTTATACATGAGTACACATTCCACAAATAACACTTGCAACTTAAGATTAGAAAGTTCAAGATTCAGATGAGGATTTGGATCTTGAGAACAATTCAGCTAACGAGCAACCCAGATTAGGCAACTGATGCATCATTACCTACTTTAGTCCCCATAATACCCGTATCATGTACCCTTCCTACCCATACGAAAAAAGAAGCTCTCATTTACTTGAGGAATTTAGAATCAGCAACCTTTCATGAGTTAAACATGCTATTGAATTATATTCGAATAACCAGGAATAACCATTAACTGTATGTTATCAATATGCACAAAGAAAAACAAATTTATCTTTATGCCAGCAACAACACTATGATTCTAAATGCATGAAAGCAGAGAAAAATGAATCTGAAACAAAGGCTCCTTTTTGACCCAAACAGTCTTCTTTATTCACAATAAATCAAAAGCTGTTCTGCCCAAAAAAGCCCTCCCCTCATCTCCGGAGGTAATACTTATGCAGAAGCAACTGACCCTCAGTCTTCCCTTGACTTTTCATCTCCCTCCTCTTCTCAATATACAAATTAAAATATACAGGCCTCCAATTGATCGGTGAAACGACTGACCCATAAAGGCCACATCTGCTGGAGCGTTTCATTTCCTGGGGAAATGAATAGATGCTGATTGAAAGGAAGAGGTATGCGTGTCATTTCTTCATCATAAGGCCCGAGACCACATAACCTTCAGAACACACAGGTAACACGTGGAAACATGACTGCCAACGCCTAAAGCCGGATCTTAAGATAGAACACAACCCGGAGCCATACTTGATGCTTATGCATCCGTTCTTCGACCTCACTTACCTTCTCTCGGTCCTCGCCTGCAGAGATAACCAACATCAGCTATGCTTATGAAAATATGATAGAAATGCTTAAAAACACAAATCTTGCCTTCATTAAAACGTTTATAACATCAAAGGAACAAGTGTGAAAGAATCGGCCCTTGGTTTTTAATTCATGCATTGATTAAGTCCGGCAAGTGTAAATCCGATATACATTGAAAATCATCACATAACGCAGAACCGGATCTGAAATCCGGACTTGAAATATTATAGACGGGAACCCATACCCTATTGGGTCCGTGAAACACTATCGCATTGCATCGCCCGTGTGTTTAAGCTTTGGGTTCTATCGATTGCGACTTGCGATTGGTCGAACCCAAAATATATATATGCCGCGGTTCATAATCCCCTCGAGTCTGCCACATAAGGTTTCCCTTTGAAAACCCCGACCACAACGTATTATTGCAATACATGGGAATATATGGGAAAACCCACGGCCGACCATAAGGTCGAACTTGAAATATTATGCACCCATGTCTAAAGTTATCGTCGGGTACGGTACATAGTGGTGTGCCTTATATATAAGCCCCAGACCCCGCCGATTGCGATATGCGATGGGGCTCTGGACCTGAAATATATATATTGTGGTTAATAATGCCGTCGGGTCCGGTAGATCACGGTGCGCGTTATATACAAGCCCTGGGACCCCACCGATTGCGATATGCGATGGGGCTCCGGACCAGAAATATATATATTATGCTTAATAATGCTGTCGGGTATGGTGCCTCATGGTACTCATTGTGTGTCAATGTTGATTGCGATAAGTGAAAAAAGGGTAAGTTGTGTGAAGCATTCTATTATAAAGAGTTATAATGGGAATAAAGATGCGATAGAAGGTTTCACGGGTTGAATCCAAATACAACCATAATAGAGAGTGGGGGTTGGTTATATGCATGGGCATAGAGCACCATGAAGGTTTATGGGGATTGAAAAGTCCCGATGAGGGAAATGAATGAAGGGCTAGAAAGGGTTATAGATGAATCATGCGGCAAAGATTTATTAAGGGGGGCTTAACCATTAGGAATTGAAGATTTGACTCGGGAAAGAGTTAAAAAATTCCTGGGATAAAACAAATCATTTGGAGAGGTGAAAGATCAAACTTCTAGGGGACCCATTCAAAATTGCTACCAGGGTAGGTTTTAAAAGGGTGGTGGTTGTGGCCACAACAAATGGTGAACCACTAGGCGGACCAATTATCTCTATTTCTAAATAAACGTTGGATCAATAGAACATCAGGGTGTTAAGATAAACTTGAAATGCAAACTGTATAGATGGACAGGCATGGGTTCCAATTCAACATTAATTACTTCAGGTGGGAAAAAGACAAATAGCTTCTACTTACTTATAGGGTTTTGACAGACATTCTTCAATGGTAGTATTATGGGATTTATTGACCCCCCCTTTACCTATTTCCTACTTTCAAAAATCCTTTCAGGGCTATCACTAGTCTGTCAATACCTGTTTAGGTGTGTACCTCAGCTCTTTATCGCTCATCAAACTCCTTATGTAAGAATTTCAGTGCATTGTTTTCGTATGATTGAATGGGGCGCAGTCATGGATCATGCCATATTTTTAAACCGCTTAAGCAAGGTTGGGCTTGCTGTGTCAACCGGTACTCTGAGCCCAACAATAGTCCCTACCCTAACTGGCTTCCCAAACAACCTGTCCTTCCAGATTGGCACAAGGACTTGATGTTTCATTTTCTTTCAAATAAGTCCTTCCAATTTCAGGAACAAGGACTAGAGCACAATTGGATTTGCCACACGGTATATGACAGTGAGCTTAGCCCATGAAAGGAGGTTTACTTGTAGATGATAGGTATTGGAAACTCAGTGTGGTGGATGAGCCCAATGGAGAATAACTGTAAACCTCACAAGCAGGTATAGGCTAGGTCTGAGTGGGATTTTAAATGTAGCGTTCCGCCATGACAGCCCAACTATGGTTAGACATTTTTTCGTTTTACAAGATGCCCCTACATTCTCCAGGTATCCAGGTCATCAACAGAGCCTACCTAGTTCCCAACAGATGCTAATGAGTGGCTTAGGTTTGAATTCCACCGCTGATTATCCAGTTCTCATGGGCTCATTGAAAGTTTGTTTGATTTGCAAGGTAATGATGCATTTAGGATCAACAGACTCATTAGCAGGTTAATGAGGGAGGCAAGTGATGAAGGTGGTGAAGGAGGGCAATATGAAGAGAGTTATAAGAGGAAAAAATGAGACTGGAGGACCGAAATCAGTTGGTTGAAAAAGACTGAAATTCAAAACAGAAGGAAAATAAACTTTGTGGAAAAACAAGAACGGAAAGGACGGAAATATAACTAAACTAACAACAAAATAAAATGAATTCTAACCTACTCAGGAGGTAACCACTATGTGGTGGCTACTGTAAGTATCTCTTAAGATGTTGGCCATTAACAGGGAGTTTTTCAGTTTCTCCCTGTAAAGTTTTCAATCTGTAAGTTCCCTGACCAATTTTTTCCACAACTTGGAATGGGCCCAACCATAAGTGTTGGAATTTCGTGTATTTACCTTTTGGCTAATTCAACTTGTCCCATTTCAGGACTAGCTCTCCTACTTGGTAATCTTTATCTCCTGCCAGATGGCGATCAAACCATCTCTTCACAATCATTTGGTGATTTTTGAATTTATTTATGGATTTATCTCTCAATTCCTCGAACCTCACCAGTTAGTTGATCCACTTGAAGTAAGGCTGAAGGGGTTCCTCTCAAGGCTTGGGAGAGCTGTAAAGAGGGAAGGGTAACGTTGGGAGGTAAGATGGCTTCCTGTCCATAGACAATGAAGTATGGGGAGTTTCATAAGGCCACTTTGGGGTGACCGTATCGGCCCAAAGGGCATTTGTTAGAGCATTGTGCCAGTTCCTCTGGTTGTCGGTGACAGATTTACGGCTTATGCGGATGAGGTTTTTATTTGAGGAATCTGCAACTCCATTTCCCTGGGGGTAATAATTCGATGCATACCTTATGTGAATTTATTTATCAATAGCAAATTCAGTCAATTTCAGTGATGAAAAGTAAGAAGCGTTGTAAAATATGAGAGCGTTAGGGATGCCAAACCTGTTGATAATAAATTTCTCAACAAATGATATTACCTCGTCTTTGTTTACCTTCTGAAGTGGGATAGCTTCGGTCCATTTGGTGAAGTAGTTGGTCGTTGTGAGTATATACTTATGTTGCTACGAAGAGTTTGGAGTGATCTCGCCTATGAAATCTAGGCCCCATTGCTGGAACAGGCGATAAACCATAATGGGCCTGAGGGGAACGACTGGCTTTCTTTCTCGTCCTGCGGTGGTTTGACACACCTTGCATTTGCGAACGTAGGCATGGAAGTCTCTAAACACCGTGGGCCAATAATATCTGGCTCTTAATATTTTGTGAGCAGTGGTCTCTCCACCATAGTGACCACCTGATGGGCCGTCGTGCGTTTCTTTCAGGACATGATCAGCATCATCCTTTTCCAAAAACCTCAGCCAGATTCCATCATATTTTTTTTTGTATAATGTGTCAATGACCAAGTGATACTGATAAGATTTCAATCTGAGCACTCTCCTTTGTGATGCATCCATGTGTTTATGACATAGCCCCCGTGTGAGATAAAAGCGTATGTCGTAATACCATGACTCAGGATCCAAAAGGGCTTCCAACGTTTCACGCTCATACATCAACGTCTCATTAATCCATAGGGGCTCCTCCTTGAATTCTACTTGTGCATTTTGCATGCTCTATGCTTCTAGTTCTTCGAACACCCCTTCTTTATCCGCCAAGGCTTCTGCAACTAGCCTACACAATCCTTGCCATTGAACTATCTTTGCCGTCTTAATCTCGAGGTCGAATTCTTGAAGTGCGGTTATCCAATTTCCTCTTCGTTCACACATTTCTTTCTGCATGAATAGGGCTCTTACAACAGGATGGGGAACGATTACTTTAGTCCTGGCCTTTAATAAATAAGGGTGGAAGTGTTTTACGGCTTTAAAAACTACAAAGCCTTGTTTCTCCATGTTTGGGTAGTTCAGTTATGCTCCTTGAAGATTAGAGCCCATATAAGAAATAGGGACTTCGTTGCCATCATCATTTTTTTGAGTGAGGATTGTAGCATATGAAACATCAGAAGCAAAAGTGTACAAGAAGAATTCCTTGCCGAAATTGGGGCTGACTAACGCAAGAGCTTCTACGATGGCATCCTTGATTCGTTGAAACGATTTCTTAGCTTCATCGCTCCACTTATACACAATGTCTTTTTTCATCATTAGCTGCATATGACACACTATTTCTGTGAAACTTGAAACAAATTTCCTAACGAAATTAATCTTCCCGAAGAAATATTGCATTGCCCTTTTATTTGCATGGTTTTGTATTCTCATGATAGTCTCTATTCTTTCGGGATCAATAGCAATACCTTCTTTAGAAAGGATATGACCCAATAGTTTCCCTTCTGTAACTGCGACGACGCTCTTCTTGGGATTCAACGATATTCCGTATCTTCGACATCTTTCGAAAATATGTTTCAGGTGATAAATATGATCCCTCTTGTGATATGAATACATAGTGATGTCATCCATGTAAACCACTACTAATCTGTCAATCAACCCTTGGAAAGCTATGTCCATAGCTCTCTAGAATGTGGCGCCCACATTAATAAGTCCAAAAGGCATTTTACGATATGCGTAAGTGCGCCATTTAGTGTTGAAGGTTGTCTTAAGCTGATCCCCATTAGACACCAACACTTGGTTATATCCTGAAAACCCATCTAATAGGGACAACATTTCAAACCCAGAAACGCATTGAAGAATGTGTTCCATAGAAGGGATATGATAGTTATCCTTTTGCGATGCTTTCTTCAAGTTTCTGAAATTGATACATAACCTGATGTCTCCATTTTTCTTTCTTACTGGCACGAGATTAGCTACCCAACAGGTGTGTCTGACCGAAAAAATGATTTTAGCATCCAACATTTTGTTTAATTCTTTCTTCACCAGTGGTTCTAGGCTTGGATGCATCTTGCGAAGCTTTTGTTGGTAGGGCTTAGCCTCCTTTTCCAAAGGAATTACATGCTACATAACGCTGGTATCAAAGGTTTTTAAGTTGCCATCTGTCCATGCAAAGACGTCCTTGTACTCTTTAAACAACTTAACAAATGCAACCTTCTCTTGTGGAGAGCACCCCAACCCACATTGAAATTTTATGGGTATTCTTTGGTTCCAAGGTTGATCGATTCATACTTCATGGATGAGCTATGTGTTTTGCAGTTAGTCGACTTCTTGAATTTATCATGCAGGTCATACAACTGCTCCATCTTGAAAACTGACTTGGGAACTATATTGGACTGATCCTTTTCCTCATCTTCCCTTTTGTTCATAAGTCTGTCATGCTCTTTTTCATCAATGAATGCATTCTTGAATGTCTTCTCGCAGTGCAAGAACTCAAGGATTTGCTCGTCATCTTTGAACACCTACCAATTTGAGATGTTATCAGGCACAAATGGTTTGAAAACCAATTCAACATAACATTTATTCTTCTTTACTCTAAAATCCGGCAAAAGTTTTGCAGCCATACCAGCCATCAGATCGGCATCTTGGTTTTGCCCTCGAGGTATGTATGTGATATTAAAAGAATCAAAACTATCAATTAAGTTCCATACCTCATGTTGGTATCTTACCAGGTGTGGCGAATTGCAGTGTATCCTCTTCCTTACCTGGTCCATAATTATCTGTGAGTCACCAAAAACTTTAAGATTTTTTACCTTCATATCAATGGCTTTTTTCAGGCCCTGCAGCAAGCCTTCGTATTCTGTCGTGTTGTTGGTGCATGTGAACTCCAACCGACTGGCCATCAAATGTTGGTTCCCTTGCGGGTCAATGAGAATGCTCCCAACACCTGCACCTTCAAGGCAGTTAGAGCCATCAAAATAGAGTGTCCAAAATATAGAGTCTAATGTTACATCAATTGAATTGCTTCCTACGAAACTAGTTCTATCATCTACTATATTACAGGGTGGTTCATCAGTTGGACTACAAGGGAGAGCTTCCAACTGTGTGTTTATTGTAGTTTCTTTAATTGTTTCTCCATGGAATTCTCGAAAACAGGTTTCCGTGGCACAAACATTGAAACTATAATTCCCAAGGATAGAGTTGGTAAACATTACAGGTTCACTGGGGTCGTTTAGTTCCGTCACCACATACTTCATGTATCTTTCTCGATCAACTCTCAACATATCACCTTTTCCCTTTTGAGGCAGTAAGAGATGGGACCAATCAGTTGAGAAATATCCATTTAGTTTTGCTGACCAGTCCCTACTAAGAAGCATTGCATAAGCCTCGGGTATGTTGACTACCACTATGTCAATGACTTGTGTGTACTGTGGTTTGGCAGCCATCTGAATCATCACATCTTTCAATTCTCCAATTACTTTCACATTCGTTTTGTCCAGTTGCATAATTTGAGTACCAGTTTTCTCGGGTACTGCATGAATTCTTTTAGCAACAACGTAAGGCATAACAGTGGACGAGGCACCAGAATCTACCAAAAAATTGTATACGTTCATGTTAAAGATTTCAAATGTGATAAGGAAGGTGGAGTCATGGATTTTGATTTCCTTCCTATCATGGCCGCACTGACATCTTGGGGGTTTGATTCATTTTTGACAGAGTGGCTTCCATAGCTGATGGTGTTTGCGCTGTACTGGAAGTACTGATAGGTCTAGACACCGACTTCTTGGTTTGGCTGCTCGGGATGGTGGGGGTTTTGCAATTCCATTCATTCATAGCTTTCAACAACAAATCTCTTTGCTGCATTAACTTCAACAAATCGAAGTATGTGATATTAGTCCTAGATTTCTTAAGATCATCCACAATGTTGTAATCAATGTTATAAACAGGGTAGGGCAGAGTAAACATACCGATTTTTCCATTCTTAGGTGGGAGCTTACCATTTTGAGTCGCTTTCGTCACAGGCGGAGATGTGTTCTCTTTCTCTGGATAGTTTGCAACTAGAATATTCTTGGACTCACCACTAGGTCTACCCTTCTCAACAGGAACTTTGGGAGCGAATGCCTTCACAGGGTGAACATCTTTCTTTGTCTAGTCTACAGGCTTCATCACGCCCGCAAGTGGCCCTTTACTTCGTGTGTGGATTTCATTAGTGTGGATTTCTGCTGTGCTATATTCTTCTTCGTCATCATTCTCATTTGTATAGAAATCCCACAGTACATTGATTTGAGATTCTTTGTCCAAGGGCTCTTTTACTTGGTATTCTTCCTCACTTTCTTGTTCTGGCTCCAACTCCACTATAGGTTCTTCTTTGTTAAGGAGCGATCCAACAAGAGCCAAGTCTTCCATATTTAGATTCCCTTCATTGGGTGGAGTAGACAACGCAAGTTGACCATGACCACCTTCTGTCTTCTTACGATAGAAAGGTTTGAAGGGTTTTCTATTGTTATACTCTCCTCCACTCTCTCCAGAATTCCTTTTCATATCGATGACTGTGTTTGTCAATTTCTTAATGATCCAATGCAAACCTTCCACATCTGTGGTATCCCTTTCTTTGGCCTCAGCCACTTTGTTATCACTCCCATTATTCTTCTTGGATGACTGAGAGGCTTTCTTCCCTTCGGTCGTATGATGACATGTTGTGAGACTGATCATTTCATTCTCGACTTTTATTGCTTCATCGATAGCACCTTGTAAGGTTTGTGCATTACTTCTCTTGACCCACATCGCAGTAGGGACAGGGAGAGCAGTGATGTAGAATTCCATGAGCACCTCATCAGTAGGTCTAGCGTTAGCCGAGATTCTATTGAACAAAGTGTTGAACTGGATGTTAAAATCCTTGACCTTTTCTTTGGCTTCCATTTTTAAACAGGATAGTTCTAAAACTAAGGCCACAGGTGTTTTGTCATCACCAAACTTGTCTAAGAAGGTTTGCTGAAAGTGATGCAGGAGCATCCATCACCCTTAGAAAAAGGGAGGAATCCAAGCGGAGCGAAGAGGAGCGCATGGACCAGCGGCGCTGAAAGAAGGGAGAAAAACAACGAAAATATGTTTTAAAGCAGAAAAACAGAATTAAAGTGGGAAAAGATGGATAAGTCTCGAAGACTTATAATGTAATCTGCCATGTGTATGTGCATGCATTCATGTACCGAGAGCTTTGAGGGTTTTTGTGGAGAAAATCAAGGAGTGGTTTTGATCGGATCCCTCCAGTGATCCGATCCAATATTGCTTATACATGTTTACGAACCTGCGTGTTCAAGAGGAGGAGAGACAGAGTGATATAGATAAGGGTGTGAGAATAGTGAGTTCACAATGTAGTCGAGAGGGGTCTCTACTCTAAGGCTGAAATGCCTTAGAATTGTAACCGTGTTGTGTTTCCATATTATAATATATGTGTGTTGTGTTTACAGTGTGTCTGTGTATATGTGGGTTCTTAACTCTGTCTCGTATATATATGCATGAATGGTTTAAATCCCAAAATATGTATGCAGGTTGATCGACCATCAGGCGTGATGGCGATCTGATGAACTACTATTATATATGTGCCTATTATGCGTTAAGTGGTATATGGCAGAATTGTGTTAAAGCCCAGACTTTCCATCAGAACGACGAGAATACACAGGAGCCATTTTATCTTCCAGATCAACGGTCCAGATGAAGTCGCAGAGGATCGGAGAATCCTTATCGCATCGACGAAAGTCCCTTGGAGTTATCAGAACTAACCAAGGAGCAATGTGCGATGGATCATGAACAGTCGGATCGCAAGTCCGGATCGACGGTTCTGATCTCATCGGCGATCGGAGAAGTGGCCTTTAGAACAATTATGTGAGAGCTCCGACTGACCGCAGACGAAATCCTTATAAAGCAGACCATAAAGGGCCATCGGGTCCGCAGAGGCCTTGTATCGCTTCGGAGCAGCGATTAATGAACCTGTCGAAATGACGGACCCGAAACCATTAAGAAGCAGAGTATAACGGGCGTCGTGTTTGCAGAACTATCGCATTGTCCCGGACCCGAAGTTATTATAGGAAGGGATGTAAGAAGTGTCAGGTCCGCAAGGACGTCGGGGGTTGAAGTCAAGAGGTTATAGCGATCGCCGAACGGACGGACCCGCCGATAAGTATAGAGGCGGGGACATAAAATTTGAGATCCGCATATTTGAACTGGAGCGAGACTTATGTGTTTTCCTGTGTATTAACATATGTGTATGTCCGCGGGCTTTAAAGCTTAGCCCGATAGTTAACACGGTGGATGGGTGGTGGCTTCCGATAGACATAAGAGCGCCGATAAAAGGGTGGCTCCGATTCTAAAGTATGGTCCATGGTTAAAGGCGTAAAGCCTTAGGCGCTTCCGATAGGCTTTGTGGGCCATAACCCACAGGCCTCAGGATCGATTTATTTGGGAATTGGGATTTTGAATTAACCCCCAAAATCTGACCCCATCAGTTTGGGATCAAAGCAGGGAAAGTTTCCTGCGGAGAGAAGGATTCCAGAGAGAAGGAAGAAGAATGCAAGCAGAAGGGGAAAGAGGCACAGTTGGTTAAGCTGAAGAGTTCGTTGTCTTACTGTCGCACAAAGATCGACAGCCGAAGGTGAGAACAAACCTAGAGCAAGGTGTGCTCATATGGTTCCAGAGAAGAGAACCTGAAGGATGCCAAAAGACTAAGCTCAGGAGGAAGCTTGGTGAGGTATCGTGTAGCAGATGAAGACTGTTACTGCAGAGGTTTGGTTGCAGCTCATAGAAGACCATGAAGGCAATTCCACGGAAGGATTGAACCAGTGGGTAGAATTGCTAAGGACAGGAAGAAGCATATGACCAGGAGGTCATAAATTTTTGTGCCTCGGGAGTCTGATGCAGGAGCATCCAGCACCCTTAGAAAAAGGGAGGAATCCAAGCGGAGCGAAGAGGAGCGCATGGACCAGCGGCGCTGAAAGAAGGGAGAAAAACAACGAAAATATGTTTTAAAGCAGAAAAACAGAATTAAAGTGGGAAAAGATGGATAAGTCTCGAAGACTTATAATGTAATCTGCCATGTGTATGTGCATGCATTCATGTACCGAGAGCTTTGAGGGTTTTTGTGGAGAAAATCAAGGAGTGGTTTTGATCGGATCCCTCTAGTGATCCGATCCAATATTGCTTATACATGTTTACGAACCTGCGTGTTCAAGAGGAGGAGAGACAGAGTGATATAGATAAGGGTGTGAGAATAGTGAGTTCACAATGTAGTCGAGAGGGGTCTCTACTCTAAGGCTGAAATGCCTTAGAATTGTAACCGTGTTGTGTTTCCATATTATAATATATGTGTGTTGTGTTTACAGTGTGTCTGTGTATATGTGGGTTCTTAACTCTGTCTCGTATATATATGCATGAATGGTTTAAATCCCAAAATATGTATGCAGGTTGATCGACCATCAGGCGTGATGGCGATCTGATGAACTACTATTATATATGTGCCTATTATGCGTTAAGTGGTATATGGCAGAATTGTGTTAAAGCCCAGACTTTCCATCAGAACGACGAGAATACACAGGAGCCGTTTTATCTTCCAGATCAACGGTCCAGATGAAGTCGCAGAGGATCGGAGAATCCTTATCGCATTGGCGAAAGTCCCTTGGAGTTATCAGAACTAACCAAGGAGCAATGTGCGATGGATCATGAACCATCGGATCGCAAGTCAGGATTGACGGTTCTGATCTCATTGGCGATCGGAGAAGTGGCCTTTAGAACAGTTATGTGAGAGCTCCGACTGACTAGAGACGAAATCCTTATAAAGCAGACCATAAAGGGCCATCGGGTCCGCAGAGGCCTTGTATCGCTTCAGAGCAGCGATTAATGAACCTGCCGAAATGACGGACTCGAAACCATTAAGAAGCAGAATATAACGGGCATCGGGTCCGCAGAACTATCGCATTGTCCCGGACCCGAAGTTATTATAGGAAGGGATGTAAGAAGTGTCGGGTCCGCAAGGACGTCGGGGGTTGAAGTCAAGTGGTTATAACGATCGCCGAACGGACGGACCCGCCGATAAGTATAGAGGCGGGGACATAAAATTTGAGATCCGCATATTTGAACTGGAGCGGGACTTGTGTGTTTTCCCGTGTATTAACATATGTGTATGTCCGCGGGCTTTATAGATTAGCCCGATAGTTAACACGGTGGACGGGTGGTGGCTTCCGATAGACATAAGAGCGCCGATAAAAGGGTGGCTTCGATTCTAAAGTATGGTCCATGGTTAAAGGCGTAAAGCCTTAGGCGCTTCTGATAGGCTTTGTGGGCCATAACCCACAGGCCTCAGGGTCGATTTATTTGGGAATTGGGATTTTGAATTAACCCCCAAAATCTCACCCCATCAGAAAGGCACCCCATGAGGTGATCGACCCTATTCTCAAGCTAAAGTACCATGTGGAGGTTGCACCAATTAGAGTAAAAGGGAATAAGTGACATACCACATCCTCATCGGCTACCCCTAACATGCGCACGTCTAGGAAGAAAGAGTGAATATGGTTATCAACAGTGTCTCCCCACTCAGGGTCGAATTAAGGCAATACTCTTTCTGGGTTCTTGGGTAAGGGATGCTGCTGCCCAGGTACCGCTACGATATCCTGTGCAAGCCAGGGAGGTAGTGCTCCTGGAGGAGGTGGGGGTTGATTCCCACCTAGAGGAGGCGGTAGAGGTGGATTCCCACCTGGAGGGGGAATGTTAGCCATATTATGGATATGGAGGTTCTGGTTGAAGGTTTCCCTCGGGTGCTCTTTTTTAGGATTTTCCAAATCAAGCTAGGGATTGCCTGCAGAAGGGGGATCCTCAGGAATTTCTTCCCAAGGAGAGTCAATACTTTGCAAAGACTCTAGCACAATATCTTCAAGAGAAGGGGCTGCAGATGTCTCTTCGTTTATGTGATAGATCCTTGGATTTCTTTTAGCTGTCAGAGGTAAAGACTGAAATATAGGGAGTTGTGATAGGGAACGAGCATAAGCACGAGTAAGTACTCTGATTGGTTGTTCTTAAGTGATAGGGTACTCCCATAGTCTCTCTTCCTTGGGTGACCCAAACACGGGACTTAGATTTCCTTCCTTTTCTTCTTCGAAATGAGGCTTTTCCAAATGGGAGGAGGGATCTTTTCGACCTTTACGATCCATGCATTAATCTTTTCGAATCCATGTGCGACATTTATAGATGAAATCATAAAAAGCTGTGGACGGCGGTTCAGGCCCTCCTTCTAGCGCCAATTTGTTGACATGGCGAATTTTCGCTATACCAACAAGGGGAACTAACCCGATCACAGACCCCAATTAGATCTACTTTCATTTGGGGTGGCTAGCTCCAACGGGTTTTAAAGGATCCCATAAACTGTTAAAGGTGTTGAGAGATTGCTTCCTGGAGGAAGACTTCAATTAAATCAACAAAAGAAATAGCTAACCTATATGTATCAAATCCTATCTACACTACTTCTCACTACTTAAGCTAGTCCTAATTAACCTAATCTATCATGCAGGAGCATAACAAAAGAGGTTAAACATCATATATAGATTCCAAGTCCAAATGAATCAATAACTATTTCACATAAGAACAAGGCTGTATTAAATCATAATTGCAATCCAATTACTTATACAGGAATACACATTCCTTTCAATACAAATAACACTTGTAATTGATGTTTAACAAAGTTTAGAATCAACAACCTTTCATGAGTTAAACATGCTATTGAATTATATTCGAATAACCAGGAATACCCATTAACTGCATGTTATCAATATGCACAAAGCAAAACACATTTATCTTTATTCCAGCAACAAAACTATAATTCTAAAAGCATCAAAGCAGAGAAAAATGAATTTGAAACAAAAGGCTCCTTCTTGACCCAAAGAGTCTTATTTATTCACAATAAATCAAAAGTTGTTCTGCCCAAAAAAGCCCTCCCCTCATCTCCAGAGGTAATACTTATGCAGAAGCAACTGACCCTCGGTCTTCCCCTGACTTTTCATCTCCCTCCTCTTCTTAATATACAAATTAAAATATACAGGCCTCCAATCGATTGGTGAAATGGTTGACCCGTAAAGGCCACATCTGCTGGAGCGTTTCATTTCCTGGGAAATGAATAGATGCCGATTGAAAGGAAGTGGTATGCGTGTCATTTCTTCATGATAATGCCCAAGACCGCATAACCTTCGGAACACATAGGTAACACGTGGAAACATGACTGCCACCGCCTAAAACCGGATCTTAAGATAGAACACAACCCGGAGCCATACTTGATGCTTATGCATCCGTTCTTCGACCTCACTTGCCTTTTGTCGGTCCTCGCCTGCAGAGATAACCAACATCAACGATGCTTATGAAAATTTGATAGAAATGCTTAAAAACACAAATCTTGCCTTCATTAAAACGTTTATAACATCAAAGGAACAAGTGTGAAAGAATCGGCCCCTGGTTTTTAATTCATGCATTGATTAAGTACGGCAAGAGTGAATCAGATATAAATTGAAAATCATCGCATAACACAGAACCGAATCTGAAATCCGGACTTGAAATATTATAGATGGGAACTCATACCCTATCGGATCCGCGAAACACTATTGCATCGCATCGCGCTGTGTGTTTAAGCTTTGGGATCTGTTGATTGCGACTTGCGATTGGCCAGACCTGAAATATATATATGCCGCGGTTCATAATCCCTTTGGGTCCACCACATAAGATTTCCCTTTAAAAACCCCGACCACAACGTATTATCGCAATACATGGGAATATACGGGAAAACCCGCGGTCGACCATAAAGCCGGACTTGAAATATTATGCACTCGGGTCTAAAGTTATCGTCGGTTCTGGTACATAGTGGTGTGCCTTATATATAAGTCCCAGACCCTGCCAATTGCGATATGCGATGGGGCTCCGGACCCGATATATATATATATATATATATATATATATATATATATTGTGGTTAATAATGCCGTCGGGTTCGGTAGATCGCAATGCGCGTTATATACAAGCCCTGGGACCTCGTCGATTGCGATATACGATGGGGCTGCGGACTCGAAATATATATATTATGGTTAATAATGCCGTCGGGTCTGGTGCCTCATGGTACTCGTTGTGTGTCAATGTTGATTGCGATAAGTGAAAAAAGTGTAAGTTGTGCATGTTTTGTGAAGCATTCCTACTATAAAGAGTTATAATGGGAATAAAGATGCGATAGAAGGTTTCGTGGGTTGAATCCAAATACAACCATAACAGAGAGTGGGGGTTGGTTATATGCATGGGCATAGAGAACCAGGAAGGTTTATTGGGATTGAAAAGTCCCGATGAGGGAAATGAATGAAGGTCTAGAAATGGTTATAGATGAATCATGAGACAAAGATTTATTAAGGGGGGCTTAACCATTAGGAATTGAAGATTTGACTTGGAAAAGAGTTAAAATTCCTGGGATAAAATAGATCATATGGAGAGGTGAAAGATCAAACTTCTGGGGGTCCCAATCAAAATTGCTACCAGGGCAGGTTTTAATAGGGCGGTAGTTGTGGCCACAACAAAAGGTAAAGAAGGGAATTGGGTGAGGATTCCTTTGGATATGTTTGGAAACCACAATTCCAAACGTATGAGTGCTTTGCATACGCGAAGTATTCTTAACCATAATCTTGTCTGAAATTATGTGGATATGTGTTATATTCATGGACATGTATTTGACAGGTATAACAACGGGTGTCTAGTTAGAGCTAGATATGTCAATGGAATTGGAGTCCCTTGAGACATGGCACATATGTGTTTAGGTACAAGGCAACGTGCTTGGCATAACAAGATAAAGTAATTGGTGTATTGTTATATTTATTTATACACTGACAATTATGCGTTTATGGTAGGGTGATGTAGGGAGTTGCATGGCAAAATATGTTTCCATGAAATCTTAAAGAAGGCTCAGGTTGAGCTTTCCTTGGGAAACATGGGAATAAGTCATGGTGTCTATTGTTAATTTCATGCTTTTTGTCTTTTGTGATTTGTTGTGCTTGATTGTGGCTTTGTTTACGTTTGGTGTATGGCCATATTGCTTTGTTTGTGGTGTCGTATTGCTATTGGTTTTCATGGTTTTATTCTTGGTTGCTTTTGATTCTTGCCTTTTATGTTTGAGAGTATTGGGAATTGGTTGGGAAAGAGGAAAGTTAATGGAGCTCAGGGAGAGATGAATGAAACCTAGAAAGCCGAATGAAGCTCGATGCATGAGTAAGGGAAGTTGAAGGTAATAATATGACAATTGGTTGGATTGGTTCGGTCCATTGGTGTAAATGGACAATGGCAGTATAGTCATGAGAAAGGTAACAAGAAAGGTGAAGTAAATGGATATGAGGCGTCAGATGCCTTGGCTATGTTGGGAACGATTGTTCTCAATGTTGTGCATGGTGTGCATAGATAAAGGGAGTTCTCTTAACCTTGACCTTATGCTATCTGGTAATTATGTTATGATCATGATTATGCTGATGTTTATATACATACATATGTTGTTGTCTGACAGGATCATGATTTTTTTATGCTAATATATGTATCTATGTCACTGTCTGATAGGGTTGTTAGGGATCATTCTTATGGAGGAATGATTGCTTATGCAGGTGAATGGCATGAAAAAATTCCTGGTGTTATGGGGATTCAAGTGGGGAGAGTAGTCATGAAAAATATACAACGTCAGTATCATGTGGATATGAATTGATATTGTATGCTTGTATTATGCCTATGTTTATGTTATGATAGGTAACTCTGAGGGATACATCAGCCAAATGGAACCAGTGTGGTTTGCGACATGTTGGGACAAGCATGGATAAGACATTGGAAGCAAGGTTGCTTGGTAGTTTTGGATGTGTGGTACTATTGTTGTGCATATGTTGTATATGTTGCGATTGTTATGTGGTGCACATGCAGTGTTGTGTATATATAATGTGTGTACATGTTGTGTATGCAATGTTATGTCCAAAGTGGTAAATGGTGTTACAAATAATGTTATGTGAATGTTGCATATGAAGTGCCGGGTATAGATGTTTCTATGTATATGTTGGATATACGGTGATGTGTACATATTGTACTATGCACATGATGGATATGTGCTGTTGTGCGCATGTTGGATATGAAGTGTTGTGTATATAGGGTGCTATGTACATGTTTTATATGCAGTGTTATGCGCATATGGTGTTGTGTGCATGTTGTACATGTGGTGTTGTGTACATGTCTTGCATGTGGTGTTGTGTACATTTGGCATTGTGTACACGTTGTACAAGTGGTATGATGTACATGTGGCATTGTGCAAGTGGTGTCATGTACATGTGATGATGTGTATATGTTGTGTAGGTGGCGATGTGTATAGGCGGTACTATGTACATGTTGTACATATGGTACTGGTATACATGTAGTATTATGTGCATGTCGTACATGTTGTGTTGTGTACATGTGGTAGTATGTATGTGAATTGTGTAGTCGTGGTATCATGACATATGTATTCATTGTGTTTTCGTCTGTGTATGTATTTGTGTTGTGTTGTACACCGGGTGTAGGTGTATGTATTGTGTTGTGGTACACACGGGATGTATGAGTACGTATTGTGTTGTGTTGTACACCGGGTATGGGAGGTATGTCAGGTGTAGGTGCATGTATTGCATGGTGTTGTATGTTGTGTGTGGTTATATGTGTGTGATGCACACTATGTGTATGCACACATGGTCGAGGAGAAGGCATTGGGTGTTTGTCGAGTGTGGCAACCCATCCTGTGTGCATACAGAATAAGGACAAAGGTAGAAGCTAAGGATTGATTAAAGGATAAATATTTGTATTTTATTTTAGTTTTATTATGCATGTGATTTATGATTTTGGTCTATGATGATTACATGTGATCTATGATTATGGTTTATGATGATTACATATGATTTATGATTTTGATCAATGATGGTTGTGTTTTGAGCTAACCTGATGTGATATGTTTATACATAATGATTTGATCAAACGACTAGTTTTATTTTTTGTGACAAGAAGTGAACATAATTGCAAGTATACCTTATTGTCGGGCCACCAATGAGGTATGATATGAAGTTATTTCAGTTTATTTTGAATTTAATGGAAATTATGTGCTTGGTACAAGAAAGCATGAAATGCCTGGTTGGGTGGTTGAAATTGATTGCAAGAATTAGTAGCGTCAGTGAAAGGAATTGGAACATGTAGCAGTATGTCGATAAAGCACTTCAGGAGCAAGGCTATTGTGGGACACTGGTACCGAATAATGTCCATTGATTGCCATGAAAATTCAATGACTGGTATGATGGTTTTGAGGTAGGTATATTCCTTGGTTATTTGAACTTCCGATGTGGGGAAGCCTTTCCAAGGGATGGATCACCCGAGGTAGGGGATGTCAGGGAACCTGGAAGGTGAGTGACTGCACGGAAGGGGTGACCAGATTACCTGAGGGACTGTGCAACAGAGAAGGGAAGGTTGAATATGGATTTGTTTTGGCCATTAGCATTGGCAAATGGAATCAAATGCACATTGGGAGTGTGCCCCAGAATAATGAGCTGACAATTGTTCACTGAGAGGATAAGTGGCATAGGGTTATAGCGCTAGATATTGGATGTAGCTTTGACTTTGGCAGTGGATTCTGGACTTCCTAGGAAGGAGGTGAATCCTGGTATTACTTTGAGGGTGGAGGTGTGAGCCTCTAGATTCCCTTGTTGCGGATGCATGCATCGTACCCTTTTATTTGTTGGTTGAGAAAATGTGAATATGTGTGTATTATTGTAAATACTGTATCGAGTTGGATTTATAAAGCTCCATAGGCAATATCATTATTTGTTGGGTGAAGCAAATGTGTATGTGTGTATATGTGGTTATTATTGTAAATACCATAATGATTTGTGTTATAAATCTCTAGTAAACAATATGTTTGTCATGTTTTAGCAGATGGTCATTGTGAATACTGCAACGAGCTATGTTATAAAGGTCCATGGCCAATATGTTTTATTTTCAATGATCCTACTGGTTATAGGTGTCATTGAACACTGAGGATGATGTTCCACCAAGGGGGAGGGTTCTGTAAAAACCCTGGTTGAAAATCCATGTAAATATACAAATATAAGATCACGATCATGGGACACTTATTCCAAGTTGAATGGTGGGAGAAACATCCTAGTGGGTGTTCATTTTGGTTATTATGGCTAAGGAAATTGGCAAAGGCTTTAGAAAGGCACAAGACATTTATTGGAATTTTTTTATGAAAATAAAGGAAATTAGGAGAAAAGGAAGGTGAAAGGTCACACATTTCATGTGAGGAGGAGATTGAAGGAAAATAATGGAAAATGAAGAAAATAGAGGCCTCAATTATAAAAAGGCTTATTAGGATCAATTGGCAAGAATTTTCTCAGCATTAGATAAAGAAAGAAAAAGGAGGCAAGAGGAAGGAAGGAGCAAGCAAGGAAGAGCAGGATCAAACAACTACATTAGGATTCTTTGTAGGTATCAATTTGCATGTGTGTTTTTCTTGCTAGGTTTAGCATGCATGGTGTTTCATGGTGTTTATGCATGAATGAAAATTGTTTATGAGTTTATGATGTGAACATGTTAGCTAGTTACTATTATGGATAACATGACGTTATTTATGTTTGAGTTGATATGTTGTGAATTTATATCGTGCTAATCCAGATTGATTATGCAGACAAGATATCCTCCCCTGAGTTATATTAAGGTATGAGTTTTCTTATGTTGTCTATTTGGTGTTTAAATGTTTGACTATGTCGTTTATTTGGTGTTTGAGTATTTGATGTCTATTATGTCATCTATTTGTTGTCTGAATGTTTCATTATTTGAATTATATGAGTATGTGTCTATAATTTTTCTTGCCGAAGTGATCTTGTGTTAAGGTGGTTGTACTAATACAGATATGTTGAGACAATTGATATGTAATTGAGTGTAAGTAGGTGATAGTTGTAGCATTATGTATTATGGCTGATGAATGTGAGTTGATTGTTGAGTATGACATGGTTGTTAGACTTGGTAAAGGTTGATTTCAAATTAATATACGTGATGTCTTGATCCTTGGAATGTGAGACTGGCATGTGTCAGTAGTTGTAGGGAAACATGCTTGGTATTAGCTTGACAAGGTAATAGTTGATGTGTTTATATAACTATAATGGGGTTATGTGACAATACATAGTAAGACTTTATTGCAGGAAGGTAAAAAGGTGTTGACATGGCAAATTTTCACCATACCAACAAGGGGAACTAACCCAATCACAAACCCCAATTAGATATTCTTTCGTTTGGGGTGGCTCGCTCCAACGGGTTTTGAAGAATCCCGTAAACTATTAAAGGTGTTAAGAGATTGCTTCCTGGAGGAAGGCTTTAATTAAATCAACAAAAGAAACAGTTAACCTATATGTATCAAACCCTATCTACACTATTTCTCACTACTTACGCTAGTCATAACTATCCTAATCTATCCTGCAGGAGCATAACAAAAGAGGTTAAACATCATACATAGATTCCAAGTCCAAATGAATCAATTACTGGTTCACATAAGAACAAGGCTGTATTAAATCCTAATTGCAATCCAATTACTTATACATGAGTACACATTCCACAAATAACACTTGCAACTTAAGATTAGAAAGTTCAAGATTCAGATGAGGATTTGGATCTTGAGAACAATTCAGCTAACGAGCAACCCAGATTAGGCAACTGATGCATCATTACCTACTTTAGTCCCCATAATACCCGTATCATGTACCCTTCCTACCCATACGAAAAAAGAAGCTCTCATTTACTTGAGGAATTTAGAATCAGCAACCTTTCATGAGTTAAACATGCTATTGAATTATATTCGAATAACCAGGAATAACCATTAACTGTATGTTATCAATATGCACAAAGAAAAACACATTTATCTTTATGCCAGCAACAACACTATGATTCTAAATGCATGAAAGCAGAGAAAAATGAATCTGAAACAAAGGCTCCTTTTTGACCCAAACAGTCTTCTTTATTCACAATAAATCAAAAGCTGTTCTGCCCAAAAAAGCCCTCCCCTCATCTCCGGAGGTAATACTTATGCAGAAGCAACTGACCCTCAGTCTTCCCTTGACTTTTCACCTCCCTCCTCTTCTCAATATACAAATTAAAATATACAGGCCTCCAATCGATCGGTGAAACGACTGACCCGTAAAGGCCACATCTGCTGGAGCGTTTCATTTCCTGGGGAAATGAATAGATGTTGATTGAAAGGAAGAGGTATGCGTGTCATTTCTTCATCATAAGGCCCGAGACCACATAACCTTCAGAACACACAGGTAACACGTGGAAACATGACTGCCACCACCTAAATCCGGATCTTAAGATAGAACACAACCCGGAGCCATACTTGATGCTTATGCATCCGTTCTTCGACCTCACTTACCTTCTCTCGGTCCTCGCCTGCAGAGATAACCAACATCAGCTATGCTTATGAAAATATGATAAAAATGCTTAAAAACACAAATCTTGCCTTCATTAAAACGTTTATAACATCAAAGGAACAAGTGTGAAAGAATCGGCACGAGTAAATCCGATATACATTGAAAATCGTCACATAACACAGAACCGGATCTGAAATCCGGACTTGAAATATTATAGACGGGAACCCATACCCTATTGGGTCCGTGAAACACTATCACATTGCATCGCCCGTGTGTTTAAGCTTTGGGTTCTATCGATTGCGACTTGCGATTGGTCGAACCCAAAATATATATATGCCGCGGTTCATAATCCCCTCGAGTCTGCCACATAAGGTTTCCCTTTGAAAACCCCGACAACAACGTATTATTGCAATACATGGGAATATATGGGAAAACCCACGGCCGACCATAAGGTTGGACTTGAAATATTATGCACCCATGTCTAAAGTTATCGTCGGGTATGGTACATAGTGGTGTGCCTTATATATAAGCCCCAGACCCCGCCGATTGCGATATGCGATGGGGCTCTGGACCTGAAATATATATATTGTGGTTAATAATGCCGTCGGGTCCGGTAGATCACGGTGCGCGTTATATACAAGCCCTGGGACCCCACCGATTGCGATATGCGATGGGGCTCCGGACCAGAAATATATATATTATGCTTAATAATGCTGTCGGGTATGGTGCCTCATGGTACTCATTGTGTGTCAATGTTGATTGCGATAAGTGAAAAAAGGGTAAGTTGTGTGAAGCATTCTATTATAAAGAGTTATAATGGGAATAAAGATGCGATAGAAGGTTTCACGGGTTGAATCCAAATACAACCATAATAGAGAGTGGGGGTTGGTTATATGCATGGGCATAGAGCACCATGAAGGTTTATGGGGATTGAAAAGTCCCGATGAGGGAAATGAATGAAGGGCTAGAAAGGGTTATAGATGAATCATGCGGCAAAGATTTATTAAGGGGGGCTTAACCATTAGGAATTGAAGATTTGACTCGGGAAAGAGTTAAAAAATTCCTGGGATAAAACAAATCATTTGGAGAGATGAAAGATCAAACTTCTAGGGGACCCATTCAAAATTGCTACCAGGGTAGGTTTTAAAAGGGTGGTGGTTGTGGCCACAACAAATGGTGAACCACTAGGCGAACCAATTATCTCTATTTCTAAATAAACGTTGGATCAATAGAACATCAGGGTGTTAAGATAAACTTGAAATGCAAACTGTATAGATGGACAGGCATGGGTTCCAATTCAACATTAATTACTTCAGGTGGGAAAAAGACAAATAGCTTCTACTTACTTATAGGGTTTTGACATACATTCTTCAATGGTAGTATTATGGGATTTATTGACCCCCCCTTTACCTATTTCCTACTTTCAAAAATCCTTTCAGGGCTATCACTAGTCTGTCAATCCCTGTTTAGGTGTGTACCTCAGCTCTTTATCGCTCATCAAACTTGATGTAGATATGTTTATCTGCCTTATGTAAGAATTTCAGTGCATTGTTTTCGTATGATTGAATGGGGCGCAGTCATGGATCATGCCATATTTTTAAACCGCTTAAGCAAGGTTGGGCTTGCTGTGTCAACTGGTACTCTGAGCCCAACAATAGTCCCTACCCTAACTGGCTTCCCAAACAACCTGTCCTTCCAGATTGGCACAAGGACTTGATGTTTCATTTTCTTTCAAATAAGTCCTTCCAATTTCAGGAACAAGGACTAGAGCACAATTGGATTTGCCACACGGTATATGACAGTGAGCTTAGCCCATGAAAGGAGGTTTACTTGTAGATGATAGATATTGGAAACTCAGTGTGGTGGATGAGCCCAATGGAGAATAACTGTAAACCTCACAAGCAGGTATAGGCTAGGTCTGAGTGGGATTTTAAATGTAGCGTTCCGCCATGACAGCCCAACTATGGTTAGACATTTTTTCGTTTTACAAGATGCCCCTACATTCTCCAGGTATCCAGGTCATCAACAAATCCTACCTAGTTCCCAACAGATGCTAATGAGTGGCTTAGGTTTGAATTCCACCGCTGATTATCCAGTTCTCATGGGCTCATTGAAAGTTTGTTTGATTTGCCAGGTAATGATGCATTTAGGATCAACAGACTCATTAGCAGGTTAATGAGGGAGGCAAGTGATGAAGGTGGTGAAGGAGGGCAATATGAAGAGAGTTATAAGAGGAAAAAATGAGACTGGAGGACCGAAATCAGTTTGTTGAAAAAGACTGAAATTCAAAACAGAAGGAAAATAAACTTTGTGGAAAAACAAGAACGGAAAGGACGGAAATATAACTAAACTAACAACAAAATAAAATGAATTCTAACCTACTCAGGAGGTAACCACTATGTGGTGGCTACTGTAAGTATCTCTTAAGATGTTGGCCATTAACAGGGAGTTTTTCAGTTTCTCCCTGTAAAGTTTTCAATCTCTAAGTTCCCTGACCAATTTTTTCCACAACTTGGAATGGGCCCAACCATAAGTGTTGGAATTTCGTGTATTTACCTTTTGGCTAATTCAACTTGTCCCATTTCAGGACTAGCTCTCCTACTTGGTAATCTTTATCTCCTGCCAGATGGCGATCAAACCATCTCTTCACAGTCATTTGGTGATTTTTGAATTTATTTATGGATTTATCTCTCAATTCCTCGAACCTCACCAGTTAGTTGATCCTCTTGAAGTAAGGCTGAAGGGGTTCCTCTCAAGGCTTGGGAGAGCTGTAAAGAGGGAAGGGTAACATTGGGAGGTAAGATGGCTTCCTGTCCATAGACAATGAAGTATGGGGAGTTTCATAAGGCCACTTTGGGGTGACCGTATCGGCCCAAAGGGCATTTGTTAGAGCATTGTGCCAGTTCCTCTGGTTGTCGGTGACAGATTTACGGCTTATGCGGATGAGGTTTTTATTTGAGGAATCTGCAACTCCATTTCCCTGGGGGTAATAATTCGATGCATACCTTATGTGAATTTATTTATCAATAGCAAATTCAGTCAATTTCAGTGATGAAAAGTAAGAAGCGTTGTAAAATATGAGAGCGTTAGGGATGCCAAACCTGTTGATAATAAATTTCTCAACAAATGATATTACCTCGTCTTTGTTTACCTTCTGAAGTGGGATAGCTTCGGTCCATTTGGTGAAGTAGTTGGTCGTTGTGAGTATATACTTATGTTGCTACGAAGAGTTTGGAGTGATCTCGCCTATGAAATCTAGGCCCCATTGCTGGAACAGGCAATAAACCATAATGGGCCTGAGGGGAACGACTGGCTTTCTTTCTCGTCCTGCGGTGGTTTGACACACCTTGCATTTGCGAATGTAGGCATGGAAGTCTCTAAACACCGTGGGCCAATAATATCTGGCTCTTAATATTTTGTGAGCAGTGGTCTCTCCACCATAGTGACCACCTGATGGGCCATCGTGCGTTTCTTTCAGGACATGATCAGCATCATCCTTTTCCAAAAACCTCAGCCAGATTCCATCATATTTTTTTTTGTATAATGTGTCAATGACCAAGTGATACTGATAAGATTTCAATCTGAGCACTCTCCTTTGTGATGCATCCATGTGTTTATGACATAGCCCCCGTGTGAGATAAAAGCGTATGTCGTAATACCACGACTCAGGATCCAAAAGGGCTTCCAACGTTTCACGCTCATACATCAACGTCTCATTAATCCATAGGGTCTCCTCCTTGAATTATACTTGTGCATTTTGCATGCTCTATGCTTCTAGTTCTTCGAACACCCCTTCTTTATCCGCCAAGGCTTCTGCAACTAGCCTACACAATCCTTGCCATTGAACTATATTTGCCGTCTTAATCTCGAGGTCGAATTCTTGAAGTGCGGTTATCCAATTTCCTCTTCGTTCATGCATTTCTTTCTGCATGAATAGGGCTCTTACAACAGGATGGGGAACGATTACTTTAGTCCTGGCCTTTAATAAATAAGGGCGGAAGTGTTTTACGGCTTTAAAAACTACAAAGCCTTGTTTCTCCATGTCTGGGTAGTTCAGTTATGCTCCTTGAAGATTAGAGCCCATATAAGAAATAGGGACTTCGTTGCCATCATCATTTTTTTGAGTGAGGATTGTAGCATATGAAACATCAGAAGCAAAAGTGTACAAGAAGAATTCCTTGCCGAAATTGGGGCTGACTAACGCAAGAGCTTCTACGATGGCATCCTTGATTCGTTGAAACGATTTCTTAGCTTCATCGCTCCACTTATAAACAATGTCTTTTTTCATCATTAGCTGCATATGACACACTATTTCTGTGAAACTTGAAACAAATTTCCTAACGAAATTAATCTTCCCGAAGAAATATTGCATTGCCCTTTTATTTGCATGGTTTTGTATTCTCATGATAGTCTCTATTCTTTCGGGATCAATAGCAATACCTTCTTTAGAAAGGATATTGCCCAATAGTTTCCCTTCTGTAACTGCGACGACACTCTTCTTGGGATTCAACGATATTCCGTATCTTCGACATCTTTCGAAAATATGTTTCAGGTGATAAATATGATCCCTCTTGTGATATGAATACATAGTGATGTCATCCATGTAAACCACTACTAATCTGTCAATCAACCTTGGAAAGCTATGTCCATAGCTCTCTAGAATGTGGCGCCCACATTAATAAGTCCAAAAGGCATTTTACGATATGCGTAAGTGCGCCATTTAGTGTTGAAGGTTGTCTTAAGCTGATCCCCATTAGACACCAACACTTGGTTATATCCTGAAAACCCATCTAATAGGGACAACATTTCAAACCCAGAAACGCATTGAAGAATGTGTTCCATAGAAGGGATAGGATAGTTATCCTTTTGCGATGCTTTCTTCAAGCTTCTGAAATTGATACATAACCTGATGTCTCCATTTTTCTTTCTTACTGGCACGAGATTAGCTACCCAACAGGTGTGTCTGACCGAAAAAATGATTTTAGCATCCAACATTTTGTTTAATTCTTTCTTCACCAGTGGTTCTAGGCTTGGATGCATCTTGCGAAGCTTTTGTTGGTAGGGCTTAGCCTCCTTTTCCAAAGGAATTACATGCTACATAACGCTGGTATCAAAGGTTTTTAAGTTGCCATCTGTCCATGCAAAGACGTCCTTGTACTCTTTAAACAACTTAACAAATGCAACCTTCTCTCGTGGAGAGCACCCCAACCCACATTGACATTTTATGGGTATTCTTTGGTTCCAAGGTTGATCGATTCATACTTCATGGATGAGCTATGTGTTTTGCAGTTAGTCGACTTCTTGAATTTATCATGCAGGTCATACAACTGCTCCATCTTGAAAACTGACTTGGGAACTATATTGGACTGATCCTTTTCCTCATCTTCCCTTTTGTTCATAAGTCTGTCATGCTCTTTTTCATCAATGAATGCATTCTTGAATGTCTTCTCGCAGTGCAAGAACTTAAGGATTTGCTCGTCATCTTTGAACACCTACCAATTTGAGATGTTATCAGGCACAGATGGTTTGAAAACCAATTCAACATAACATTTATTCTTCTTTACTCTAAAATCCGGCAAAAGTTTTGCAGCCATACCAGCCATCAGATCGGGATCTTGGTTTTGCCCTCGAGGTATGTATGTGATATTAAAAGAATCAAAACTATCAATTAATTTCCATACCTCATGTTGGTATCTTACCAGGTGTGGCGAATTGCAGTGTATCCTCTTCCTTACATGGTCCATAACTATCTGTGAGTCACCAAAAACCTTAAGATTTTTTACCTTCATATCAATGGCTTTTTTCAGGCCCTGCAGCAAGCCTTCGTATTCTGTCATGTTGTTGGTGCATGTGAACTCCAACCAACTGGCCATCAAATGTTGGTTCCCTTGCGGGTCAATGAGAATGCTCCCATCACCTGCTCCTTCAAGGCAGTTAGAGACATCAAAATAGAGTGTCCAAAATATAGAGTCTAATGTTACATCAATTGAATTGCTTCCTACGAAACTAGTTCTATCATCTACTATATTACAGGGTGGTTCATCAGTTGGACTACAAGGGAGAGCTTCCAACTGTGTGTTTATTGTAGTTTCTTCAATTGTTTCTGCATGGAATTCTCCAAAACAGGTTTCCGTGGCACAAACATTGAAACTATAATTCCCAAGGATAGAGTTGGTAAACATTACAGGTTCATTGGGGTCGTTTAGTTCCATCACCACATACTTCATGTATCTTTCTCGATCAACTCTCAACATATCACCTTTTCCCTTTTGAGGCAGTAAGAGATGGGACCAATCAGTTGAGAAATATCCATTTAGTTTTGCTGACCAGTCCCTACTAAGAAGCATTGCATAAGCCTCGGGTATGTTGACTACCACTATGTCAATGACTTGTGTGTACTGTGGTTTGGCAGCCATCTGAATCATCACATCTTTCAATTCTCCAATTACTTTCACATTCGTTTTGTCCAGTTGCATAATTCGAGTACCAGTTTTCTCGGGTACTGCATGAATTCTTTTAGAAACAACGTAAGGCATAACAGTGGACGAGGCACCATAATCTACCAAAAAATTGTATACGTTCATGTTAAAGATTTCAAATGTGATAAGGAAGGTGGAGTCATGGATTTTGATTTCCTTCCTATCATGGCCGCATTGACATCTTGGGGGTTTGATTCATTTTTGACAGAGTGGCTTCCATAGCTGATGGTGTTTGGCTGTACTGGAAGTACTGATAGGTCTAGACACCGACTTCTTGGTTTGGCTGCTCGGGATGGTGGGGGTTTTGCAATTCCATTCATTCATAGCTTTCAACAACAAATCTCTTTGCTGCATTAACTTCAACAAATCGAAGTATGTGATATTAGTCCTAGATTTCTTAAGATCATCCACAATGTTGTAATCAATGTTATAAACAGGGTAGGGCAGAGTAAACATACCGATTTTTCCATTCTTAGGTGGGAGCTTACCATTTTGAGTCGCTTTCGTCACAGGCGGAGATGTGTTCTCTTTCTCTGGATAGTCTGCAGCTAGAATATTCTTGGACTCACCACTAGGTCTACCCTTCTCAACAGGAACTTTGGGAGCGAATGCCTTCACAGGTTGAGCATCTTTCTTTGTCTAGTCTACAGGCTTCATCACGCCCGCAAGTGGCCCTTTACTTCGTGTGTGGATTTCATTAGTGTGGATTTCTGCTGTGCTATATTCTTCTTCGTCATCATTCTCATTTGTATAGAAATCCCACAGTACATTGATTTGAGATTCTTTGTCCAAGGGCTCTTTTACTTGGTATTCTTCCTCACTTTCTTGTTCTGGCTCCAACTCCACTATAGGTTCTTCTTTGTTAAGGAGCGATCCAACAAGAGCCAAGTCTTCCATATTTAGATTCCCTTCGGGTGGAGTAGACAACGCAAGTTGACCATGACCACCTTCTGTCTTCTTATGATAGAAAGGTTTGAAGGGTTTTCTATTGTTATACTCTCCTCCACTCTCTCTCAGAATTCCTTTTCATATCGATGACTGTGTTTGTCAATTTCTTAATGATCCAATGCAAACCTTCCACATCTGTGGTGTCCCTTTCTTTGCCCTCAGCCACTTTGTTATCACTCCCATTATTCTTCTTGGATGACTGAGAGGCTTTCTTTCCTTCGGTCGTATGATGACATGTTGTGAGACTGATCATTTCATTCTCGACTTTTATTGCTTCATCGATAGCACCTTGTAAGGTTTGTGCATTACTTCTCTTGACCCACATCGCAGTAGGGACAGGGAGAGCAGTGATGTAGAATTCCATGAGCACCTCATCAGTAGGTCTAGCGTTAGCCGGGATTCTATTGAACAAAGTGTTGAACTGGATGTTAAAATCCTTGACCTTTTCTTTGGCTTCCATTTTTAAACAGGATAGTTCTAAAACTAAGGCCACAGGTGTTTTGTCATCACCAAACTTGTCTAAGAAGGTTTGCTGAAAGTGATGCAGGAGCATCCATCACCCTTAGAAAAAGGGAGGAATCCAAGCGGAGCGAAGAGGAGCGCATGGACCAGCGGCGCTGAAAGAAGGGAGAAAAACAACGAAAATTTTTCAGCATTAGAAAAGAAAGAAAAAGGAGGCAAGAGGAAGGAAGGAGCAAGCAAGGAAGAGCAGGATCAAACAACTACATTAGGATTCTTTGTAGGTATCAATTTGCATGTGTGTTTTTCTTGCTAGGTTTAGCATGCATGGTGTTTCATGGTGTTTATGCATGAATGAAAATTGTTTATGAGTTTATGATGTGAACATGTTAGCTAGTTACTATTATGGATAACATGACGTTATTTATGTTTGAGTTGATATGTTGTGAATTTATATCGTGCTAATCCAGATTGATTATGCAGACAAGATATCCTCCCCTGAGTTATATTAAGGTATGAGTTTTCTTATGTTGTCTATTTGGTGTTTAAATGTTTGACTATGTCGTTTATTTGGTGTTTGAGTATTTGATGTCTATTATGTCATCTATTTGTTGTCTGAATGTTTCATTATTTGAATTATATGAGTATGTGTCTATAATTTTTCTTGCCGAAGTGATCTTGTGTTAAGGTGGTTGTACTAATACAGATATGTTGAGACAATTGATATGTAATTGAGTGTAAGTAGGTGATAGTTGTAGCATTATGTATTATGGCTGATGAATGTGAGTTGATTGTTGAGTATGACATGGTTGTTAGACTTGGTAAAGGTTGATTTCAAATTAATATACGTGATGTCTTGATCCTTGGAATGTGAGACTGGCATGTGTCAGTAGTTGTAGGGAAACATGCTTGGTATTAGCTTGACAAGGTAATAGTTGATGTGTTTATATAACTATAATGGGGTTATGTGACAATACATAGTAAGACTTTATTGCAGGAAGGTAAAAAGGTGTTGACATGGCAAATTTTCACCATACCAACAAGGGGAACTAACCCAATCACAAACCCCAATTAGATATTCTTTCGTTTGGGGTGGCTCGCTCCAACGGGTTTTGAAGAATCCCGTAAACTATTAAAGGTGTTAAGAGATTGCTTCCTGGAGGAAGGCTTCAATTAAATCAACAAAAGAAACAGTTAACCTATATGTATCAAACCCTATCTACACTACTTCTCACTACTTACGCTAGTCATAACTATCCTAATCTATCCTGCAGGAGCATAACAAAAGAGGTTAAACATCATACATAGATTCCAAGTCCAAATGAATCAATTACTGGTTCACATAAGAACAAGGCTGTATTAAATCCTAATTGCAATCCAATTACTTATACATGAGTACACATTCCTTTCAATACAAATAACACTTGCAACTTAAGATTAGAAAGTTCAAGATTCAGATGAGGATTTGGATCTTGAAAACAATTCAGCTAACGAGCAACCCAGATTAGGCAACTGATGCATCATTACCTACTTTAGTCCCCATAATACCCGTATCATGTACCCTTCCTACCCATACGAAAAAAGAAGCTCTCATTTACTTGAGGAATTTAGAATCAGCAACCTTTCATGAGTTAAACATGCTATTGAATTATATTCGAATAACCAGGAATAACCATTAACTGTATGTTATCAATATGCACAAAGAAAAACACATTTATCTTTATGCCAGCAACAACACTATGATTCTAAATGCATGAAAGCAGAGAAAAATGAATCTGAAACAAAGGCTCCTTTTTGACCCAAACAGTCTTCTTTATTCACAATAAATCAAAAGCTGTTCTGCCCAAAAAAGCCCTCCCCTCATCTCCGGAGGTAATACTTATGCAGAAGCAACTGACCCTCAGTCTTCCCTTGACTTTTCATCTCCCTCCTCTTCTCAATATACAAATTAAAATATACAGGCCTCCAATTGATCGGTGAAACGACTGACCCATAAAGGCCACATCTGCTGGAGCGTTTCATTTCCTGGGGAAATGAATAGATGCTGATTGAAAGGAAGAGGTATGCGTGTCATTTCTTCATGATAAGGCCCGAGACCACATAACCTTCAGAACACACAGGTAACACGTGGAAACATGACTGCCAACGCCTAAAGCCGGATCTTAAGATAGAACACAACCCGGAGCCATACTTGATGCTTATGCATCCGTTCTTCGACCTCGCTTGCCTTCTCTCGGTCCTCGCCTGCAGAGATAACCAACATCAGCTATGCTTATGAAAATATGATAGAAATGCTTAAAAACACAAATCTTGCCTTCATTAAAACGTTTATAACATCAAAGGAACAAGTGTGAAAGAATCGGCCCCTGGAAATCCGATTTACATTGAAAATCATCACATAACACAGAACCGGATCTGAAATCCGGACTTGAAATATTATAGACGGGAACCCATACCCTATTGGGTCCGTGAAACACTATCGCATTGCATCGCCCGTGTGTTTAAGCTTTGGGTTCTATCGATTGCGACTTGCGATTGGTCGAACCCAAAATATATATATGCCGCGGTTCATAATCCCCTCGAGTCTGCCACATAAGGTTTCCCTTTGAAAACCCCGACCACAACGTATTATTGCAATACATGGGAATATATGGGAAAACCCACGGCCGACCATAAGGTCGGACTTGAAATATTATGCACCCATGTCTAAAGTTATCGTCGGGTATGGTACATAGTGGTGTGCCTTATATATAAGCCCCAGACCCCGCCGATTGCGATATGCGATGGGGCTCTGGACCTGAAATATATATATTGTGGTTAATAATGCCGTCGGGTCCGGTAGATCACGGTGCGCGTTATATACAAGCCCTGGGACCCCACCGATTGCGATATGCGATGGGGCTCCGGACCAGAAATATATATATTATGCTTAATAATGCTGTCGGGTATGGTGCCTCATGGTACTCATTGTGTGTCAATGTTGATTGCGATAAGTGAAAAAAGGGTAAGTTGTGTGAAGCATTCTATTATAAAGAGTTATAATGGGAATAAAGATGCGATAGAAGGTTTCATGGGTTGAATCCAAATACAACCATAATAGAGAGTGGGGGTTGGTTATATGCATGGGCATAGAGCACCATGAAGGTTTATGGGGATTGAAAAGTCCCGATGAGGGAAATGAATGAAGGGCTAGAAAGGGTTATAGATGAATCATGCGGCAAAGATTTATTAAGGGGGGCTTAACCATTAGGAATTGAAGATTTGACTCGGGAAAGAGTTAAAAAATTCCTGGGATAAAACAAATCATTTGGAGAGGTGAAAGATCAAACTTCTAGGGGACCCATTCAAAATTGCTACCAGGGTAGGTTTTAAAAGGGTGGTGGTTGTGGCCACAACAAATGGTGAACCACTGGGCGAACCAATTATCTCTATTTCTAAATAAACCTTGGATCAATAGAACATCAGGGTGTTAAGATAAACTTGAAATGCAAACTGTATAGATGGACAGGCATGGGTTCCAATTCAACATTAATTACTTCAGGTGGGAAAAAGACAAATAGCTTCTACTTACTTATAGGGTTTTGACAGACATTCTTCAATGGTAGTATTATGGGATTTATTGACCCCCCTTTACCTATTTCCTACTTTCAAAAATCCTTTCAGGGCTATCACTAGTCTGTCAATACCTGTTTAGGTGTGTACCTCAGCTCTTTATCGCTCATCAAACTTGATGTAGATATGTTTATCTGCACCTTATGTAAGAATTTCAGTGCATTGTTTTCGTATGATTGAATGGGGCGCAGTCATGGATCATGCCATATTTTTAAACCGCTTAAGCAAGGTTGGGCTTGCTGTGTCAACCGGTACTCTGAGCCCAACAATAGTCCCTACCCTAACTGGCTTCCCAAACAACCTGTCCTTCCAGATTGGCACAAGGACTTGATGTTTCATTTTCTTTCAAATAAGTCCTTCCAATTTCAGGAACAAGGACTAGAGCACAATTGGATTTGCCACACGGTATATGACAGTGAGCTTAGCCCATGAAAGGAGGTTTACTTGTAGATGATAGGTATTGGAAACTCAGTGTGGTGGATGAGCCCAATGGAGAATAACTGTAAACCTCACAAGCAGGTATAGGCTAGGTCTGAGTGGCATTTTAAATGTAGCGTTCCGCCATGATAGCCCAACTATGGTTAGACATTTTTTCGTTTTACAAGATGCCCCTACATGCTCCAGGTATCCAGGTCATCAACAGATCCTACCTAGTTCCCAACAGATGCTAATGAGTGGCTTAGGTTTGAATTCCACGGCTGATTATCCAGTTCTCATGGGCTCATTGAAAGTTTGTTTGATTTGCAAGGTAATGATGCATTTAGGATCAACAGACTCATTAGCAGGTTAATGAGGGAGGCAAGTGATGAAGGTGGTGAAGGAGGGCAATATGAAGAGAGTTATAAGAGGAAAAAATGAGACTGGAGGACCGAAATCAGTTTGTTGAAAAAGACTGAAATTCAAAACAGAAGGAAAATAAACTTTGTGGAAAAACAAGAACGGAAAGGACGGAAATATAACTAAACTAACAACAAAATAAAATGAATTCTAACCTACTCAGGAGGTAACCACTATGTGGTGGCTACTGTAAGTATCTCTTAAGATGTTGGCCATTAACAGGGAGTTTTTCAGTTTCTCCCTGTAAAGTTTTCAATCTGTAAGTTCCCTGACCAATTTTTTCCACAACTTGGAATGGGCCCAACCATAAGTGTTGGAATTTCGTGTATTTACCTTTTGGCTAATTCAACTTGTCCCATTTCAGGACTAGCTCTCCTACTTGGTAATCTTTATCTCCTGCCAGATGGCGATCAAACCATCTCTTCACAATCATTTGGTGATTTTTGAATTTATTTATGGATTTATCTCTCAATTCCTCGAACCTCACCAGTTAGTTGATCCTCTTGAAGTAAGGCTGAAGGGGTTCCTCTCAAGGCTTGGGAGAGCTGTAAAGAGGGAAGGGTAACGTTGGGAGGTAAGATGGCTTCCTGTCCATAGACAATGAAGTATGGGGAGTTTCATAAGGCCACTTTGGGGTGACCCTATCGGCCCAAAGGGCATTTGTTAGAGCATTGTGCCAGTTCCTCTGGTTGTCGGTGACAGATTTACGGCTTATGCGGATGAGGTTTTTATTTGAGGAATCTACAACTCCATTTCCCTGGGGGTAATAATTCGATGCATACCTTATGTGAATTTATTTATCAATAGCAAATTCAGTCAATTTCAGTGATGAAAAGTAAGAAGCGTTGTAAAATATGAGAGCGTTAGGGATGCCAAACCTGTTGATAATAAATTTCTCAACAAATGATATTACCTCGTCTTTGTTTACCTTCTGAAGTGGGATAGCTTCGGTCCATTTGGTGAAGTAGTTGGTCGTTGTGAGTATATACTTATGTTGCTACGAAGAGTTTGGAGTGATCTCGCCTATGAAATCTAGGCCCCATTGCTGGAACAGGCGATAAACCATAATGGGCCTGAGGGGAACGACTGGCTTTCTTTCTCGTCCTGCGGTGGTTTGACACACCTTGCATTTGCGAACGTAGGCATGGAAGTCTCTAAACACCGTGGGCCAATAATATCTGGCTCTTAATATTTTGTGAGCAGTGGTCTCTCCACCATAGTGACCACCTGATGGGCCGTCGTGCGTTTCTTTCAGGACATGATCAGCATCATCCTTTTCCAAAAACCTCAGCCAGATTCCATCATATTTTTTTTTGTATAATGTGTCAATGACCAAGTGATACTGATAAGATTTCAATCTGAGCACTCTCCTTTGTGATGCATCCATGTGTTTAGGACATAGCCCCCGTGTGAGATAAAAGCGTATGTCGTAATACCACGACTCAGGATCCAAAAGGGCTTCCAACGTTTCACGCTCATACATCAGCGTCTCATTAATCCATAGGGTCTCCTCCTTGAATTCTACTTGTGCATTTTGCATGCTCTATGCTTCTAGTTCTTCGAACACCCCTTCTTTATCCGCCAAGGCTTCTGCAACTAGCCTACACAATCCTTGCCATTGAACTATCTTTGCCGTCTTAATCTCGAGGTCGAATTCTTGAAGTGCGGTTATCCAATTTCCTCTTCGTTCACGCATTTCTTTCTGCATGAATAGGGCTCTTACAACAGGATGGGGAACGATTACTTTAGTCCTGGCCTTTAATAAATAAGGGCGGAAGTGTTTTACGGCTTTAAAAACTACAAAGCCTTGTTTCTCCATGTCTGGGTAGTTCAGTTCTGCTCCTTGAAGATTAGAGCTCATATAAGAAATAGGGACTTCGTTGCCATCATCATTTTTTTGAGTGAGGATTGTAGCATATGAAACATCAGAAGCAAAAGTGTACAAGAAGAATTCCTTGCCGAAATTGGGGCTGACCAACGCAAGAGCTTCTACGATGGCCTCCTTGATTCGCTGAAACGATTTCTTAGCTTCATCGCTCCACTTATACACAATGTCTTTTTTCATCATTAGCTGCATAGGACACACTATTTCTGTGAAACCTGAAACAAATTTCCTAACGAAATTAATCTTCCCGAAGAAATATTGCATTGCCCTTTTATTTGCATGGTTTTGTATTCTCATGATAGTCTCTATTCTTTCGGGATCAATAGCAATACCTTCTTTAGAAAGGATATGCCCAATAGTTTCCCTTCTGTAACTGCGAAGACGCTCTTCTTGGGATTCAACGATATTCCGTATCTTCGACATCTTTCGAAAATATGTTTCAGGTGATAAATATGATCCCTTTTGTGATATGAATACATAGTGATGTCATCCATGTAAACCACTACTAATCTGTTAATCAACCCTTGGAAAGCTATGTCCATAGCTCTCTAGAATGTGGCGCCCACATTAATAAGTCCAAAAGGCATTTTACGATATGCGTAAGTGCCCCATTTAGTGTTGAAGGTTGTCTTAAGCTGATCCCCATTAGACACCAACACTTGGTTATATCCTGAAAACCCATCTAATAGGGACAACATTTCAAACCCAGAAACGCATTGAAGAATGTGTTCCATAGAAGGGATAGGATAGTTATCCTTTTGCGATGCTTTGTTCAAGTTTCTGAAATTGATACATAACCTGATGTCTCCATTTTTCTTTCTTACTGGCACGAGATTGGCTACCCAACAGGTGTGTCTGACCGGAAAAATGATTTTAGCATCCAACATTTTGTTTAATTCTTTCTTCACCAGTGGTTCTAGGCTTGGATGCATCTTGCGAAGCTTTTGTTGGTAGGGCTTAGCCTCCTTTTCCAAAGGAATTACATGCTACATAACGCTGGTATCAAAGGTTTTTAAGTTGCCATATGTCCATGCAAAGACGTCCTTGTACTCTTTAAACAACTTAACAAATGCAACCTTCTCTTGTGGAGAGCACCCCAACCCACATTGACATTTTATGGGTATTCTTTGGTTCCAAGGTTGATCGATTCATACTTCATGGATGAGCTATGTGTTTTGCAGTTAGTCGACTTCTTGAATTTATCATGCAGGTCATACAACTGCTCCATCTTGAAAACTGACTTGGGAACTATATTGGACTGATCCTTTTCCTCATCTTCCCTTTTGTTCATAAGTCTGTCATGCTCTTTTTCATCAATGACTGCATTCTTGAATGTCTTCTCGCAGTGCAAGAACTCAAGGATTTGCTCGTCATCTTTGAACACCTACCAATTTGAGATGTTATCAGGCACAGATGGTTTGAAAACCAATTCAACATAACATTTATTCTTCTTTACTCTAAAATCCGGCAAAAGTTTTGCAGCCATACCAGCCATCAGATCGGCATCTTGGTTTTGCCCTCGAGGTATGTATGTGATATTAAAAGAATCAAAACTATCAATTAAGTTCCATACCTCATGTTGGTATCTTACCAGGTGTGGCGAATTGCAGTGTATCCTCTTCCTTACCTGGTCCACAATTATCTGTGAGTCACCAAAAACTTTAAGATTTTTTACCTTCATATCAATGGCTTTTTTCAGGCCCTGCAGCAAGCCTTCGTATTCTGTCATGTTGTTGGTGCATGTGAACTCCAACCGACTGGCCATCAAATGTTGGTTCCCTTGCGGGTCAATGAGAATGCTCCCAGCACCTGCACCTTCAAGGCAGTTAGAGCCATCAAAATAGAGTGTCCAAAATATAGAGTCTAATGTTACATCAATTGAATTGCTTCCTACGAAACTAGTTCTATCATCTACTATATTACAGGGTGGTTCATCAGTTGGACTACAAGGGAGAGCTTCCAACTGTGTGTTTATTGTAGTTTCTTCAATTGTTTCTGCATGGAATTCTCCAAAACAGGTTTCCGTGGCACAAACATTGAAACTATAATTCCCAAGGATAGAGTTGGTAAACATTACAGGTTCATTGGGGTCGTTTAGTTCCGTCACCACATACTTCATGTATCTTTCTCGATCAACTCTCAACATATCACCTTTTCCCTTTTGAGGCAGTAAGAGATGGGACCAATCAGTTGAGAAATATCCATTTAGTTTTGCTGACCAGTCCCTACTAAGCAGCATTCCATAAGCCTCGGGTATGTTGACTACCACTATGTCAATGACTTGTGTGTACTGTGGTTTGGCAGCCATCTGAATCAACACATCTTTCAATTCTCCAATTACTTTCACATTCGTTTTGTCCAGTTGCATAATTCGAGTTCCAGTTTTCTCGGGTACTGCATGAAGTCTTTTAGCAACAACGTAAGGCATAACAGTGGACGAGGCACCAGAATCTACCAAGAAATTGTATACGTTCATGTTAAAGATTTCAAATGTGATAAGGAAAGGTGGAGTCATGGATTTTGATTTCCTTCCTATCATGGCCGCACTGACATCTTGGGGGTTTGATTCATTTTTGACAGAGTGGCTTCCATAGCTGATGGTGTTTGGGCTGTACTGGAAGTACTGATAGGTCTAGACACCGACTTCTTGGTTTGGCTGCTCGGGATGGTGGGGGTTTTGCAATTCCATTCATTCATAGCTTTCAACAACAAATCTCTTTGCTGCGTTAACTTCAACAAATCGAAGTATGTGATATTAGCCCTAGATTTCTTAAGATCATCCACAATGTTGTAATCAATGTTATAAACAGGGTAGGGCAGAGTAAACATACCGGTTTTTCCATTCTTAGGTGGGAGTTTACCATTTTGAGTCGCCTTCGTCACAGGCGGAGATGTGTTCTCTTTCTCTGGATAGTTTGCAACTAGAGTATTCTTGGACTCACCACTAGGTCTACCCTTCTCAACAGGAACTTTGGGAGCGGATGCCTTCACAGGGTGAACATCTTTCTTTGTCTAGTCTACAGGCTTCATCACGCCCGCAAGTGGCCCTTTACTTCGTGTGTGGATTTCATTAGTGTGGATTTCTGCTGTGCTATCTTCTTCGTCGTCATCATTCTCATTTGTATAGAAATCCCACAGTACATTGATTTGAGATTCTTTGTCCAAGGGCTCTTTTACTTGGTATTCTTCCTCATTTTCTTGTTCTGGCTCCAACTCCACTATAGGTTCTTCTTTGTTAAGGAGCGATCCAACAAGAGCCAAGTCTTCCATATTTAGATTCCCTTCGGGTGGAGTAGGCAACGCAAGTTGACCATGACCACCTTCTGTCTTCTTACGATAGAAAGGTTTGAAGGGTTTTCTATTGTTATACTCTCCTCCACTCTCTCCAGAATTCCTTTTCATATCGATGACTGTGTTTGTCAATTTCTTAATGATCCAATGCAAACCTTCCACATCTGTGGTGTCCCTTTCTTTGCCCTCAGCCACTTTGTTATCACTCCCATTATTCTTCTTGGATGACTGAGAGGCTTTCTTCCCTTCGGTCGTATGATGACATGTTGTGAGACTGATCATTTCATTCTCGACTTTTATTGCTTCATCGATAGCACCTTGTAAGGTTTGTGCATTACTTCTCTTGACCCACATCGCAGTAGGGACAGGGAGAGCAGTGATGTAGAATTCCATGAGCACCTCATCAGTAGGTCTAGCGTTAGCCGGATTCTATTGAACAAAGTGTTGAACCGGATGTTAAAATCCTTGACCTTTTCTTTGGCTTCCATTTTTAAACAGGATAGTTCTAAAACTAAGGCCACAGGTGTTTTGTCATCACCAAACTTGTCTAAGAAGGCTTGCTGAAAGTGATGCAGGAGCATCCATCACCCTTAGAAAAAGGGAGGAATCCAAGCGGAGCGAAGAGGAGCGCATGGACCAGCGGCGCTGAAAGAAGGGAGAAAAACAACGAAAATATGTTTTAAAGCAGAAAAACAGAATTAAAGTGGGAAAAGATGGATAAGTCTCGAAGACTTATAATGTAATCTGCCATGTGTATGTGCATGCATTCATGTACCGAGAGCTTTGAGGGTTTTTGTGGAGAAAATCAAGGAGTGGTTTTGATCGGATCCCTCCAGTGATCCGATCCAATATTGCTTATACATGTTTACGAACCTGCGTGTTCAAGAGGAGGAGAGACAGAGTGATATAGATAAGGGTGTGAGAATAGTGAGTTCACAATGTAGTCGAGAGGGGTCTCTACTCTAAGGCTGAAATGCCTTAGAATTGTAACCGTGTTGTGTTTCCATATTATAATATATGTGTGTTGTGTTTACAGTGTGTCTGTGTATATGTGGGTTCTTAACTCTGTCTCGTATATATATGCATGAATGGTTTAAATCCCAAAATATGTATGCAGGTTGATCGACCATCAGGCGTGATGGCGATCTGATGAACTACTATTATATATGTGCCTATTATGCGTTAAGTGGTATATGGCAGAATTGTGTTAAAGCCCAGACTTTCCATCAGAACGACGAGAATACACAGGAGCCATTTTATCTTCCAGATCAACGGTCCAGATGAAGTCGCAGAGGATCGGAGAATCCTTATCGCATCGGCGAAAGTCCCTTGGAGTTATCAGAACTAACCAAGGAGCAATGTGCGATGGATCATGAACAGTCGGATCGCAAGTCCGGATCGACGGTTCTGATCTCATCGGCGATCGGAGAAGTGGCCTTTAGAACAATTATGTGAGAGCTCCGACTGACCGCAGACGAAATCCTTATAAAGCAAACCATAAAGGGCCATCGGGTCCGCAGAGGCCTTGTATCACTTCGGAGCAGCGATTAATGAACCTGTCGAAATGACGGACCCGAAACCATTAAGAAGCAGAGTATAACGGGCGTCGTGTCTGCAGAACTATCGCATTGTCCCGGACCCGAAGTTATTATAGGAAGGGATGTAAGAAGTGTCAGGTCCGCAAGGACGTCGGGGGTTGAAGTCAAGAGGTTATAGCGATCGCCGAATGGACGGACCCGCCGATAAGTATAGAGGCGGGGACATAAAATTTGAGATCCGCATATTTGAACTGGAGCGAGACTTATGTGTTTTCCTGTGTATTAACATATGTGTATGTCCGCGGGCTTTAAAGCTTAGCCCGATAGTTAACACGGTGGATGGGTGGTGGCTTCCGATAGACATAAGAGCGCCGATAAAAGGGTGGCTCCGATTCTAAAGTATGGTCCATGGTTAAAGGCGTAAAGCCTTAGGCGCTTCCGATAGGCTTTGTGGGCCATAACCCACAGGCCTCAGGATCGATTTATTTGGGAATTGGGATTTTGAATTAACCCCCAAAATCTCACCCCATCAGTTTGGTATCAGAGCAGGGAAAGTTTCCTGCGGAGAGAAGGATTCCAGAGAGAAGGAAGAAGAATGCAAGCAGAAGGGGAAAGAGGCACAGTTGGTTAAGCTGAAGAGTTCGTTGTCTTACTGTCGCACAAAGATCGACAGCCGAAGGTGAGAACAAACCTAGAGCAAGGTGTGCTCATATGGTTCCAGAGAAGAGAACCTGAAGGATGCCAAAAGACTAAGCTCAGGAGGAAGCTTGGTGAGGTATCGTGTAGCAGATGAAGACTGTTACTGCAGAGGTTTGGTTGCAGCTCATAGAAGACCATGAAGGCAATTCCACGGAAGGATTGAACCAGTGGGTAGAATTGCTAAGGACAGGAAGAAGCATATGACCAGGAGGTCATAAATTTTTGTGCCTCGGGAGTCTGATGCAGGAGCATCCAGCACCCTTAGAAAAAGGGAGGAATCCAAGCGGAGCGAAGAGGAGCGCATGGACCAGCGGCGCTGAAAGAAGGGAGAAAAACAACGAAAATATGTTTTAAAGCAGAAAAACAGAATTAAAGTGGGAAAAGATGGATAAGTCTCGAAGACTTATAATGTAATCTGCCATGTGTATGTGCATGCATTCATGTACCGAGAGCTTTGAGGGTTTTTGTGGAGAAAATCAAGGAGTGGTTTTGATCGGATCCCTCTAGTGATCCGATCCAATATTGCTTATACATGTTTACGAACCTGCGTGTTCAAGAGGAGGAGAGACAGAGTGATATAGATAAGGGTGTGAGAATAGTGAGTTCACAATGTAGTCGAGAGGGGTCTCTACTCTAAGGCTGAAATGCCTTAGAATTGTAACCGTGTTGTGTTTCCATATTATAATATATGTGTGTTGTGTTTACAGTGTGTCTGTGTATATGTGGGTTCTTAACTCTGTCTCGTATATATATGCATGAATGGTTTAAATCCCAAAATATGTATGCAGGTTGATCGACCATCAGGCGTGATGGCGATCTGATGAACTACTATTATATATGTGCCTATTATGCGTTAAGTGGTATATGGCAGAACTGTGTTAAAGCCCAGACTTTCCATCAGAACGACGAGAATACACAGGAGCCGTTTTATCTTCCAGATCAACGGTCCAGATGAAGTCGCAGAGGATCGGAGAATCCTTATCGCATCGGCGAAAGTCCCTTGGAGTTATCAGAACTAACCAAGGAGCAATGTGCGATGGATCATGAACCATCGGATCGCAAGTAAGGATTGACGGTTCTGATCTCATCGGCGATCGGAGAAGTGGCCTTTAGAACAGTTATGTGAGAGCTCCGACTGACCAGAGACGAAATCCTTATAAAGCAGACCATAAAGGGCCATCGGGTCCGCAGAGGCCTTGTATCGCTTCAGAGCAGCGATTAATGAACCTGCCGAAATGACGGACTCGAAACCATTAAGAAGCAGAATATAACGGGCGTCGGGTCCGCAGAACTATCGCATTGTCCCGGACCCGAAGTTATTATAGGAAGGGATGTAAGAAGTGTCGGGTCCGCAAGGACGTCGGGGGTTGAAGTCAAGTGGTTATAACGATCGCCGAACGGACGGACCCGCCGATAAGTATAGAGGAGGGGACATAAAATTTGAGATCCGCATATTTGAACTGGAGCGGGACTTGTGTGTTTTCCCGTGTATTAACATATGTGTATGTCCGCGGGCTTTATAGATTAGCCCGATAGTTAACACGGTGGACGGGTGGTGGCTTCCGATAGACATAAGAGCGCCGATAAAAGGGTGGCTTCGATTCTAAAGTATGGTCCATGGTTAAAGGCGTAAAGCCTTAGGCGCTTCTGATAGGCTTTGTGGGCCATAACCCACAGGCCTCAGGGTCGATTTATTTGGGAATTGGGATTTTGAATTAACCCCCAAAATCTCACCCCATCAGAAAGGCACCCCATGAGGTGATCGACCCTATTCTCAAGCTAAAGTACCATGTGGAGGTTGCACCAATTAGAGTAAAAGGGAATAAGTGACATACCACATCCTCATCGGCTACCCCTAACATGCGCACGACTAGGAAGAAAGAGTGAATATGGTTATCAACAGTGTCTCCCCGCTCAGGGTCGAATTTAGGCAATACTCTTTCTGGGTTCTTGGGTAAGGGATGCTGCTGCCCAGGTACCGCTACGACATCCTGTGCAAGCCAGGGAGGGAGTGCTCCTGGAGGAGGTGGGGGTTGATTCCCACCCAGAGGAGGCGGTAGAGGTGGATTCCCACCTGGAGGGGGAATGTTAGCCATATTATGGATATGGAGGTTCTGGTTGAAGGTTTCCCTCAGGTGCTCTTTTTTAGGATTTTCCAAATCAAGCCAGGGATTGCCTGCAGAATGGGGATCCTCAGGAATTTCTTCCCAAGGAGAGTCAATACTTTGCAAAGACTCTAGCACAATATCTTCAAGAGAAGGGGCTGCAGATATATCTTCGTTTATGTGATAGATCCTTGGATTTCTTTTAGCTGTCAGAGGTAAAGACTGAAATATAGGGAGTTGTGATAGGGAACGAGCATAAGCATGAGTAAGTACTCTGATTGGTTGTTCTTAAGTGATAGGGTACTCCCATTGTCTCTCTTCCTTGGGTGACCCAAACACGGGACTTAGATTTCCTTCCTTTTTCTCTTTGAAATGAGGCTTTTCCAAATGGGAGGAGGGATCTTTTCGACCTTTACGATCCATGCATTAATCTTTTCGAATCCATTTGCGATATTTATAGATGAAATCATAAAAAGCTGTGGACGGCGGTTCAGGCCCTCCTTCTAGCGCCAATTTGTTGACATCGCGAATTTTCGCTATACCAACAAGGGGAACTAACCCGATCACAGACCCCAATTAGATCTACTTTCATTTGGGGTGGCTAGCTCCAACGAGTTTTAAAGGATCCCATAAACTGTTAAAGGTGTTGAGAGATTGCTTCCTGGAGGAAGACTTCGATTAAATCAACAAAAGGAATATCTAACCTATATGTATCAAGTCCTATCTACACTACTTCTCACTACTTAAGCTAGTCCTAATTAACCTAATCTATCATGCAGGAGCATAACAAAAGAGGTTAAACATCATATATAGATTCCAAGTCCAAATGAATCAATAACTATTTCACATAAGAACAAGGCTGTATTAAATCATAATTGCAATCCAATTACTTATACAGGAATACACATTCCTTTCAATACAAATAACACTTGCAACTGATGTTTAACAAAGTTTAGAATCAACAACCTTTCATGAGTTAAACATGCTATTGAATTATATTCGAATAACCAGGAATACCCATTAACTGCATGTTATCAATATGCACAAAGCAAAACACATTTATCTTTATTCCAGCAACAAAACTATAATTCTAAAAGCATCAAAGCAGAGAAAAATGAATTTGAAACAAAAGGCTCCTTCTTGACCCAAAGAGTCTTCTTTATTCACAATAAATCAAAAGTTGTTCTGCCCAAAAAATCCCTCCCCTCATCTCCAGAGGTAATACTTATGCAGAAGCAACTGACCCTCGGTCTTCCCCTGACTTTTCACCTCCCTCCTCTTCTCAATATACAAATTAAAATATACAGGCCTCCAATCGATTGGTGAAATGGTTGACCCGTAAAGGCCACATCTGCTGGAGCGTTTCATTTCCTGGGAAATGAATAGATGCCGATTGAAAGGAAGTGGTATGCGTGTCATTTCTTCATGATAATGCCCAAGACCGCATAACCTTCGGAACACATAGGTAACACGTGGAAACATGACTGCCACCGCCTAAAGCCGGATCTTAAGATAGAACACAACCCGGAGCCATACTTGATGCTTATGCATCCGTTCTTCGACCTCACTTGCCTTTTGTCGGTCCTCGCCTGCAGAGATAACCAACATCAACGATGCTTATGAAAATTTGATAGAAATGCTTAAAAACACAAATCTTGCCTTCATTAAAACGTTTATAACATCAAAGGAACAAGTGTGAAAGAATCGGCCCCTGGTTTTTAATTCATGCATTGATTAAGTCCGGCAAGAGTGAATCAGATATAAATTGAAAATCATCGCATAACACAGAACCGAATCTGAAATCCGGACTTGAAATATTATAGATGGGAACTCATACCCTATCGGATCCGCGAAACACTATTGCATCGCATCGCGCTGTGTGTTTAAGCTTTGGGATCTGTTGATTGCGACTTGAGATTGGCCAGACCTGAAATATATATATGCCGCGGTTCATAATCCCTTTGGGTCCACCACATAAGATTTCCCTTTAAAAACCCCGACCACAACGTATTATCGCAATACATGGGAATATACGGGAAAACCCGCGGTCGACCATAAAGCCGGACTTGAAATATTATGCACTCGGGTCTAAAGTTATCGTCGGTTCTGGTACATAGTGGTGTGCCTTATATATAAGTCCCAGACCCTGCCAATTGCGATATGCGATGGGGCTCCGGACCCGAAATATATATATATATATATATATATATATATATATATATATATATATATATATATATATATATATATATTGTGGTTAATAATGCCGTCGGGTTCGGTAGATCGCAATGCGCGTTATATACAAGCCCTGGGACCTCGTCGATTGCGATATACGATGGGGCTGCGGACCCGAAATATATATATTATGGTTAATAATGCCGTCGGGTCTGGTGCCTCATGGTACTCGTTGTGTGTCAATGTTGATTGCGATAAGTGAAAAAAGGGTAAGTTGTGCATGTTTTGTGAAGCATTCCTACTATAAAGAGTTATAATGGGAATAAAGATGCGATAGAAGGTTTCGTGGGTTGAATCCAAATACAACCATAACAGAGAGTGGGGGTTGGTTATATGCATGGGCATAGAGAACCAGGAAGGTTTATGGGGATTGAAAAGTCCCGATGAGGGAAATGAATGAAGGTCTAGAAATGGTTATAGATGAATCATGAGACAAAGATTTATTAAGGGGGGCTTAACCATTAGGAATTGAAGATTTGACTTGGAAAAGAGTTAAAATTCCTGGGATAAAATAGATCATATGGAGAGGTGAAAGATCAAACTTCTGGGGGTCCCAATCAAAATTGCTACCAGGGCAGGTTTTAATAGGGCGGTAGTTGTGGCCACAACAAAAGGTAAAGAAGGGAATTGGGTGAGGATTCCTTTGGATATGTTTGGAAACCACAATTCCAAACGTATGAGTGCTTTTCATACGCGAAGTATTCTTAACCATAATCTTGTCTGAAATTATGTGGATATGTGTTATATTCATGGACATGTATTTGACAGGTATAACAACGGGTGTCTAGTTAGAGCTAGATATGTCAATGGAATTGGAGTCCCTTGAGACATGGCACATATGTGTTTAGGTACAAGGCAACGTGCTTGGCATAACAAGATAAAGTAATTGGTGTACTGTTATATTTATTTATACACTGACAATTATGCGTTTATGGTAGGGTGATGTAGGGAGTTGCATGGCAAAATATGTTTCCATGAAATCTTGAAGAAGGCTCAGGTTGAGCTTTCCTTGGGAAACATGGGAATAAGTCATGGTGTCTATTGTTAATTTCATGCTTTTTGTCTTTTGTGATTTGTTGTGCTTGATTGTGGCTTTGTTTACGTTTGGTGTATGGCCATATTGCTTTGTTTGTGGTGTCGTATTGCTATTGGTTTTCATGGTTTTATTCTTGGTTGCTTTTGATTCTTGCCTTTTATGTTTGAGAGTATTGGGAATTGGTTGGGAAAGAGGAAAGTTAATGGAGCTCAGGGAGAGATGAATGAAACCTAGAAAGTCGAATGAAGCTCCATGCATGAGTAAGGGAAGTTGAAGGTAATAATATGACAATTGGTTGGATTGGTTCTGTCCATTGGTGTAAATGGACAATGGCAGTATAGTCATGAGAAAGGTAACAAGAAAGGTGAAGTAAATGGATATGAGGCGCCAGATGCCTTGGCTATGTTGGGAACGATTGTTCTCAATGTTGTGCTTGGTGTGCATAGATAAAGGGAGTTCTCTTAACTTTGACCTTATGCTATCTGGTAATTATGTTATGATCATGATTATGCTGATGTTTATATACATACATATGTTGTTGTCTGACAGGATCATGATTTTTTTATGCTAATATATGTATCTATGTCACTGTCTGATAGGGTTGTTAGGGATCATTCTTATGGAGGAATGATTGCTTATGCAGGTGAATGGCATGAAAAAATTCCTGGTGTTATGGGGATTCAAGTGGGGAGAGTAGTCATGAGAAATATACAACGTCAGTATCATGTGGATATGAATTGATATTGTATGCTTGTATTATGCCTATGTTTATGTTATGATAGGTAACTCTGAGGGATACATCAGCCAAATGGAACCAGTGTGGTTTGCGACATGTTGGGACAAGCATGGATAAGACATTGGAAGCAAGGTTGCTTGGTAGTTTTGGATGTGTGGTACTATTGTTGTGCATATGTTGTATATGTTGCGATTGTTATGTGGTGCACATGCAGTGTTGTGTATATATAATGTGTGTACATGTTGTGTATGCAATGTTATGTCCAAAGTGGTAAATGGTGTTACAAATAATGTTATGTGAATGTTGCATATGAAGTGCCGGGTATAGATGTTTCTATGTATATGTTGGATATACGGTGATGTGTACATATTGTACTATGCACATGATGGATATGTGCTGTTGTGCGCATGTTGGATATGAAGTGTTGTGTATATAGGGTGCTATGTACATGTTGTATATGCAGTGTTATGCGCATATGGTGTTGTGTGCATGTTGTACATGTGGTGTTGTGTACATGTCTTGCATGTGGTGTTGTGTACATTTGGCATTGTGTACACGTTGTACAAGTGGTATGATGTACATGTGGCATTGTGCAAGTGGTGTCATGTACATGTGATGATGTGTATATGTTGTGTAGGTGGCGATGTGTATAGGCGGTACTATGTACATGTTGTACCTATGGTACTGGTATACATGTAGTATTATGTGCATGTCGTACATGTTGTGTTGTGTACATGTGGTAGTATGTATGTGAATTGTGTAGTCGTGGTATCATGACATATGTATTCATTGTGTTTTCGTCTGTGTATGTATTTGTGTTGTGTTGTACACCGGGTGTAGGTGTATGTATTGTGTTGTGGTACACACGGGATGTATGAGTACGTATTGTGTTGTGTTGTACACCGGGTATGGGAGGTATGTCAGGTGTAGGTGCATGTATTGCATGGTGTTGTATGTTGTGTGTGGTTATATGTGTGTGATGCACACTATGTGTATGCACACATGGTCGAGGAGAAGGCATTGGGTGTTTGTCGAGTGTGGAAACCCATCCTGTGTGCATACGGAATAAGGACAAAGGTAGAAGCTAAGGATTGATTAAAGGATAAATATTTGTATTTTATTTTAGTTTTATTATGCATGTGATTTATGATTTTGGTCTATGATGATTACATGTGATCTATGATTATGGTTTATGATGATTACATATGATTTATGATTTTGATCAATGATGGTTGTGTTTTGAGCTAACCTGATGTGATATGTTTATACATAATGATTTGATCAAACAACTAGTTTTATTTTTTGTGACAAGAAGTGAACATAATTGCAAGTATACCTTATTGCCGGGCCACCAATGAGGTATGATATGAAGTTATTTCAGTTTATTTTGAATCTAATGGAAATTATGTGCTTGGTACAAGAAAGCATGAAATGCCTGGTTGGGTGGTTGAAATTGATTGCAAGAATTAGTAGCATCAGTGAAAGGAATTGGAACATGTAGCAGTATGTCGATAAAGCACTTCAGGAGCAAGGCTATTGTGGGACACTGGTACCGAATAATGTCCATTGATTGCCATGAAAATTCAATGACTGGTATGATGGTTTTGAGGTAGGTATATTCCTTGGTTATTTGAACTTCCGATGTGAGGAAGCCTTTCCAAGGGATGGATCACCCGGGGTAGGGGATGCCAGGGAACCTGGAAGGTGAGTGACTGCACGAAAGGGGTGACCAGATTGCCTGAGGGACTGTGCAACAGAGAAGGGAAGGTTGAATATGGATTTGTTTTGGCCATTAGCATTGGCAAATGGAATCAAATGCACATTGGGAGTGTGCCCCAGAATAATGAGCTGACAATTGTTCACTGAGAGGATAAGTGGCATAGGGTTATAGCGCTAGATATTGGATGTAGCTTTGACTTTGGCAGTGGATTCTAGACTTCCTAGGAAGGAGGTGAATCCTGGTATTACTTTGAGGGTGGAGGTGTGAGCCTCTAGATTCCCTTGTTGCGGATGCATGCATCGTATCCTTTTATTTGTTGGTTGAGAAAATGTGCATATGTGTGTATTATTGTAAATACTGTATCGAGTTGGATTTATAAAGCTCCATAGGCAATATGATTATTTGTTGGGTGAAGCAAATGTGTATGTGTGTATATGTGGTTATTATTGTAAATACCATAATGATTTGTGTTATAAATCTCTAGTAAACAATATGTTTGTCATGTTTTAGCAGATGGTCATTGTAAATACTGCAACGAGCTATGTTATAAAGGTCCATGGCCAATATGTTTTATTTTCAATGATCCTACTGGTTATAGGTGTCATTGAACACTGAGGATGATGTTCCACCAAGGGGGAGGGTTCTGTAAAAACCCTGGTTGAAAATCCATGTAAATATACAAATATAAGATCACGATCATGGGACACTTATTCCAAGTTGAATGGTGGGAGAAACATCCTAGTGGGTGTTCATTTTGGTTATTATGGCTAAGGAAATTGGGAAAGGCTTTAGAAAGGCACAAGACATTTATTGGAATTTTTTTATGAAAATAAAGGAAATTAGGAGAAAAGGAAGGTGAAAGGTCACACATTTCATGTGAGGAGGAGATTGAAGGAAAATAATGGAAAATGAAGAAAATAGAGGCCTCAATTATAAAAAGGCTTATTAGGATCAATTGGCAAGAATTTTCTCAGCATTAGATAAAGAAAGAAAAAGGAGGCAAGAGGAAGGAAGGAGCAAGCAAGGAAGAGCAGGATCGAACAACTACATTAGGATTCTTTGTAGGTATCATTTTGCATGTGTGTTTTTCTTGCTAGGTTTAGCATGCATGGTGTTGCATGTGGTTCTTTGCTGTTATGGCATGGGATTTTCGAGGAGTGACAATGTTTTCAACCCAACCTTGCCATTTCCGGATAGCCATGGTGTGATGGGGTTATCATGTTTTGGTTGAGTTGGATTGCCAGATGGATTTGAGGCTAAGTGAGGTGGATCTCCGAAAGAAAGAACACATGGCCTAGTGATCCCTAAACCAGGCATTGGATTGTGGTAAATCTATTGGCATAGTGACCCCTAAACTAGACTATGGTTTGGGGTAAAGCCAAGTATTGTGTGCCCTGGTGGGCCTAGGAATCCTTGACTGGTTAAAGACATGATATATGGTAAAGCCTAGAGGTGGTTTCCCTTGATTAAACTAGGAATCCTGACCAGTGAATCACAGGATATACCATAAAGCCTAGAGGGTGGAGTCTCGACTTAGGGCCTAGTGAACCATTGTGGATTGCAATAAATCCCGAGAGACTAGGAGATGGGAAAATTCTTCATGGTGTAGGTGGAGAAATTCGATGGCATCCATGCTTATTTTGGCCTAGTATTCTGGTGGAGATCATGGTAATGCATTTTATTACATGTTTATTGTGATGGCCTATTGATACGGTGTGGATTGCAGTAAATCCTAGTTCTATTGATGAGGGTGAGGTGCTGTAGCATCAGGAACCCCTGGTTGAGTTTGGTTTTAAGTCCCACATTCATGCTTGGAATATGGCAAGAGGGTGATTGGATGAAGAGAGATATGGCCACAGGGGCTTCACTGAGGGAGAAATACCATAACACATGCATTCATATTGGGGGATATATAATGAGGGGAAAATGAAATAATATATTGGGGGATATATAGGGGGTAAAGGGTTTTTATATAGACAGGTATAAAAAATGGAGCTCAAAGTTAATGAAAAAATATAAAGGGGTATAAAAATGTTAATGAAAAAATGAATACCTACAATATCTAGTGAAATTAGGGGTTTTTTAAATTGGGGAGGTGTATTGGGTTTATATTGGTAGGGGGTTAAATAATATGATTTTTAGAGGTATTTTCCACTATGTACTCAAATTAAGGGTATTGTTTAATATTCCATGATCGCACGTGATATGTCAGAGGTTCATTGAGTTAAGCCCCCCTGGATATGGCTAAGCCAATCTATTGGTCGGGTGGAACGTGGTAGTCCCATATCGGGTTGGCTTTTGCATTCATTAATACAAGGTTCTTTACTTGGTATCTTATGTGTAAATGTATTGGTTTATATGTGGATTCTATGGATGACGTATCCTTTATATTTCTATTGTTATTATACTGGTTATAAGCATGTATTATGACAATGATGATGTATGGATCTCCTAATGTTTTAATTTTTAAATGAATGGACAATGTATCTATGACCTAATAGATTATAATGAAGCTAATGATATAAGGGAACAATGCTTCTTAGCGATTCTAATATAAGTATGAGACCCCTATGCTCAAATATGTCGCTTAAACATGAATATTATATATTTGTGATATGTTTGACGAAATGCCTGTCATGGCGCTAGTAGGGGTCCAGTCAAGTACTTGTTCAAGTAATTGCATTTGTATCATTATTTGATTGTTATCTTTTTTTTTTAACACAGTCGGTTACTTTTTATATATTGCAAAAAAGAGGGAAAGGAAGCTAGTTCCTTGTACAATCAGAGGAGGGCAGGTTCAAAAGTAGTGCGTAAATGGGAACGCAGTACCCACAACTACTTTTGCCACCTAGAATCCATAAAATTAAAAACTAAAGAGTTGGTATTGTGGTTCTGAGATGTGGGTTAACTTTCCAAAAAATGACTTGAACTCCAAAAGCCTCGCGCGGAGACCAAATCCACACTTAACTTTTGAAAAGGCAGATAAATTCAAAAACCATTATCCTCAAAAAGTCGGAATATACACAATACACGGTAAATAATGATTTCAGCTTTTCCGAAGCCTTGGCGTGATCTTCAAAGCTTACCTTTATAATATTCGATCTCCACCGTAAAAAATCCTCCATCAGATCTGATCGGTCAAACAACTTGCACGTCACACTACCTCCATCGATCCACACACTGATCCAGGTGGATATTGGTGGCCACCTGCCAAGTCCACCTGGACCCCCACCATTGTTTCTCTCAGCATTTTCAGTTTCCTTAATTGTAGCACAACTTAGTATTTTTAGCAGCTTTTCGGGTCCTGAACATCCGAAGCCATTTTGAAGCCCTAAACGACGTTTTTTGGGAAATTTGGGGGCAACATGGGTCCATGGACTTGGACACATGTACCCATGTTACCCTTCCCAAAGTGGTAGTGCTCGGATAGATCTTTCTAACAAGCTATTGCATGCGTCAAGCGGAGATCGTATGCCAAAGTTACGACCCCGGGAAGTTGATGTACGAATTTACCCAAACAGGGCCCACAGTTTGGATTTTCATCTTCTAGGGTTAGGTTTTGGAATGTTAAGGGTTTTCCATTGTTTCTCAACAATAAATAGGCCTTCGAGCCTCATTGTAAGACAATTCAGAGGCATGTAGCCACCACATCTCTTCTCAGAGATAAGCTACCATCGCCCTAGCTGGTTTATTTCCATTACTGTTTGTAAGCATATTTCAGTATTTTACATTAATGAAATGAAGTATTATTTCCGCTGCATTTCTGTGTTTATGGTTATCTCTGTAATTTTTTGCGTTCTTGTTTAAGTCCGGATCACACACGATAGATCCAACGGCTGGCAAGTATTTTGGGCAGGCAAATCGCACGGAGAGTACCTACCCGAAAAGGTGGTATTCTCACACCGCCCTCATGATACGTCTCCATCAATGAGTGGAATCGGGTGGTTCTCTCGTGAAACCACTTGCCGCTGAAACTCTGCCTGAAATACCATTCCGGTTTAAAATCCTGCCTTTTCTTTTTGTCTAACTCTCATGCAAGAAAGTGCCTAATGGCCGTTGATCTGCCACCATCGATGGCTGCGACGACATTTCCGAGATCCTCTTCCGCTGCAACTGAAGTCAATCCTCGGCCATTGATCTCTAGAATCCCACGGTACCTGTGCGATGATTCTTCATCTATCTCCTCACTCCTACTTTGCGGAATTTCTTCATTGATTTGTGGTTTCTGGTCCTGAATTATTGGTCTCTGTTGTGAAGAAACTTGTTGCTGTTGATTGCAAAATTGTCCTAGGTCGCCTGGGAGCCTGGACAGATACATGTGGATCATGGTATACATTCTCGTTCTTCATACTGGGTGAGGGGGTCAAGGGATACTTTCTTCATAAACTTCATTGTTCTCTTTGACTATGCCAACTGGTCTGTCAATTGCTTTGTTGGCATGGCTATCCGCGTCCTTATTTTGGTTTCTCAGGATGTGCTTTAAGGTTATATTTCCCAGACTTTCAAAACTTTCTCTGATCCTTTGATAGATTTTATTGATGGCTATGCTTTTGAAGTCCCTATTGGCATCCAGAGCAGCTATTATGATAGCAGAGTCCCCTATTATTATAGGGTTCTTGAATGTGTTTTTTTTAAAAGCCTTGTGCCTAGGAGAAGGTTGTATGCTTCAACCCTATTGTTTGTCATTTCTCCCAGGCTCCATTCATAGGTTATTATTTTTTGACCATTTGGGTCTAGTATAACTCCTCCTGCCCCTGCTTTGCTTGGGTTATTTTTTGTAGCTCCATAAAAAAAGAGAATGTGTCTCTTCTGTTCTTTTATCCATTCTGCAAATTCTTTGTCCTCCAATCTTAATTTCCAATTCTTGTTTGTGTGGAATTCTTTATTATTTGCTATAACTGCTACTTTTGCTTTGTTTTCTAACATTTCTTTACTGTACTAGTCTTTCTCTTCTTGTTGTAAATTACTCTAGTCCATTTTTGAGATTCCATTTGTATTGATTATCTCTGCAACTTGGCTCCAAGTTTTTGCTAAGATCTTGCCTAGATTTGGATTTTTTCCTTTGAAAATGCATTTGTTTCGGGCTAGCCAAATTTGCCAACATAGGATTGAAGGGAGACATTTCCATATCCTTTTTATTGTTGCCTTTTTTCTTTGTATATGGGTAGCTTTTATCCCAATTTTTATGAAGAATTGTCAACTAGATTGTTGGATTTATGTTTATTTCCAGAGGACTTGTTGCTTGTTTCCAACACTTTCTCGCCACCATACAGTTAATGAATAGGTGTTGGATGGTTTCTTCCTCATTTTGACACATGACACATTTTCAGGGCCCTTGTATTCCTTTTTTTTTTTAAATTTTTCAGAGGTAAGAATTTTACCTTTGAGAAGGGTCCAGGTGAAGAATTTAATTTTGGGCAGACTCTCTGAATTCCAAGTTGCCTTCCAAAGACTCCAGTCATTTTGATTGTGATGTTTTTGGAGGAGGTTGTACCCCGATTTGACTGTGTAATCCCCTCCATTTGGATCCCAAACAAAGTCATCCTGCTCTTCTATGTTGATGGGTGCGGCCCAACCAAATGGGATTTTAAAATTTCCCACTGACTTTTTAGTCTTGGTGGAGTAGCCAACCTTTTCCATTTAACCCAGTTATTCTGATCCCAATCCGAAATAGAATAAAGTGTGTTAAAACTTTGCTCTTCCATCCATCTTTGAAGGCCCCTTAAATTTTGTCGCTGATTTAAAGGGTTTTTCCCCATTATTCTATCCTCCTAGATTGAAATTGTTTTGCCATTCCCTGGATTTTTGGATATTTGATCTCTAATAAGATGAATTATCCTTTTAACCAATTTCCAGATTTGGGTGCATGGCCCGTCTGGAATAGTATCAGTGAGAATCTTGGTTTTATGACCATTCAAGTATTTCATTGTTAGTACTTTTTCCCACCAGTGGCCATTCCCATTTATCATTCTCCAGATAATTTTTGTCCCTAGGGCAATGTTCATTAGTGCTGACAGCCTTATTGCTATACCTCCTTTTTCATAGGGAAAAGTCACTTGCTCCCATTTAACAAGGCTAAATTTTTTATTATCTTGTTTTCCTCCTTGCGAGAGGAAGCTTCTAGTTATCAGTTCCATTTGCTTGTGGGCGCTTGCCAGAGCCATAATGATTGCATACTGATATATAGGCAAGGCCGAGAGAAATGCTTTAATCAGTGTCACTCTTCCTGCCAGGTTGAGCCACATCACTCCCCTTGCTTGTTCTCTCCACTTGCTTGTTCCAGACTTCTGATTTTACCACTTCCTTTGCTAAGGGCAGCCCAAGATAAGTGAAGTAGCTCCAATTTATTTGTAGGGGTATTTCTAGAATTTGTGAGATACGCTGCATTGTTGTTGTTGGGGTATTCCAACAATAAATTCTGCATTTAAGGTTGTTTAAAGTTCCTCCTGAGGCTAGGAGAAATTCATCCAAGACTTTTTTGAATCGTTTTGCAATAATGTAGGATGCCCCGCCTATGAGAAGGGTATCATCTACAAAGAGAGAGTGGTTTATATCTTTGACTCCTCTCGATATTTGGATCCCTGTTATTTTTTTCTCTTTTCTCTGATTTCTAGCATAGCACTCAATGATTCAACCATGATGATGTACAAGAATGGAGAAAGAGGACAACCTTGCCTCAACCCTCGTGTGCTTTGGAAAAATTTACTAGGTCGACCATTGATTAAAGGAGCTATCCAAGGATTTGATATACATGCCTGGATAATCTCTATGAAATTTGTTGAAAAGCCAAACCTTTTGAGAGTTGCTGCAAGAAAGTTATGGTTAACTCTATCAAAAGCATTAGCCATATCTAACTTAACAATCATTCCTCTCTCCTTTCTTTGGATGCTATTGTGGATAGCCTCCTATACAATTATCACATTGTCCGTGATTTGCCTCTTGGGAAGAAATCCTCCTTGGTTCTTTGAAATTATTTCCGGAAGTAATTTTTTTCATTTTGTTTGCTAGGATTTTGGTAAGTATCTTATAAGACGAGTTGCAGAGGGAGATTGGCTTATATCTGTTAAAAGTTGTAGGATTGGGCTCTTTGGGAATGAGGGCTAGGAAGGAGGATTTAGTATTTCCTCCAATCTTTTTTTTCTAGAAAGCATTTTTGAGCATTCTCATTAGGTCTTTTTTGATAATTTCCCAATGTTGTTTGTAAAAGGCCATTGTAAACCCATCTGGACCTGGTGCCTTGTCAGGGTGGAGATTCCACATGGCTTGTCAGACTTCTTCCTCAGTAATTTCTTTGTCTAATTCCCTGTTTTGCTGGTTGCTTATTTTTTTGTTATATGCTGCAAAATTTCTTCATTAGCTGCCTGCTGGTCACTTGTTGAGAGGAGTTCTTTAAAGTGTTTATGGGCTGTGTTTTTTACTGCTTCAACTCCTTTTATTTCTTGACCATTTACTTGAATCTGTTCAATCTGATTTTTTGACCTCCTTATTTTCATTGTATTATGAAAGAAGGCTGTATTTTTGTCTCCGGATTTTAGCCAGAGGCATCTTGATTTCAATCTGCTTTCCTCTTCTTCTTGCCTATTTTGCTTATATATTTCCAGATATATTTCCTTTTCTTGTATATGATCTTGCTTACTTTCTTCCTTGTTCTCTTTTTCCTTGCAAAGGTTATCCATTTTTTTTTGCAATTCGATTTTCCTGGCTTTGTCCCGGAGATCATTTTCTCTTGCCCAATTTTTTAGATGTATCCTTAGGTTCTTTAGCTTAGTTTCCCAAACATACTGGTGAGATCTTGTGACATTTTGTTTCCAGCTATCCTTTATTTGTTTGTCAAAATCTTCCTTACTGTCCCAAATTGAATTATATCTGAAGGGAAGGGGTCCTTGATTTTCCAGTTTCCCCAAGGTTAGCACCACCGGCTTGTGATCTGAAGCTGAGTTGTGAACAATTTTACTTTTCACAAGAGTGTAAGCAGCTACTATGCTTTCATGAATAAGAATTCTGTCCAACCTTTCTTTTATGTTGTTTTTTCCAATTCTTTTGTTGTTCCAAGTGTATTTTCCATTGCTTGGTGGAATGTCTATTAATTTGTGTTCTTCTATTATTCCTTCAAGAGCTTCTCTTGACGGATCATTGTTGAAAATGCAACAAGATGATCGAGCTTAGTGAAAAGAAGTCGCCTTCACTAAGTGGGCCTGCAGGCTATTTTTGGCGCAAAGTCTATTTTTAGGCTATGTCTATTTTTAGACATATGGATCATGGTCTATGAGTTGCAGGATGCTATTTGTGGATGATTGGTCATGTTGGTAAAAATAGATGGACTTCTATTTTTAGACATATGGGCGGAGTCTATTTTTAGACTGCTAGGCTAAAAATAGAAGAATCGAATATTATTAGCTCTTAATAATATTTGGACTATGAACATTATCTTATCCTCTTGGGGCACTTCAGTTCGAGCTACGGATGTGGCACATGCAACTGCCAGAAGGAAATGCGCTTTTATTATGGGTCAGTCGAGCTATTGCATGATGGACTTTAGTTAGAACTCAAGTGATTGAGTTTGGTGGAGTTGATTGAGGAGTTGATGGAGTTGTGTTCAGTTTGACTTGGTTGAACTAGTTGTATTTATTCTAACTGCAGAATACACTAGTGATGAGTGATGTGAATTAATTATTAATTAATTCACTAATTATTAATTCATAAAGCAACTAAAGAATACATCAGTTAACTCAGTGCATGGACAGTTCAGTGGAGACAAGTGTTAGAGGTGGAGACTACTATCAGTTGTGACTATAGCTGTGCATGAGATTTGCACAATCAGTGATTGAGATTGCCAATGAGGATTGCGCAGTACAAGCCAAGGAAAACGAGCTTGGATCATTCCTATTCTTGCTTTGGATTGCGCAGTAGAGGCAGGCAGACAGCGGAGGAGATTTGAACCTGTGACTTGATTCAGATCTGAGCTAGTTTGTGTGTAGCAGGTGGAGATAGTACTGAGTACTTGTGAGGAGTATTGTACTATGTATTGTTACATGTTCTCTATCATTATAATATACAGATAGTTGGGGGTTTTTAGCTGTATGCTTTCCCCGGTTACATACTGTGTTGATATGTGTTATTTATGTGTTTCAATGTGCCCATGCGAATGTTTTGATTCTGCAAATTGATGATCAACGTAGAGGAGGTTATGTATTATGCATGCATTCTACAAATAGTGTATAATCAGGATAATCTCTGTGAATAAGTGTTATATTATTCAAAATTTCTACATGGTATCAGAGCAGAGTTGATCATCAGATCTATTATTCAGAAAGTGATTACATTTTATTTCTTCAGGTAGAGTCTGTAATTGAGCTAGGTAGCCTCTGGATTCATCCTTCCTTTGGAAGGTGAGATATCCGGTAAAAGCCCATACAGTCAATCTCTGTACAAGAAATACTTTGTTCTCACGAATTTTAGATCAGAAGCGATTGAGTTTTGAGTTGGTGGAATTCGAAGTTGCAGCAGTGTTTTCTTGGTGTCAAAGTTGAAATGTCTTTCAATGGATTGCGATTGGAGTATGCTCTTGAAGGCAGCTCAAATTATATTGCATGGAAAGACAGGATGGAGGCGGTGTTAGATGACAATGGGTTGAAGGAGTTCATAGAGGCTGAGGTCCCAAAGCCTACTAATGCTGCTCACGTTGAGGCTTAGCAAAAGAAGACAGCAAAGTGTCGAAGGATTTTGTTGGAGGGCGTGAAGGATCACATCGTATCTAGCCTGCATGGAAAGGCTTTTCCATACTTGATGTGGAAAGCGTTGACAGACTTATTCCAAAGCAAGAGCGACCAGAGGAAGTTGGCGCTCAAGGATAAACTCAAAAACATTAAGTGTGAGAAGGGAGACAGTATGCCCAAGTATCTCACGAAGTTCACTCAATGCCGGGATGAGCTGGGAAGTGTGGGGGTGACTGTCGATGATGAGGACTTGGTGAGCTTGGCTCTCCTTGGTCTTCCGAAGAGTTGGAATTCCTATCAGGACTCTGTCAATGGTCGGGAGAAATTTCCAGGATGGGAGAGACTTTGGTCAGATCTTGTGCAAGAGGAGATCAGGCGGAATACCAGGGACGGATCTTCATCAAAGGCACCTGATGAAGAAAATTGCGCTTTGGCTGCCAAAGAAAAGAAGGTGAAGAACAAGAAAGCTTCTCATTCCGGTGCGAAAGGCAAGAAGCAAGACATGTCCAAGGTGAAGTTCTTTCACTGTCACCAGCACGGACATTATGCCACAAATTGTCAACAGAAGAAGAAAAATAAGCAAGCTGCTAGATCTGCAGTGGGAGAGGCCTTAGCCTCGTAGTTTGAGCTGGATTTTTCATTGATCATATGCTTGGTATCAAGTGTGATGGGATTGGTATGGTTCTTGGACATTGGTGCGTCTTTTCACATGACAGGAGATCAAGATTTGTTTTCTGATCTGGAGGAGAAATATCTTGGAGTGCACATCGAGATGGGCGATGATGGTAGATACAGTGCGACCGATATCGGTACCATTTCCTTTGAGAGGGAGTCTGGTAAACCCTTCGTATTGAAGGAAGTGATGCATGTTCCAGGATTGAAGAAGAATCTTATCTCTGTGGCGATGTTAGAAGACAAGAGATATGATGTGGTTTTCAGCGAGGTAAAGGCTTTCCTGTGCAGTAAGACAACTGGAGAAACCTGAAAGATAGGGGTTCGAGTTAGGAACCTTTATCAGTTGCATGTAGATGGCTGCACAGCACTTGCATGCAAGGCAGAAGGATTGGTGATCTGGGATGATGGCGAGCTGTGGCACAGGAGATTGGGCCACCTTCACCATGGAGCCTTGAAGATACTGCAACAGATTACTACTGGGCTTCCTAAAGGCACTCTTGCGCAATCAGATCAGTGCAAGGGGTGTACTTTGGGAAAATTTGTGAAAGCCACCTTTCACGAGAAGGATAGTTGCGCCACGATGATCCTTGAGAGAATTCACACAGACGTGTGTGGACCTTTCTCAGTAGCTTCGATAGCAAAGCACATGTACTATGTGATCTTTGTTGATGATTTATCTCGAAAGTGCTGGATCTTCTTCTTGCAGAAGAAGAGCGAGACATACTCAAAGTTCTGTGAGTTCAAAGCACTGGTCGAGAAGGAATCGGGGAAGGAGGTGAAGGCTCTTAGGAGTGACAATGGTGGTGAATTCATCTCTGGCGAATTCAAGGACTTCTACAGCGAAGGAAGGGATTGGAAGAGAGCTCATAGCTCCCCATAACCCACAGCAGAACGGGGTTACTGAGCGGAAGAACAGAACGATCGTGGGTGCTGCACGGGCAATGTTGCATGATCAGGGCCTATCCTTTCACTTGTGGGCGGAGGCATGTAATACTGCAGTATATGTGCAGAACCGTTGTCCTCACAGGATACTTGGCATGAGTACACCCGAGGAGGCTTATTCTGGTAAGAGGCCTGATATTTCCCATTTGAGGATTTTTGGTTCTAACGTTTACATGCATGTGACAAAAGATGCCAGGAAGAAGTTGGAGCCGACCGCAGAGGTTGGGATATTTTTGGGGTACACTGATACGCCCCACAACTATCGTGTGTATTTGCCAGATAGTCGCAAGACTGTTGTGCGACGGGATATCAAATTTCAGGAGGAGAAAGCCATGAAGTGTTCGCTTGAGAGGGAGCCACACTTGCATGTAGATGAGGAGCTATTAGTTCCTAAGGATGAGCTTCAAGATGTGGATCAGCCACAAGATGAAGTTCATGGAGTGGAAGAGACCACTCATGCAGCACCAACCATCAGAGGGCGAAAGCGCACTACAGAAGCTGAGCGACTGGCTCAAGATGCAGAGAAGGTTGTAGGACCACCTACAGGACAACGTAGACAGAGACAGTCACCTGATCGGTACATTGGATACATGGCTCTTGTGAGCAAATGTGTTGTGACTGAGCCATCCTCTTTCGAGGAAGCTGTGGAGGATCCCGCATGGGTAGATGCCATGGTGGAAGAGTATGATTCGATTGTCAGAAACAGTGCATGGGAGATTGTCCCTAGACCGGAGGGGAAATCAGTGGTGGGTTCGAGATGGATCGACAAAGTGAAGCAGGCAGTTGACGGGAGTGTGGAGAAGTACAAGGCAAGCTTTGTTGCCCGAGGCTTCTCACAAATAGAGGGGATCGATTATGAGGAGACCTTTGCACCTGTCGCAAGGTATTCTTCCATACGGATGATTCTTGCTCTCTCAGCGCAGATGGGGTGGCACATTCATCAGATGGATGTGAAGATTGCATTCCTCAACGGAGTCATTGAGGAGGAGGTGTACATAGAGCAGCCCGAAGGTTTCGAGATCTTCAGCAGCGAGTCACATGTGTGCAGGCTCAAGAGAGCGCTGTATGGGTTGAAACAAGCACCACGTGCTTGGTACACACGGATAGACAGTTATTTCACCGGACTTGGATTCTCCAAGAGTGAGGCGGATCCTAACCTATACCAGATTGTGGTGGAGGGTAAGTTTCTCATCATTGTACTTTATGTAGATGATTTGATTTTGACAGGTGATGAGTTGTTGATACTTTCATGCAAGGATGATCTTGCTAGGGAGTTTGAAATGAAGGACTTGGGCTCCTTCATTATTTCCTGGGATTGGAAATTTGGCAGCGTGGTGATGGACTATTTGTTTCTTAGGGTAAGTATGCTCGGGAGATACTGGAGAAGTTCAACATGCATGGCTGCAAGCCTGTTGATACTCCTCTTCCTGGAGGTTGGAGGAAGGAGGATGCTACTTCAGCGGAGGTATTGGATGCCACTGTTTATTGACAGTTGGTGGGGTCGCTTATATATCTGGTCAATACACGCCCCGATATATGCTATGCTGTTAACCATCTTTCACAAGCTATGGTTAATCCAACCAAGCTCTTCTGGAAGGCAGGCAAGCATGTATTGCATTATCTCAGAGGCACATCGGGATATGGATTGTGGTATAGACAAGAGGATGAGGTGAAGCTATGTGGCTTCACGGATGCAGATTGGGCAGGGAGCCCAACAGACAGAAAGAGCACATCTGGAGGGATCTTCAGTATCGGTTCAACAACAGTTTCTTGGTACAGCACGAAGCAGAGATCCGTGGCACTCAGTTCAGCAGAGGCCGAGTATATGGTAGCAAGTTTGGCTGCATGCGAGGCTATATGGATGAGGAAGATCCTGGTCGGGTTGTTCGGGTCACACTTGGAGCCTACTGTGATTTATTGTGATAACCAGAGTTGCATTAAACTCTCGGCTAATCCAGTATTTCATGATAGATCCAAGCACATTGACATTAGGTACCATCATATCAGAGATTGTGTGCAGTGGAGAATCATGTTACTTTCACACATTTTAACGGAGGATTAGGATGCTGATATCTTGACGAAGGCACTCACCAGGAGAAAATTTGAATACCACCGAGGCAGGATAGGGGTTGCAGATAATCCATATCTTGTTGAGAGGGAGTGTTGAAAATGCAACAAGATGATGGAGCTTAGTGAAAAGAAGTCGCCTTCACTAAGTGGGCCCACAGGCTATTTTTGGCGCAAAGTCTATTTTTAGACATATGGATCATGGTCTATGAGTTGCAGGATGCTATTTGTGGATGATTGGTCATGTTGGTAAAAATAGATGGACTTCTATTTTTAGACATATGGACGGAGTCTATTTTTAGACTGCCAGGCTAAAAATAGAACAGTCGAATATTATTAGCTCTTAATAATATTTGGACTATAAACATTATCTTATCCTGTTGCAGCACTTCAGTTCGAGCTACGGATGTGGCACATGCAACTGCCAGAAGGAAATACACTTTTATTATGGGTCAGTTGAGCTATTGCATGATGGACTTCAGTTAGAACTCAAGTGATTGAGTTTGGTGGAGTTGATTGAGGAGTTGATGGAGTTGTGTTCAGTTTCACTTGGTTGAACTAGTTTGTATTTAGTCTAACTGCAGAATACACTAGTGATGAGTGATGTGAATTAATTATTAATTAATTCACTAATTATTAACTCATAAAGCAACTAAAGAATACATCAGTTAACTCAGTGCATGGAAAGTTCAGTGGAGACAGGTGTTAGAGGTGGAGACAACTATCAGTTGTGACTATAGCTATGCATGAGATTTGCACAATCAGTGATTGAGATTGCCAATGAGGATTGCGTAGTACAAGACAAGGAAAACGAGCTTGGATCATTCTGATTATTGCTTTGGATTGCACAGTAGAGGCAGGTAGACAGTGGAGGAGATTTGAACCTGTGACTTGATTAAGATCTGAGCTAGTTTGTGTGTAGCAAGTGGAGATAGTACTGAGTACTTGTGAGGAGTATTGTACTATGTATTGTTACATGTTCTCTATCATTATAATATACAGATAGTTGGGGGGTTTTAGCTATATTCTTTCCCCGGTTACATACTGTGTTGATATGTGTTATTGATGTGTTTCAATGTGCGCATGCGAATGTTTTGATTCTGCAAATTGATGATCAACGTAGAGGAGGTTATGTATTATGCATGCATTTCGCAAATAGTGTATAATCATGATAATCTCTGTGAATAAGTGTTATATTATTCAAAATTTCTACAATCATTGTGGAAGATTCTGCCAAATTTTTCTTTTATATTCCTGATCAGATTTAAGTCTCCTCCCAGGATTAAGTGCCCACTTTATCTCTCTGCTATTTCTTCTTTAACTGATTTCCAACATTGTTCTTTCTCTCTATAGTGGTTTGGAGAATACACATTTAAAATGCTATACTGTTCTTTTGTTTTGAGATTCCTCAACTCCGTTCTAATCCAGTGTCTGCTGATTTTTTGGGTCATTAGTTCCCATTTTATTTTATCCCAAATAGTCCTGATTCCTCCTGATGTTCCTGTGGCTTCTAACGCCACTTCTTCATAATTTTTTAGTTTTTGAATCATTTTTTGATTTTCTTGCTTGGTTAGTTTGGTCTCTTGGATCATATATATGTCTGGTTGTTCCTTGGATAAAATTTCTCTAGCTGCATTGACTTTGAAGGAGGTGCCAAGGCCGCGACAATTCCAAGAGACCACTATCATTATTTATTGTTGTTTTGGTGTGATCCTCCCTTTCCTCTTTGCTGAGTTTTTTCCTGACTTCCTGTTTGTTTCCCAAGGAATGAATCCATTGGATGTTGCATTCTAGTTTCTTTCCACCCATTTTTGCACTGATTTGGGTGAAGGCCATAGCCCTATGAACTGTCCAACAAGTCCGCGTTCTGCTAGAGGGATGGCTGCTCTTCTTGGAAGTGCTGGAGGGAGAGAAATCTCTGGGATACTTTCGAGTTTCTTTACAAATTTATTCACTAATGGTTAGTTCCTTGGAGCTCCATTCTCTACGATCAGAGATGCGAATGCTTTTGCATTTTCTTCAATCACTGGCTACATGGAAGAGTGGGGATCTCCCTCCTCAGAGGGATGCATGGTCTGGTTGGCCTCAACAATAGGAGGTTGCCGAGGGAAGGATCTGCAGGGGCAGCGGCAGCTAGGTCAACGACAACATTTTTTCCAACAACAACATTTACCAGGTTGTTATCTTTTAGTTCTAAAAGTGTCATTGAGTTTTGGGCAGTGACTTGGGCTTTGGGCCTAAAAAAGTGCCACAAATCCTAGAGTCGCAGACACATGTTTGAGGAGAAAAGTCCCCAGATGCATCATACCCATGCTGTGGGAGCGTCTAGAGCCTCCTGGATGCATTCATGTCCATATCAAGGGAGCATCCAGGGGTTTAATGGTCTGAAACTTTAGCTTCTCTCAGGGGTTGGTTACCTTAGTGGTTGGGATGGCTCCTGGGAGTTCTATTGCTGATGTGGAAGCTCTATGTGGTGTGTTTATGTCGATTCCACTTCCTTAACTAACACATAGGGAGACAAATCATATCATAGTAACTTCTCGTCACATGTTTACCCCAGTTGGCCAGTTAATTGGGTAGATGTGGGATGAGGGTGTTATAAAGTGGTATCAGAGTGGGTTTCACTCTCTTTGGGTCATATTTGATACCAAAAAGTGGTATCAGAGCATGGTTCATCCCTTAGACTGGATGGGTTGTGTGTTAGTTATGAATTCATGTTGGTTGCATATGTGTTCCTTATGCTTTTAGTCCATGTGCTTGTTGCATTTGCATGCTGTTGATCATGGTTGTAGTGATGTCGCCATGTGAAGGTTGATGGTGTTGTTGTGGGATGTGTCCTCATGAGTGTATGATTTTATATGCATTTGTTATGAATGCCGGTTGTATATGAATTTGTTATGCATGTCAGTGTCTATATGTTGTTATGCATTTATTGTCATGGTTATGGTTTTGCATGTATAGTAAATCAGAGATGCATTGTGATGGTCATTATTGTGGTCTTGTGTCATAATGATGTTATTGTTATGTTATGAAGCTAATGTGTTGGACGAGATAAAGCAGGAGATGCAAATCATTAAAGTGAAGTTGCAACAATGGACTTCAGGGTAAGAGCAGATCATCATATAAATTTGTATGGTGGGTATGTAGGTATGTGGTTAATGGTTGTTATAAGAATCATGGTAACTTATATACATGTTTTTCATTTTATTGTTGTTGTGGTTACATGCATGGTAGATGCTAGTGAATCAATGTGGTCATATGCACATCTGTCGAATAGTCATGAAAGATAATAACTTGTTATTATATGCATTGTTGTTGTTGTTGTTGCGTTGAGAGGAGCTCTACAACCTATGGGGGTAGATCTCATTTAAATACATAAACATGTAAACGTAAATGTAAACATAAACATAATGCTTAACATTTAACTCATTTAACATTTTTAATCTAATGTCGAACCTTTTATAAATCAATCTAATTATTATTATGTATAAACACAATATAAATTTAAAATATAAAGATGTTTACGAACACTAAAAAAATATAAATAAACCAGAGGTATACATATATATTACTCCATATGCATGGTAAATAAATAAAAATATAAATGAACTAGAGATACGGAAAATAAATAAAACCTCTTTTTATATTTACTTATATTACTCCAGATGCATGGTAAATAAATAAAAATATAAATGAACTAGAGATATGGTAAATAAATAAAACCTCTTTTTATATTTACTCCATAAACCTCTTTATATTTACGAAAACTCAAAAAGATGTTTTATTTAGGTGAAGCTTATGGGCCGAATACCACAGGACAAATAATTATTAATACCATGGGCCAAATACCATATTTACAAGAGAGGTATAAAGAGGTATGGTAAATAAATAAAAATATATCAAATAATATTAGAAATCAACATCTAATTATATACCAAGCCTATGGGCCAAATACCATGGTAAATAAAAGAGATATGATAAATAAATAAAAATATAAATAAACTAGAGGTATGGTAAATAAATAAAACCTCTTTTTATATTTACTCCATAAACCTCTTTATACTTACTAACACTCAAAAAAGAGGTTTTATTTAGGTGAAGCCTATGGGCCAAATTATTATTAATACCATGCAAAAAAACATTATTAACCCTAATATTAATATTAAAATATTATTATTATTATTATTAAATCTAATATTCATATTAATATCATTAAATTTAATAATTTTGGATTAATACAATATTAAATTTGTTATGTTATAATATATATTAATATATCATGATATATGTTAACTCTAGATATATATGGGAAGGTAGAAAAAAGACATAGAGTGATAGAGGTAGAGAAGGGTAAGAGAGGGAGAGAGAGACACAAAGATGGAGGGGGAGAGAAGGAGGGATAGAGGGATGGAGATAGTGGGAGGATCAGAGGTTTGAGAGAGAGAGAGAGAGAGAGAGAGAGAGAGAGAGAGAGAGATGGGGAAGAGAGAGGAAGTTAGGAGAGAGGGAGGGATAGAGAGATGGAGTTGGAGGGGGAGAGAGGGAGGTAAGAAGAAAGACATAGAGAGTGAGAAGTGGAGAGAGAGGGAGTGAAAAGGGAGAGATGGAGAGAGAGTGTGTATGTTTAGGGGTGAGATAAAGAGACAAAGAAGGAGAGATAGAGAGAAGGGGGGAGAGAAGGAGAGAGAAGGATAGAGGAATGGAGATAGCAAGAGGATTAGAGGGTAGAGAGAGAGAGAGATGGGGAAGAGATAGGAAGTTAGGAGATAAAGGGAGAGAGAGGGACTTGCGAGAGTGGAGGAGAGAGGTAGTGATAGAGAGATGGAGTTGGAGGGGGAGAGAGGGAGTGAAGAAGAAAGACATAGAGAGTGAGAAGTGGAGAGAGAGAGGGAGTGAAAAGGGAGAGATGGAGAGAGAGTATGTATTTTTAGGGGTGAGATAAAGAGACAAAAGGAGGAGAGATAGAGAGAAGGAGAGAGGGAGGGATATAGTAACATAGTTTGAGAGAGAGAGAGAAAGAGAGAGTGATGGGGGAAGAGAGTGTGATGTAGGAGAGAAAGGGAGAGAGAGGAAGAATGAGAGGCATGACTTGAGAGAGAGTGAGGTAGGAGAGAAAGGGAGAGAGAGGAAGAACGAGAGACAAGCCTTGAGAGAGAGGAGGACAATGATTGGAGGGAAGAGAGAGAGAGGGAGAGAGAGAGAGGGAGAGAGAGAGAGAGAGTGATGGGGGAAGGGAGAGGTGGGTAGGAGAGAAAGGGAGAGAGAGGAAGTACAAGAGAGTGAACTTGAGAGAGAGGAGGAGAGAGGGAGGGATAAGGAGATGGAGTTGGAGGGGGAGAGAGGGAGAGAAGAAGAAATACATAGAGAGTGAGAAGTGGAGAGAGGGAGAGAAGAAGAAATACACAAAGAGTGAGAAGTGGAGAGAGAGAGGGAGTGACAAAGGAGAGATGGAGAGAGAGTGTGTATATTTGGGGTGAGATAAAGAGAAAAATAAGGAGAGATAGAGAGAATGGGGGAGAGAAGGAGAGATGAGAGAGAGGGATATAGTAACATAGTTGGAGGGTGAAGAGAGAGAGAGAGATAGAGAGTTGGAGGGGGGGAGGGAGGTAAGAAGAAAGAAATAGAGAGAGAAAGGTGGAGAGAGAGAGGGGGTGATAAGGAAAATGGAGAGAGAGGGAGAGATGACAACAAGAGAGAAGAGAGAAAAAAGTGGGGGAGAGAGAGAGAGAGAGAGAGAGAGAGGAGGGGAGGATAGATAAATAGTTTGGATAAAAAGAATTTATGTTTTGGGGGTGATATAGAGAGACAAAGGGAGATAGAGATATAGATGGAAAGTGAAGAGAGGGAAGAAGAGAGATATGGAGAGAGGGAGGGAGGGACAAAGAGATTGATAGATACGGAGTGAGAGAGCGTGTGTGTTTTGGGGCTTGAAATAGAGAGACAAAGAAGGAGAGATGGAAGGAGATATAGATATAGATGGAGGGGGGAGAGAGGGAAGAAGATTTCTTGCACTAGATGCATTGATTTCAATTTAGATGGTGATTTCTAATCCTATTTGATTGCTTGCACTAGATGCATTGATTTTAGTGGTGATGTTGATTTCTAATGATATCTGATTGCTTGAACTAGATTCATTGATTTCAATGTAGATGATTTTTAATCCTATTTGATTGCTTGCACTAAATGCATTGCTTTCAATGTAGATGGTGATTTCTAATCCTATTTGATTGCTTGCACTAGTTGCATTGATTTCAATGCAGATGTTGATTTCTAATAATATTTAATTCCTTGCACTAGATGCATTGATTTCAATGTAGATGGGTTCTAATGCTATTTGTTTGCTTGCACTAAATGCATTGATTTCAATGTAGATGGTGATTTCTAATCCTATTTGATTGCTTGCACTAGATGCATTGATTTCAATGTAGATGTTGGTTTATAATCATATTTGCTTACTTGCACTAGATGCATTGATTTGAATGTAGATGTTGGCTTATAATCCTATTTGCTTACTTGCATTAGTTGCATTGATTTGAGTGTAAATGTTGATTTCTAATCCTATTTGATTGCTTGCATTAGATGCATTGATTTCAGTGTAAATGCTATTTTCTAATCTTATTTGATTGCTTGCATTAGATGCATTGATTTTAGTGTAGATTTTGATTTCTGATTTGATGTAATTGGATGTATGATGGTACATTAATTTTAAAGTGATTGGATTAACATTTTGCACTGATTTCAGTGTAAGCACAAAAAGTTATTGACAATGTACATTGAATTTTGTGTTATAGTAATTCAACATATTAATATTGAAGAGAGAGAGAGACAAGGTATGAAGTTACTACAATTATATTGTCAATTATAGTTATTATTATTCACATTTTCTATCATTCAACACTATTACATTGTCAGTTTACATTCAAGATTTTTATTTCATCGTTTTTCATCATTAAAGTTATTAACAATATTTATCATCTCAATAAACTAAGGTAACTAAGAAAATTTAAAGTTAAAATGACCAGATTAATCTAAGACATATTTAACATATTTAAAATGATTATATTAATATTAGAGGAATTTACATATTATTGATAAAATTAATCATATGTTCGTTAAATTTTCTTTGGCCTCATACCACTGAAACCAGTTTAGATCCATCTTAACTCTAGATCTATCAAGCGCCGAGAGGGATCAAATCTCTTGAGGTGCAAACCTTTCCTCAAGTTTTGCACTCAAAAAAGAGGTTTGCACCTCGAGAGATTTGATCCCTCTTGGCGCTTAATAGATCTGGAGTTAAGATGGATCTAGGCTGGTTTTATGTTAGTTAACTTGATGATTATGTTATATGTTGGTTATAAGTATGTTATATATTAACTTGTTGATATAGAAATTATGCAAATTCTCTACCAATCTCGCTCTGAGACCTCTATAGAAAATCTGACTGTAGATTAACTTGATAATGCAATATACCAAATCAAAATACTATAATCTACTTCTACTATCAATTTGCAAAAGCTTAAAGATTGAGCAAGATTCGAGCTGAACACATATAACTAGAAGAAGAAGAATCAATACACATGAAACACATAAAATACTCAGGGGAAAGCCTCAGCTAAAAACACCACTATATGTATTATCATACAAGGTGGAAATACATCAGAATTATACAAAGCCTCAGCTCTCACAGCTAGCTAGCTCTCAATACAATCCTCTTGGATGCTCACATGCAATCAAAGCTTCTCACAAGCCTTCCTCTCTACCATCCAAGCTCCTATTTCCTTGCGCAATTACCTCTAGGATGATCTCCTTCACCCAGTGTAACACTGCTCTAACACACTGTCAGAACTGCGCAATCCTCAAGGAACCTTGTTCCTTCTACATGCATGAGTTTCCTTTATATGAGAAAACATGCTAGTACACTGTCCCTGTCTTTAATCTCAACTGGGTCTTTCTCAGAATAGACATGCATGAATTACTGATGAGAGAATCTTCAATTATCTGGAGTACACTAGTTGGATGCATGCCTGCATTAACTGACTGATAACTCACAATTAGTTCCTCAAACAGTTTGGAACTAATTTAACTGGACTTAACTCAGTAAATTGAGCTAACTAATTACAACTCAAATATAAATCAATCTTATCTCCTTAATTAAGGGATAATCTCCTTAATTTAAGGGATAACTATTGCATGACTTCAGAAAGACTTCTAACTTGAATTTCTCCAACTAATTAATCCATAATGAATTAATTAATTATTTTTCAAGCAGCCGGTGAGACTAGATTCGATTTTTAATTCACAATTTTAATTCCAGGACAAATTAAAATTGGAATATTCTGGATTCTATTTTTATCATTTCTTGTTGCTATTTTCAACACTCCTTCTCAACAAGAAAGGAATTCAACTCAATCTCGATCCTGAAATTTTGGAATGTTTTGCATGCAACACTTCTCTCGAGTGTTGTAGCTCCAACAACTCCAGAAACAAAAAAACATCCAACTTGAATCAGTATGATGCATTTGTCATCAAAGTCTCTGACTGCTATTGCCTCTGTCAACTAAAAACTCTGCGCTTCTGTTGACTCAGCCTTTCTGCACTGTTGTCAATCCTTCTCTACACTCTTTAGTATCTGACTGCTCTAGCCTGTATCACTTTGATCTCTGACTGCATTAATCTAACTGATTCCTCCCGCTACTATGTACTTTGGGCTCCCGTAGCAAGGTACGATCCATGAGATAAAACCTCTCAATGGACCTTGCCCAATTTCAGCCTTCTTGGGACTATCACTTCACATCACCCCACCTCACACCTGGAGGTATGGCTGCATGTGCTCCCTCTGCCCACTTGGCTCGAAATTCCCCCCTACTGGAGGTCTTTGCATGAATGGATGCCTCCACTCGGTCTCCTCTCATCATCTCCAATTGTGGCTCCTCCAAAATTGTTTGAGACTTATTCTGGGGCTGTATGTTGAGAGGTAATTTACTCTCCCTCTCAACCACCAAGTCTCTAAAATTTGCCTTGCTCCTCAAGGCTTTACATGCATCTTGAACCTCAAGAGCATACAAGTTCTTAACTCGTGAACCGATCTTTTTCACCTGTCCTGTGGTGATGTGTCTAAGGAAAAACTTTCCCTTAGTAAAAACAACATCGTAGCCTTTGTCCTCCAACATCGCGATCGATACCAAATTCTTCTTCAGTCCAGGCACATACTTCACATCTGTCAAGGTGATAAGAGCTCCATGCTCCCTCTGAAAAGCAACCGTGCCCACTCTTGAAACACTATACCTTTCATCGTCATCCATCTCTATGCACATCTTGAGGTATTTCTCCTCCAAGGTACCGAATAAACTTTTATCGCTAGTCATGTGGAATGAGGCTCCACTGTCAAGATACCAACCACAACCCATCATCGATGACACCATGCATGCGATGAGGGTAAAGTCCATCTCGAACTGAGAGGCTAATGCCTCACCTTCATATCCTTCCGAGGATCCATTCTTAGACTTCTTCGATGGGAAATTAGTTGCATAATGACCCATTTTGTGACAATTAAAGCATCTCACTTTAGACTTGTCAACCTTCTTCCCTCCATGAGAAGAATTCAATTTGGAATGAGAATCCTTCTCCTTCCCTTTCCTTGACTTACTTTCTAAGGTCAGATTTTCTTCATCATCCTTGGATGAAGAACCATCTTGTGTGCTCCTTCTGATCTCCTCTTGCATGAGATCCGACCACAGTCGTTCCTAATCCCGCAGTTTCTCCCATCCATTCACAGAGTCCTGGTAGCTATTCCAGCTCTTTGGAAGGCCAAGGAGAGTGAGGCTCACCATATCATCATCAGCAATAGTTATTCCCACCCTACTAAGCTCATCTCTGCAAGTGGTGTGCTTGTTCAGATATGTGGAAATAGTATCGCAGTTCTCCATCTTGATTCTTCAAAGCTTATCCTTGAGCGCCAATTTCCTATGGTCACTACTGTTTTGGTAGAGGTCCTTCAATGTCTTCCACATTGAATATGGAGTATCCTTCCCATGGAGACTCGAAACAATATGGTCTCGAACTCCCTCAAGGATGATCTGTCTCGCCCTTGCCACCCACTTCTTCCACTCAGCCAACTCTTATGCATTAGTCGAACCTGGCTTTGGGATTTCTTGATCAATGAAATCCTTCAAGCCATTGTCTTCTAATACAGCCTCCATGCGATCTTTCCATGATATGTAATTCGAGATGTCTTCCAAGGCATACTCGAGTCTCAAGCCATAGAACGCCATTGGCCAACCTTGAAGTATGATAAGAATTCGATTTTCACATGCAACCCTGAACTCCAAACTTCAAATTCTCTTCTCCGTATATTGTTCACAGCTCCGATAAACCTAGCTCTGATACCATGTCTAAATTCTGCAAATTTTCTACCAATCTCGCTCTGAGACCTCTGTAGAAAATCTGACTGTAGATTAACTCAATAATGAAATATACCAAAGCAAAATACTATAATCTACTTCTACTATCAATTTGTGGAAGCTTAAAGATTGAGCAAGATTCGAGCTGAACACATAACCAGAAGAAGAAGAATCAATACACATGAAACACAGAAAATACTCAGGGGAAAGCCTCAGCGAAAAACCCCACTATCTGTATTATTATACAAGGTGGAAATACATCAGAATTATACAAACCTTAGCTCTCACAACTAGCCATCTCTCAGTACAATCCTCCTGGATGCTCACAGGCAATCAAAGCTTCTCACAAGCCTTCCTCTTTGCCCTCCAAGCTCCTATTTCCTTGCGCAGTTACCTCTGGGATGATCTCCTTCACCCAGTGTAACACTGCTCTCACACACTTCTCTAACACACTGTCAGAACTGCACAATCCTCAAGGAACCTTGTTCCTTCTGCATGCATGAGTTTCCTTTATAGGAGAAAACATGCAACTGATAGTACACTGTCCTTGTCTTTAATCTCAACTGGGTCTTTCTCAGAATAGACATGCATGAGTTACTGATGAGAGAATCTTCAGTTATCTGGAGTACACTAGTTGGATGCATGCATGCATTAACTGACTGATAACTCACAATTAGTTCCTCAAACAGTTTGGAACTAATTTAACTGGACTTAACTTAGTAAACTGAACTAACTAATTACAACTCAAATATAACTCAATCTTATCTCCTTAATTAAGGGATAATCTCCTTAATTTAAGGGATAATTGTTGCATGACTTCAGAAAGACTTCTAACTTGAATTTCTCCAACTAATTAATCCATAATGAATTAATTAATTATTTTTCAAGCAGATGGTGAGACTAAATTCGATTTTTAATTCACAATTTTAATTCAAGGACAAATTAAAATTGGAATATTATGGATTCTATTTTTTTATTATTTCTTGTTTCTATTTTCAACAGTTGATTGTTATATGATATTTAACTTGATGATTATGTTATATGTTGTTGATGAGTATGTTATATGTTAATTTGTTGTTGTTATATGTTAGTTAACTTGATGGTTAGGGTTATGACATTTAGGTATGAGTTGACTTATTTGTGACATTGTGTTGTATTAATCTAGACCGATCTTACATGTGTGATTGTTATGCATGAATGAAAATTGTTTATGAGTTTATGATGTGAACATGTTAGCTAGTTAATGTTATAGATATCATGACTTTATTTATGTTTGAGTTGATATGTTGTGAAGTTATATCGTGCTAATCTAGATTGATTGTGCAGACAAGATATCCTCCCCTGAGATATATTAAGGTATGGGTTTTCTTATGTTGTATATTTGGTATTTGAATGTTTAACTCTGTCGTTTATTTGGTGTTTGAGTGTTTAGTGTTTATTATGTCGTCTATCTGTTGTGTGAATGTTTCATCACTTGAATTATATGAGTATGTGTCTATAATATTTCTTGCTGAAATGATTTTGTTTTAATATGGTTGTACTAATACATATATGTTGAGACAATTGATATGTACTTGAGTGTAAGTAGGTGATAGTTGTAGCGTTATTTATTATGACTGATGAATGTGAGTTGATTGTTGATTATGATATGGTTGTTAGACTTAGTAAATGTTGATTTCAAATTAATATACATCATGCCTTGATCCTTGGAATGTGAGACTGACATGTGTGAGTAGTTGTAGAGCAACATGCTTGGTATTAACTTGACAAGGTAATAGTTGATGTGTTTATATAACTAACATTGGGGTGATGTGATAGTACATAGTAAGACTTGATTGCAACAAGATAAAAAGGTAAAGAAGGGAATTGGGTGAGGATTCCTTTGGCTATGTTTGGAAACCACAATTCCAAACGAATGAGTGCTTTACATACAAGAATTCTTCTTAACTCCAATCTTGTCTGAGATTCCGTGGATATGTGTTATATTCATGGACATGTATTTGACAGGTATAACAACTGGTGTCTAGTTATAGCTAGATCTATCAAGGGAATTGGAGTCCCTTGAGACATGGCACATATGTGTTCAACTACAAGGCAACATGCTTGTCATAACAAGATAAGCTAACTGGTGTAATGTTATATTTATTTATACACTGACAATTATGTGTTTATGGTAGGGTGATGAAGGGAGTTGCATGGCAAGAGAGGTTTCCATGAAACTTGTATAAGGCTCAAGTAGAGATTTTTTTTGGAACCATGGGATTGAGCCATGGTGTCTATTGTTAATCTTATGCTTTCGATCTGTTGTGATTTGTTGTGCTTGATTGCAGCTTTGATTACGTCTGGTGTATGGCCATACCGCTTTGTTTATGGTGTCGTATCTCTATTCGTTTTCATGGTTTTATTCTTGGTTGCTTTTGATTCTTGCATTTGATGTTTTAGAGTATTGTGAATTGGTTGGGAAAGAGGAAAGTTAATGGAGCTTAGGGAGAGTTGAATGAAACCTAGCAGGTAATGTAGGACCCAAATGAAGCTCGGTGCATGAGTAAGGGAATTTGAAGGTAAGAATATGACAAATTGGTAGGATTGATTAGATCCATTGGTGGTAGTATGGTAATGAGAAAGGTAACATGAAAGGTGAAGTAAATGGATTTGAGGTGCCATATGCCTTGGCTGTGTTGGGAATGATTGTTCTCAATGATGTGCATGGTTTGCACAAATAAAGGGAGTTCTCTTAACCTTTACCTTATCCTATCTGGTAATTATGTTATGATCATGATTATGCTGATGTTTATATACGTATGTATGTCGTTGTCTGACATGATCATGGTTGTTTTATGCTAATATATGTATCTATGTCATTGTCCAACAAGGTTGTTAGGGATCATTCTTGTGGAGGAATGATTGCTTACGCAAGTGAATGGCATGACGAGGTTCCTGGTCTTATGGGTAATCAAGTAGGGATTGTAGTCATGACAAATATACAAGGTCAATATCATGTGGATATGAATTGATATTGTATGCTTGTATTATGCCTTTGTTTATGTTATGATAGGTAATTCCGAGGGATACATCAACGAAATGAAAGCAGTGTGGTTTGCGACATGTTGGGAAAACACAGATAAAACGCTGGAAGCAAGGTTGCTTTGTAGAGACGATGTGGTTTTGGATGTGTGGTACTACTGTTCTACATATTTTGTATATGTTGTACATGTTGCATATGTGATGTTGTGCGCATGCGGTGTTGTGTATATATATAGTGTGTGTACATGTTGTGTATGCAATTTTATGTGCAGAGTGGTACAAATAGTGTTGTGTGAATGTTTTCATATGCGGTGTTGGGTATAGATGGTACTATGTACATGTTAGATATGCGGTCCTGTGTACATATTGTACTGTGCACATGATGGATATGTGGTGTTGTGTGCATGTTGGATATGAAGTGTTGTGTATATAGGGTGCTATGTACATGTTGTATATGCAGTGTTATGTACATATGATGTTGTGTGCATGTTGTACATGTGGTGCTATGTACATATGGTGTTGTGTGCATGATTATACAAGTGGTGCTGTGAACATTTGCTGTCGTGTACATGTTGTACACATGGTGTTGTGTGTAGGTGGTGCTGTGAACGTTTGCTGCTATGTACATGTTGTACACATGGTGTTGTGTGCAGGTGGTGCTGTGTACATGTCGTGCACATCGTGTTCTGTACATGTGGTGTCATGTACATGTCGCACATGTGGTGTTGTGTACATAAGGCATTGTGGACACGTTGTACAAGTGGTATGATGTACATGTGGCGTTGTGTAGGTGTTGTGCAGGTGGTGCCGTGTACATGTGATGCTGTGTATATGTTGTACATGTGGTGTTGTGTATAGGCGATACTGTGAACATGTTCTACATATGGTATTGTTGTAGATGTAGTATTATGTGCATGTCATGCATGTTGTGTTGTGTACATGGAGTACTATGTATGTGCATTGTGTAGTCATGGTATCATGACATATGTAGTCATAGTCTTGTTGTCTGTGTACGTATTTGTGTTGTGTTGTACACCGGGTGTAGGTGTATGTATTGTGTTGTGGTACACACATGATGTAGGATTATGTATTGTTTTGTGTTGTACACTGGGTATGTGTGGTATGTCAGTTGTAGGTGCATGTACTACATGGTGTTGTATGTCATGCGTGGTTGTATGTGTGTGATGCACACACTGTGTATGTGCGCATGGTTGAGGAGAAGGCACTGGGTGTTTTCGGACAAAGGTAGAAGCTAAGGATTGATTAAAGGATAAGTATCTGCATTTTATTTTAGTTTTATTATGCATGTGATTTATGATTTTGGTCTATGATGATTACATGTGATCTATGATTATGGTTTATGATGGTTACATGCGATTTATAATTTCGATCTATGATGGTTGTGTTTTGGGCTAACCTGATGTGATATGTTTATACATAATGATTTGATCTAACAACTAGTTTGATTTGTTGTGACAGGAAGCGAGCAGAATTGCAAGTATACCTTATTGACGAGCCACCAATGAGGTATGATTTGAAGTTATTTCAATTTATTTTGAATCTAATGGAAATTATGTGCTTGGTATAGGAAAGCATGAAATGCCCGGTTGGGTGGTTGAAATTTATTGCAAGAATTAGCAACGTTAATGAAAGGAATTGGACCATGCAGTAGTATGCTAGTAAATCACTTCAGGAGCAGGGCCATTATGGGACACTGGTACCCAATAGTGTCCATTGTTTTCCATGAGCATGCTATGACTGGTGTGATGGTTTTGAGGCAGGTATATGCCTTGGTTGTTTGAACTTCCGATGTGAGGAAGCCTTGCCAAGGGATGGATCACCCAAGATAGGGGATGCGGGGGAACTTGGAAGGTGACTGGCTGCACGGAAGGGGTGACCGGATTACCTGAGGGACTGTGTAGAAGAGAAGGAAAGGCCAGGGATGGATTTGTTTTGGTCATTAGCATTGGTAGATGGAATCAAATGCACATTCGGAGTGCGCCCCAGAATAATGAGCCGGTAACTGTTCATGAAGAGGACAAGTGGCACAAGATTATAACACTGGATATTGGATGTAGCTTTGACTTTGGCAGTGGATTCTCGAATTCCCGGGAAGGAGGTGAATCATGGTATTACTTTGAGGGTAAAGGTGTGAGCCTCTGAATTCCCTTGTTGCGGATGCAGGCATGGTACCCATTCATTTGTTGGTTGAGCAAATGTGCATATGTGTATATGTGTGTATTATTGTAAATACTATATCGAGTTGTATTTATAAAGCTCCATAGAAAATATGATTATTTGTTGGGTGAAGAAAATATGTATGTGTGTATATGTGGTTATATTGTAAATACTGTAATGAGTTGTGTTATAAAGCTCTAGTAAACAATATGTTTGTCATGTTTTAGTAGATGGTCATTGTGAATACTACAACGAGCTATGTTATAAAGCTCCATGGGTAGTATGTTTTGTTTTTAGCAAGCTTTCTGGTTATAGGTGTCATTGAAAACCAAGGACAATGTTCCCCGAAGGGGGAGGGTTATGTAACAACCTTGGATAAAAATCCATGTAAATATAAAAATATAAAACCACAGTCATGGGACACGTATTCCAAGCTGAATGGTGGGCAAAACATCCTAGTGGGTGTTCATTTCGGTTATTATGGCTAAGGAAATTGGAAAAGGCAATGACAAAGGATTTGGAAAGGCATGATGCATTTATTGGCATTTTATTTATGAAAATAAAGGAAATTAGGAGAAAAGGAAGGTGAAAGGTCACAGGTTGCATGTGAGGAGGAAATTGAAGGAAAATAATGGAAAATGAAGAAAATAGAGGCCTCATTGGTAAAAAGGCTTCCGCGGTTTAGTTGGCAAGCTTTTGCTCAGCATTGGATCAAGAAAGGAAAATGAGGCGAGAGAAAGGAAGGAGCAAGCAAGGAGGAGCATGTTCAAGCAACTACAATAGGATTCTTTGCAGGTATCAATTGTAATTTATGTTTTCCTTGCTATATTTGGCATGCATGGTGTTGCATTTGGTTCTTTCCTATTATGGCATGGGTTTTGCTAGGTGTGAGACTATTTTCAGCCTAGCCTTGCCATTTCCGGATAGCCATGGTGTGATGGCTTTCTCATGTTTTGGTTGAGTTGGATTTTTGAATGGATTCAAAGTTGAGTGAGGTGGATCTTCGAAAGAAAGAACACATGGCCTAGTGATCCTTGAATTAGACTATGGATTGTGGTAAAGCCACTACCCTAATGACCCCTGAACCAGATTGTGGGTTGTTGTAATGCAGGTATTGTGTGCCTCAGTGGGCCCAAGAATCCTCAACCAATTAATGGTGGGACATATGGTAAATCCTAGAGGTGGTTTCCCTTGATTAGGCCTACAAATTCTTGTTGGTGAATGACAGGATATATGGTAAAGCCTAGATGGTGGAGTCTCGGTTTAGGGATTAGTGATCCGGTGTGGATTGCGGTAAAGCTCGAGAGACTAGGAGACAGGAAAATTCCTCACGGTTTAGGTGGAGAAATCTAGTGGCATCCTTGCTTGTTTTGGCCAAGTGGACTAGTGGAGATCATGGTAAAGCCTGCTATTACATGTTTATTGTGTTGGACTAGTGATCTAGTGTGGATTGCGGTAAAGACTGGTTCTATTGATGAGGGTGAGGTGGTATAGCCTCGGGAAGCTCTGGTTGAGTTTGGTTTTAAGTCCCACATTCATGCTTGGAATGTGGCACATGGGTGATTGGCTGAAGAGAGATCTAACTCGGCCAATCTATGGCCAGGTGGAACGTGGTTGTCCCATACCGAGTTGGATTTTGCATTTATTAATAAGAGGTTCTTGCCTTGGTATCTTATGTGTAAATGTACTGGTTTATATGTGGATTCTATGGCTGATGTATACTTGATATTTGTGTTGTTATTATGCTGGTTATAAGCATGTATTATGATAATGATTATGTATGGCTTTCCTCATGTTTTGATTTGTAAATCAATGAAAAATGTATCCATGACCTAATAGATGATAATGCAACTAATGATATAAGGGAGCAATGCTTCTTAGCGATTATCAGATAAGTATGAGACCCCTATGCTCAAATATGTTGTTTAAACTTGTAGATTACATATTTATGATATGTTTGACGAAATGCATGTTGTGGCTAGTAGGGGTCCAGTCATGTCCTTGATCAAGTAATTTCATTTGTATCATTATTCGGTTGTTAGTTTTCAATTCTAAAATTTTCATTGAGTTCTGGGTAGTGACATGGGCTCTAGGCCTGAAAAAGTGGCATAAATCCCGGAGTCGCTGTCACAAGTCAGAGGAGAAAAGTCCCTAGACATATGCATACCCATGCTATGGGAGCGTCTGGAGGCTTCTGGACGCATGCATGTCCATATAAAGGGAGCGTTAGTGGGTTTAATGGTCTAAAAATTTAGTTGGTCTTAGGGGCTAGTTACCTGAGTGGTTGGGATGGCTCATGAGAGTTTTGTTGCCAATGTGGAAGGTATGTGTGGTGTGTTTCCGTCGATTCCACTTCCTTAAATGACACATAGGGAGTCAAATCATATCATAGTAACTTCTCGTCACATGTTTACCCCGATTGGTCGGTTACTTGGGTAGATGTGGGATGAGGGTGTTACGCTACTCCCTGTTTGAGAGGGAATGGGTAACTCCTCCCTAGTTGAGAGGGAGTGATGTGGGACACTATATTATCCATGTGTCACGCACTAGACCAAGATTAATAATAATAAGTTAGTGAAGGCACTCGGAGAGAGAATGGAGGATTGGATAAGAATCCGGGACTGGTACTCCTTGAGGATTGAGAATCCAAGGTAGGAAGTAGTAACATGGACATATACTCTTTGAGGATTTGGCAGGGTATCCAAGATAAGAGTAGTAAAAAAGGACCGATATTGTTCAAGGATTGGGAATAAAATATAAGAATAGTCTTGGAAGGACATACTTGGTGAACATCTAGATGGGGTATGTTCCTTGAAGAGCTTGTGGTGTTGGTGTCCATTTATATGCCTTCCAACATTATGCTCTAATCTAGTTGAGAGTTAGAGCTTGTTAGTCAAGGCATTTCTATATTGTAATTTGATAATGTTGGTCATGATGTTGATGCTTGATGATGGCTTATTAATATGACTCTTATTATGATAATATTTCAGTTTGAGAGTGTCCTTGTACCGGTTGTGTAATTACGAATACCTCCCCAGTTAAGAGGGAGTGTTGGAAAATGTAACTAGTTTCGGTCTTCATAATTGTCATCATATATGTATCATTATATATTTCTTGTAAAAACAAAAGAAGAAAAATAATATTATTTTTCAAGCATGGGTTTCATGCTCAAGTCAATTGGTTATTTAGGTCAAGCATGTTCTTCATGCTTACAGGGTTCTTTGAGTCTAAATAATGTTTGCCATGAGTCTATTTAATGTACTAGATTCAAGTCTCATTTGGACTTTTAAAAATAGATGGAAAAAAAATATTTTAGTCAAAAATGTCAAATTTGTCCCCATAATACCAAGCCGACCCTGCCTGGACAAGTCGATCCTTCCTGGACAAGTCGGCCCTGGAAGGGACCCATTCGATCGCCTGGATGTGTATTAATAGAGGACAATTCGACCCCATTTAGAGACATGCAAGCAAATTTTGATTTTTGTGCCAAGAAGAGCGAATTACAAGTGAAGAAAAGCAAGAAGTCAAGAGAGAGAGAGAGAGAGAGAGAGAGAGAGAGAGAGAGAGAGAGAGAGAGAGAGAGAGAGAGAGAGAGAGAGCGAGAGAGCGAGAGAAGGAAGAAGAATCAAATTTTTTGCCCTAAATATCTCACACGTGCAAAGTTGCAGGGGTTGAAGTTGCAAACCTACTGCAGGTCCGAAATTCTATTGCATGGATCAAAAATTTCAAATTTGACCATATTTGGAAGGCTTTGACTTGAGTTGACTTTTTCTTGTTGGAAGATCTTGGAAGGAGGGCTGACTTGGGTCTTGGGGGAGGTCATGGTCTTGGTGTTTAGGTCTTGGATTTTTCATTTGATATGATTCTATAAGAACAAAATATTTTACTCGGTTTTCCCCTTGGAGGGGTTTTTCCCTAGCTTGGAGCCTACATCTTGTGTTCATTGTCTTTTTGTGATCTTCATGGTTATGGTTTTGGTAATTGTTTGATGAATAGAACATAATAAAAGTAATAAGAAGCCAACATACCTTCACAAACAATTATCAAGTAAAGATAAATCACCCCAATTGCTACCCTAATTGATTTCTCAACATTTGAGAACTTAGAGAGCCATACATTTTGGTAAAACCCCCAGATGTGGAAATAGGTTTGCATCTCTCTCCTCTTTGGACAAGATCCCGATGCAAGAATTTAATCAATTAGTCCCCTAGTCAATTGTTGGAGGTATTCCCAAGTCTTTGCCACCCGCAATAGAGCTCGAGAAAAATAATCCAAAAGCTAATCTGCAAAATTCTCTTCCAAAGGAGCCAACTAGTTCAGTAATGGAAGAGGATTAAATTGAAGACCTCCTAAAAGAAATGGATTTTGATGTTCCATGCATGATTGATCTAGAAAAGTCATACCTTAATAAAGATCCATAATCCACGCTAAACCATCTAACAATAACACTCAATCTAGTTCGAGTTCTTCAGTTCCCCTTTGAGGAGTCCATAGACAATCTTCTAAAGGTCCCATCGAGATGGTCAAGGAAGATAGAAAAAAGGCGCAAGAGAATTAAGGCATTGGTCTAAGAAGATGGAGAAAAGTTAGTCAACTTAGGGAAATTCATGCCAATATTGAAAGCATTTCCTCCTTCTGAACCAAAAACACCTTAAAATTTTCATCCTAAACATTCAAAGAATAAATATATTCTTTGTTGTAATAATTAATCTATGATAATTTGATGTTGATTAGTAGATTTCCTAATATCTTTAGTTGATAAACCAAAATCTATAATCCTTTTATGATAAATAATAAATTATAGACTTTGAAAAACTAAGTTACATAGAATTTTTCTTTGACTAAAGAAAAACTTTTATATATATATATAAAAATATATATATATATATAAAACTAATTATTATTTTAAGATTTATTTCATATTAAATATCATAATTTATATCAACATAATTACGCTAAAACACTATTTACAAAATAAATTAAAAATTTATCATTTTTTTTTTAAATTTATTAAAAGAAGTCTTTAAGTTTCATAAAATTGTGATGTTTGGTAACATATCCAAAGAAACAAATTATTGTACTTGTGTGTATCAAGATCCCTTTTGTCTTGGGTTTGCATTCTTTTTTCTTTTATGATTGTGGGTAGGTGAACTTATTATATCTAAAATTCATATAATGTATAAGCTTTATGTAATGTATGTAAGTTATTAGTTGATGGATGTTACTATTAGACAAGAGAAACACACATTGACATAAATTAAGTTTATATGGTAATTTTAAAATTTTGTAGTTATTAGAGTTTTTAAATATAGTAAATAATCATTCTCATATATATAAATATAAATAATCCATCATTATTTTTATATTAAAAAATAATAATGATAATTAATAAAATTAATGGTATTAAATAAAGTTTTTAGAAATTTTATTTAAAAATAACTTAAAAGAAAAGCAAGTTATGCAATTATGAAATCTTGATTCTTCGATGACTACTATAATGTCAAGGGTGGCAAAGGCTTGTGTTATTATCACCATGAGCAATGTGTGTAGTGGACATAGATAGCCAACCAACAACATTAATTGATCCCTCAAATGAGTCAGTGTTTATAACACCTCACCACCTCCCATTACTCCATAAGTTGAGAAAGCACATGTATAATTTGTTTCCTTTGCTTGAATCTACTCACCGCTCTCCAAACTCCGCTCCTCCTGCTTGCTTTACCTATCATCCAGATTTTTACCATTCCTATGATGAATTTGCTCAGTAATTACTCCCCCATTTCAACATCCCCACCAAGGATCTCTATTCATTCTCCCTTTTCTTGTTGTTGTTATCTACAAGGGCTTTTAGCCAAGGAATTAAACCTTCAACCTTGTTGACTTTCTAAAAGGGCATTAAAATTTATTCTTGGTCACATCTCCTTCGCCCCTCAGTGGCTTAGTCATTCTATCAGAAATTATTGTTCGTTGCTTCTATTGCCATGATGCAGCAATGAGCTCAATGCAGATGGGGTGGCAATGGTCGTGGCTTCCTAGGTAGTGCACAAACTCATTTTTGTGTTAAGTCTTCTACTTGGCTATATCATGCTCAAACTCCACCCGAAGTGCAATAGGAATTATCGAATGCAAAAGACGACATCATGCTTGAATGTCAATATATTTTGGACATAGAATTAGTGGGAGAACTCATTGCATGGATATTGGATATCGGGCACATGGGAGGTCATCATAATCAATATTTTCACACAATTTATTGGCATTGACACATGAAGAAATGGCTTAGTAAGGCCCCAATGGATCTTCATGTGGCTTGGACATAATTATGGTGGTGCTTGAGGAAATTCAACTCCAGTTGGCTAACATTGAAGAAAGGATTGCTCCAATTGAGATTGGCTCGACTCGTAGGTTGCCCTCAGTTTCTCTGGGTGATGCAACAACCAAACCTATTAAGGTGGAAACCTCACCTTCTCCCTAGTTTATTGTTTATGCTTTATCTCAAAATTTGTACGGGTGCTAAACTTGTTATTCATAACAATTTTGGCTTCTGGCCAATTATTCTGAGGCTAAGTTCATATGTATAAACTCTAGTAGGATATATCTCCTTTTGAATTTGAAATAACATGTTGCTAATGGGTTGATGTTTTGCCACTGATATGGTTTTCTTAATGGTAGGTTTTGTGGTAAATACCTACCCATAGATCATGTACTCCTTTTTATTATTGGTGAAACTCAATCTTACAAAAAAGCAATGGAAATCTTGATAATTGAATTTATCAACATAGGGAAAATGTCTCTGCACCTATGTCTACTAAAGAAATAAAGGCGTATTCATTGTCTTCTTCTATGTTGTACCTCCAATTTAATGGAGACCATGTAGTTGGCTCTTTGTAAGGAGTGCCCAATAAGTCATTTAATCTAACTAACATCAACCCATAAGCAACACATCCAATCCCTATCACATCAACAAACATCATACTCACAAAGTTAACTAGTAAAGAGATAAACCTTTTTAAAAATAATTTTTGAAATGATAAAATAATTTCCCACAAGACGTAAAACAATAAATGATAAAGTGTATTCTTAAGATACTCCTTGTATGAAGCTCAATGATTCAAAACCACATAAATATAACTAACAAAAGAAGCCAACAAGAAAATAATTAAAATAAAGAAATTAAATTAATAATAAATAAAAACCAAGTCTTCCCATGGTTAGTGATACTCATTGAAAAATGAGAGGCAATAAATAAATGTGATGGTCGAGGGTGGCGGAGCTTGTTCTCACACCCACTTGGAGTTGGAAATTACTACCCTGTCATGTGCATGAGGGATGTTAACTATCAACTTTGGAAATGGTCTAGTGGTCTAACGTAGAGGACTCCTCGTCATAAAACCATCTTTCCATTGCAGATGGATGAGTCTCGAATAGTTTCATGGCTATGACAAAGGTATGAGTGTAGGGTTTTGAACTCTTTGAAGGCATTTGGTAAGAAATCCACTCAACTTCTAGTTAATTGGTGTAATTTGCATATATCTGGGTTGCTCATTTGAATCAGGAACTTGCTTTGTGACTTGGAACGTCATCCCGTTCTTAGCTAGCTCCATATCTTGGGCTAGTGGAACTCATGGTAGATGCTTTCCTCAGTTTGATTCACTTGACAGTATGTGGAGGTGTTAGATTTGTTTGGGATCACGACAAACACATATAGCTTAGAAACATAAAACCTTGTCAGTGGATTTGTCACGAGCAATTTCTCGAGTCTTAGGTAGTTCTAAGAAAGGATACAATCGATTCCTCTCAAAGTATTCTCTAGACCCTCAACTCCGTGGCTTCTAGTTCAAGTCCTAGTTCTTTCATATTGCTTAAGTTGGGCTCCTGCTTTTTCACAGTTTTCTTTGCTACTGATAGATATGTCTCTAATCCTCCAACATTTCAATTTTCATGGTTTTTTCTAGTCGAGAGTTAAACCCTACTGGTTCTTCTCTGAAATTCGTGTCTCGTTTCAACTCTCTGTTTGTTGTCTCTATCAACTCTGGTTCAACATGGGTCCTTTTAGAGTCCTATTTTTGTTGGTCTCTCTTGTCCTTAAGGTTGTGTTAATTGGATCGAGGTCCCTTGATTCCTTCCACCTTTCCTAGCTTATGGTTAAGGTCCCCCAAAAGTCTTTTTCATTTGCAATCATCTATCCCCTCCTTGCTTTGTGCATTTGGTTGGGCCTCTTGTGATTATGGTATGTCAAGCTTGCTCTGGGGGGCATGAAGGGAGAAAATTTCAACACACCTCCTCCTGCTTACACACCCAAATTTTGGCAAAGTAGTTTGTTATTGTGTATTTGCAATCCACCCCTTCTAAAATTTGCAAAGAGATAAAAGAAGCAAAATTAGAGGCCAAAATTTGGAGAAGGTTTATTATATATGATGAGGTAGAGGAGGAGGTTAGTGGATGGGTGCTTGACATTGGGAATATAAAACTCAACAAACAAGATATATGGAAACAATCGATATATATTGACAACTAAAGATCATCATGGGCAAAGTTTTACTGGAGTGCTTTGAAATCCAATAGGAAATATGTTTGCGCATGATGAAATGCAAAAGCAAAGGAGGAAATTGATCGATACAGTCTCACTCATGGACAAAAAGCTTGCAGACTTGGAGTTCTCTACCTTTGAAGAGGAGGACAACATACATTAGACTATTGAGGTTGATTCTCCATTTAGATAGATGTATTTCCTTTTCATTTTTGTTATATATTCAAGTGGTAGCTTGGCTATAATCTTGGGTGTTGAAAGTTTTAAGTTTGTCAGTATATTATTTAACTGTCTATACTACATTATCTTATTGGTTTTGTTATCAAGTTTGAATTGTTCAAATAGACAAAAGCTCTACTACTATGCTACTAATTTGGTTTCCTAATAACAAATCAATAAGCATAAAACATTATTTATACTTTTTTTTTATAAACTAATAATATAAATATTATTTGACTTAAAAAAATAAAAAATAAAAAACTAAGAAAATTAAAATCCAAAAGTCTCGTGCCTAGCGACAAAACTAATAACCGACTACACTACATTTCTCTCTTGTTGCGCCGAGAGGCGCATTCTACAGCCCAATGATGTGTCACCGCCTGTCATCAAATTTGAAATCTTACTCATGTCGTCTAAAAAAAAACTTTAAAAATCTAAAAATAAAAATAATTAATTTAAATATAGTTATCCAAATTCAATGTATATGATACAATCAACCTAGATCCATTTAACTCTGGATATATCATGCGTCGAGAGAGATCAAATCCCTCAAAGTGCAAAACTTCTTTTTAGAGTGTGAAATTTGAAAAAAAATTTACACCTTGAAAAATTTAATCCTCTCAACACATGATAAATTTAAAGTTAAATAAATCTAAGCTAATTTATTTTAAATGTAAATTATTTTTCGTTACCTCTCGACTTGCAACGTATTTTGAGCATTACCGATTTAAAATTGATTATCTTCGCAATACATTTACAAGCTATATCAATAATTAAGTGAGGCCGTATATATTGTTGCTTTTGTGTTTGTTTCGTAAGTTATTGGTAATATTTCATCAATTATCATGGCCCACGTGTTATGGGCATGTATAACATACTTTTTAATATTGGTTTGAAGGTTAGTTGATCGAATTAACTTTCATGTCAAATGTCTCGTCTCTTCTACCTTTCAAGAGTGGGGTTAGATATTTTATTTATTAGATAGTGGTATTGTTTAATGCTTCTATAATATGTTAGAAATAGGTTGGTTATAGAACGATTTAGTGTTTTATGTTTTAAACGGTTTGGTTTTTTTTCTTTTTTCTTGGGGAAGTGCATTGGTATTAATGGTTTTCACTGGGTCGAAAATAGTTTTTTTGGTTGTATTTTTTTTTAGGCCTTTTTAGGTGTTTTTAGACCTGTTTTAAAGGTGGTGTGTTGGTTGTAGTTTTAAATTTGTTTTCTTATATAAGGTAGGGTCGTGGTTTAGGATTCAATATCTTAAAGTTGGTGTGGGGAATGGTATTATTTATAGGTCTATGTGGATTTTTAAATTTTTTAAATTTTTAAATTTATTTATTTATTTATTATTTTTTTTTTCGGCAACATTTGTTGTTTTTTTTGTTATGTATGATTTATTATGTATTAATGCTTTATTAATTAGTGTATAATAAAATTGTTGTTTTCTTTTAAATAATCAATGTTTTTGTTTTTGTTTTTGTTTTTTGTTTTTTGTTTTTTTTGTTTTTGTTTTTATGTTGTTTTGTTGTTGCTTTTCACTAAAGTTGCGTAGCTGATACTTTTATTTTTGAATTTTTTTGAATGCAATATGATGGTACCATTCTCTTGCTTCAATTTGTGTTATTATCATTTATACAGTGAGAGAATATCTTGTTTCTATATTATTCTTTTAGTATTATGAGAACAAAAAGATCATAGATTTTGGTGTCTTATTACAACCTAGTTTGTCTCATTTTTGTTGCATTTTCTACAGTTATTTGTTATTTTTGGCCTTGTTCTTACTCTATTTGTACTTATCTTATCATTATTTTCTTGTGTTGTTTTTCTTTTTTCTTTTTCTTTTTTGCAAAATACACACCTAATGGAAATTTGCCAAACACTTCCCCTTATTTGAGGATGGACCTAGGGTAAACTAGATAATGCAAAAGTTTGAAGCTTTGTCAACATAAGGCTCAAAATTGTTACAACAATTTAATCATTAAGAGCTCAACATGTCGTTGGCAAGAATTGAGCATGGGTGGGGATGATAATAATCCCCTCGATCATACTTTTTGGAAGCTTGAATGATGTGGTCATGTAGCATATTCCTTAGTGGCTAGGATTCAGGCTATCCACCATTGTCTATGTTCAAAGAAACTCTATCCCATGCTAGAGTTGATTAATGTATTTGTTGCAAGTCGCACACTAGAGTAGAAACATACACTAGTTTGCTAGTTGGAACCTAGTCTCCCTAACCATTATTTACCTTGGTAATAGTCAAGTCAAATGTCGGGACCCATCCTTCCTTTATAGATAACATGGTTGCATTTGCTAATCATAAGGAGGAAGCCTATTTTTCTCCACTCAAAGCTTCTCCTAGTGGGAAACACTTAGATAAGAGAAATTTTGTTCAAAAGGGTTGAAGCCATCCCTAAGCTAGACATGTCTCCAAATGCAAATAGGAACACAATAATGTTGCACAAGGAAGCTCTTCTCGGAAAGCTTGCTAGTCTCTAGCCTAAACCTTAAGAAGTCCAAGTACGGATCTCACAACACTAGTATTTTGTCTTATGTAGGTTTTAACCCTATACAAATAATGCCTACAAATGAATTCTTATAAAAAACAGAAAAAGCTATTATGACAATCACATAAATATGAACAAATATTTTTCTCCTAGAACCCAAAATTGGGAAAACTAAATTGGTTGTTAACTATTTTTAGTTCAAAATTACAATACATTATATATATGCCAAAGCATTTATAAACCCCTAATCCATTAACTTTGGATTAGATTATAGCCATAGTTCCTTTGAACAGATCTAAAAAACCTTGGGAAAAACCACGATGCACAAAGCCATGGGAAAAAATGCAAAGAATGTAACATATACCCAACATTCTCCCGCTTGTTGTTTTCTTTGCACAAAGGGGGGTGCATGAGTACACAATCACTAATCTAAGGCAATAACGCCCCTTGTTTCTCTACACCAAGAAAAGTTCTCAGTGCTCATATACTTTGTCAATGCATCTGCAACATTCTTTAAAGTGTCCACCTTTACTAGAAACACCTTTTTGTCTTCAACCATATCCCTCACAAAGTGATACTGAACATCAATATGCTTTGTCTTCGAATGATAAGCAAGGTGCTTTGCCAAGAAAATTTCACTTTGACTATCACAATCTAACTTTATAGCTTGTTGTACTAACCCACACCTGAACACAATCTTTGTAACCAAACTGCTTCCTTGCTTGCATGAGTGGCTGCCATGTATTAAACTTCTATAGTTGAAAGTGCCACTCATATCGTCTCTTTCTCATCCAACTGATTTCTCCTCCAAATAGGTTAAGCACATGCCCACTTGTAGATCTTTTGTGATCCATATCTCCAGCCCAATTTGCATTAACAAAACCACGTATGTCCAATCATGGTATTCTTTGGTAGTACAAACCACAATCATTAGTGCCACACAAATACATTAAAACCCACTTTACTGTTGTCTAATGCTCCTTGCCTATTTTTGACGTAAACTTGCTAAATATCTCCACTACTTGTGCAATGTGTGGTTTGGTGCAGACCATCGCATACATCAATCTTCCTACTACACTCACATATGGAACATGGGACATGCCCTCTTTATCTTCTTATGTCTTGGGACATTACTATGCAAATAACTTTACAACTACAGGAATAAGAACCTTCACTTGTTTACTATCTTGTATATTAAACCTCTGTAATATTATCTCAACATACTTCCTTTGATTTAACTAGAGTTTCCTCTTTGCCAAATCTATTTTAATTTCCATGCCCAAAATAAAGTTTTGAACACCAAGATCCTTCATGTCAAATTTAGAGGACTATTGGGTCTTCACATCTTGGATAATTTCTTTGTCATTCCCATTCAACAACATATCATCCACATAAGGGACAAAATAAATAACATGATCACCAACTAATTTAAAAGACACATTGATCCACTTTTCTCATTATGAAGCCAAGTCCTTGTATATATGTATCATATTTTTATACCACATCCTTGGTGATAGCTTTAGCCCATACAAAGACTTTTTTAACATGCATATAGTTTTTTTATTACCCTTCACTACAAAGCCTTCCGGTTGTTTCATGTAGTTCTCTTCTTCCAAATCCCCATGTAGGAATGTTGTCTTCACATCTATATGTTCTAACTCAAAATGAAAAGCTGCAACAATAGATAAAAGTACTCTGTTAGAAGCTAACTTGGTAATAGGAGAAAAATATCACCAAAATCAATTCTCTACACATGGGAATAACCTTTTGATACTAATCGAGCTTTGTATTTATCCACTTTGCCTTATGCTTTCATTTGGGTTTTCTTCCATCCAAAAACTCCACCAGATCCCAAGCCTCATCCTTGTCCAAGGCTACCATTTCTTCAACCATGACCTTTTTCTAGAGTTTTCCATCATATGAATCCACTGCCTCCCTCATAATTCTAGGATTGTCAACAATAATATATCAAGCACAATTTGAATGGAAATCAAATAGAGTATACACTGTCTGGCTGCATTCTTTCCTAAACTGATCTCCTCAAAACCAAAGTGTGTGGTTCTTCTTCTTCTGTGGATTCTGATTCTTCATCCTTCAGATCAAACTCTATCTTCTCTCGTTCCTTTTCCCTTAGTAGGACTTCTTATTTCATGACAACCTTCACTTCTCTAAATACTACATCTCAATTGTATGCAACCTTATTTGTTTTTGGGTTCCAAATCTTGTAACCTTTTAAACCATCTTTATACCCAACAAATATGTACCTTTTAGATTTACTATCCAACTTGGTTCTTTTCTACTCTGGAGTATCTACACATGCATCGAACCAAATACCCTGAGATGTGAGAGATATGATTTCTCACTAGTCCATACCTCATCTGGAGTCTTATCCTCCAACGTTGATAAAGGTGATCTAGTCCTTTTTCATATCAACTTCAACTTGAATTTTCCTCGTCCGTAGAAAATAACCTAAATTGCTAATTGGTTTTATTTTGATGTAAATATGCAAACATAAAATTTATATAATGCATTATACTATTCTTATTCGAAGTCTAGTATTTTTTGTGTGGTTTGTTGTTACAGCGTGTAAATACAAAATACAACATTTATTTTGTTTCAATTTAAAAGTAATAATTTGATGAACACAAAATATTTGATTTTATTTAGCATAACTTAATATAAAATTCTTTCTCTTTTATGTTTGTTGTATTTAAGTAAAAAGTCTTAAATCTCATGGCCATCCAATGTCAACATACAAGTCTTAATTCACTTAGATCTTAGTTGCATCCTATGCATGTGTATGTTAAGAAACCAGCTCACAAAAAGATAGAAAAGATATATAAATGCCTTCAAAATAAGCCTCTTTGAGGGGGAAACCTCCTTTACATTACACAAATGAAGAATGTCTGCATTATACAAATGACAAGACCTCCTTTCTGTATATAGGAGTCTAAGGGGTCATAATATAATCAGAGCTGACATAACAATAATAATGTAAGGGCAAAATACTAACAATAGTGGGCTTCTATGGGGCACAATAATAACAATATGGGGACTACATGGACACAACGATATTATAAGGGGGTTATACTAATAACAATAAGGGATTACACTAGTAGTCTAGGGACCTAACATGCCCCTCTCCTTCAAAAAGTGTTGTCCTCAATGCTTGAGTACTTCTTGATGCTTCTGTATAAAATTCTTGTCCTCCCACGTGGAATATTCAACAGGTAAGTTCTTCCACTTGATGAGATACTATGAAATTGATCGATTTCATAGCTATCGGGTTCTTGTTTCTGTGGTTGCTCCAGGTTCCAATATGATTTTTCCTTCCTCATCAAGTTCTGGCAATATTGTTTGAATTGGGATCTTCTGAAACTTTTGAATGAGTGGCCACACTTCTTCGTTCTTCTTCCATTCATCCCTTGCTTCATTTATCTAATCTGGTTGGATAATAGAAATAACACAAAACAATGCTTCCACATCCTCATCCTTTCTTGAGAGTGCATCTGCCACAACATTTTGCTTCCCTTTTTTGTAGATGATTTGAAAGTCATAACCCAACATCTTTGTGACCCATTTCTGTTGCTCTTCAGAGGATAATTTTTGTTCTAAAAAGTATTTAAGACTATCATGATCTGTTTTTACCTTGAAGTGTCTTTCCATTAAGTAGGGTCGCTATTTCTTAAGTGCATGTAGTATTGCCAACATTTCCTTTTCATAAATAGCTTTGTGTAAATACTTTCCTTTGATTGGATGACTTTCGAAAGCAATGGGTCTTTCATCTTGCATTAAAACAACACCAATTCCATTTCCTGAAGCATCACATTCCACAATAAAGGTTTTTGTGAAGTCCGGCGTAGCTAAGACTAGTGTTTGGCACATTGCCTCTTTAAGATGTTCGAAGGCCTTTATTGCTTCTGGAGTCCATGAAAATGCATCTTTCTTCAATAATGTTGTTAGAGGTGCTGCTATTCTCCCATAGTCCTTAACAAACTTACGATAATACCCTGTCAACTCGAGAAATCACCGCAGATGCTTTATGGATGTGGGGATTTTCCATTCCTTAATGGCTTTAATTTTGCTAGGGTCTACCTTAACACCTTCATGAGCTACAATATGACCCATATATTCCACCTCTTGTACTCCAAAGAAACATTTAGAACTTTTTTGCATATAATTGTTTGATCCAGGTGGATATTGGTGGCCACCTGCCAAGTCCACCTGGACCCCCACCATTGTCTTTCTCAGCATTTTCAGTTTCCTTAATTGTAGCACAACTTACTATTTTTAGCAGTTTTTCGGGTCCTGAACTTCCGGAGCCGTTTTGAGGCCCTAAACGACGTTTTTTGGGGAATCTGGGGGCAACATGGGTCCATGGATCGATGTTGCCCGTTCCAACAATGGTAGTACTCGGATAGATCTTTCTAACGAGCTATTGTATGCGTCAAACAGAGATCATATGCCAAAGTTACGACCCCGGGAAGTTGATGTACAAATTTACCCCAAACGGGGCCCACAGTTTGGCGTTTCATCTCCTAGGGTTAGGTTTTGGAATATTAAGGGTTTTCCATTGTTTCTCAACAATAAATAGGCCTTCGAGCCTCATTGTAACACAGTTCAGAGGCATGTAGCCATCACATCTCTTCTCAGAGATAAGCTACCATCGCCCTAGCTGGTTTATTTCCATTTCTGGTTGTAAGCATATTTTAGTATTTTCCATTAATGAAATGAAGTATTATTTCCGTTGCATCTTTGTGTATATGGTTATCTATGTAATTTGTTGCGTTCTTGTTTAAATCCGGATCATTGTTTCTCCTTCAATAGTTTGAGAACCCTCTCAACATGTTGAACATGATCCTTCCAAGACTTGCTGTAGATTAGTATATCATCAAAGAAATCTAACACAAATTTTCTAAGGAAGGGTTTGAAAATGGAATTCATCAAACCTTGAAATGTAGAACGTGCATTGGTAAGGCCAAAAGGCATGACCAAAAATTCATAATGACCATCATGAGTTCTAACTGTTGTTTTCAGAATGTCTTCAGTCTTCATTCTGATTTGATAATATCTTGAATGAAGATCCAACTTGGTGAAGTAAATTGATCCATGCAATTCATCCAATAATTCATCAATGACAAGAATGGGAAATTTATCTTTAATAGTGAGCTTTTTGAGCTCCCTATAATATGGACACATGCACCACGATCCATCCTTCTTGTGCAACAATACTACTGGAGTAGAGAAATAACTTTAACTAAGTTGAATTATACTAGCCTCTAGCATTTCTGCAACCATACGTTCAATTTCACTATTTTGGGCATAGGGATATCTGTACCGCTTGATGTTTGGAGGAACACTTCTTGGAATCAAATGAATAGCATGATAATGATCATGAATAGGTGGGAGGCCTTTGGGAGTCTCAAATACCTTGGAATGATTGTCCAAGACTTTTTGGAGATTTGGATAAATAGATGATTTCGACGTGGGAACCTCTAGCGAACATAACTGTGCCATTACACCTCATTGTTCCTTCTTTAGAAGCTTTGTCATACCATTAGAGCTGATTATCTTTCTTGGTTTCCCTGTAATACCCCTTAATTCAAATTCCTTTCCTTCCGCACAAAATTTCATGAAAAGTTATTGAAAATTAAAAGCTATTGTACATAAGGATTGTATCCATTGAATTCCTAGTACGACATCAACACCACCCATTGGAATGGAAATCATTGGGATATTCAATACATATTATCCCATGGATATCTTGATATTATGGCACTTTCCAGAACAAGTTATAGTTCCTCCACTTGCAACCATCACTTGACACTCTTGTGCTGAATATAGGAAGCAATTCAATTCCTTGGCTATCTTACAATGAATAAAATTATGGGTATTTCCTGAATCAATCAACACTATTACCTTTTTCTTCTTGATATGTCCTTCTATCTTGATAGTTTGAGGAGTGGTAATTCTAGCCAATGCATTACAAGATATGGTTGGACCCATTTCTTCTTTATCTACGGTTTGTTCCTGGAGTATATCCTATTCTTTTGACATTTCTTGTTCCTTTTCTTCCTCCTCTTCACAAGCTATGTAGAATAATTTCTTCTCAGCACACTTATGACCTTTAGTGTATTTGCTATCACAACTGTAACAAAGCCCTTTTTCTCTTTTTTCTTCCAATTGTTGTGGTGTCAACCTTGTAGGTTGTGGAAGGCTAGGGGCAAAAACACTTCCATCTTTATAGTTGTGAGTGGTAGGCTTCCTGGTTGCCATAATTTGCTTTCTATTTTTCTTGCTAACCTGAATGCCTTCTCCAATGAATCAAGTTCCCAAAGGCGGACCTCATGTTGGATATTATCCTTTAAAGTCCCAAGGAACACATCAATCCTATGCTCCTTTGGAATATCTTTTACCCTTATGTTCAATTTTTGGAAGTCCTCAATGTGCTGCATCATTTAACCCTTTTGTTTGAGATTTATCAATTGGCTAAAAAAGGTGTTGCTTTTTGTATCCTCATAATGTGCTATCATTTCTTCCGTAAAAATTACCCAAGTGACAATTTGTTTACGAAATCAAAGCCATCGATACCATACAAACTGATTTGGTTCCAAATATAAAGTTGCAATACGTACCTTTTGTGTGTTTTTCACATTATGGAGATCGAAAAATTTCTCCATCTGTAGTATCCATGTTCCAGGATCCTTGCCATCAAACTTCCTCATATCGATTTGTGGAACATGGTGGGTCTTCAACCCAACATTAGAGTCTATGAAATCATGATTAACATTTCTTTTGCTCTCATCATGAGTTTCCTTTACTACCCTTTCATCATTAGTAACCATTTCTTGTAGCAACTTATTCAAATTTATCTTCAATTCTTCCATCTTAGCGTCCATGCCATTCATCTTAGCTTCCATGCCATCCATATTAGCTTCCATGCCAACCATATTAATGTGCACACCATTCATATTAGCTTCCACACCATTCATCTTGGCTTCAGTTACCTTTTGTGAGAGTGAAATTTGTTGTACTTGGTCTTGTAATTTTGATATATCATGTTGCATTTCTTCCTCTTCTTCACGAATCATGCGAGCGCTTTCAGGTTGCTTACTAGGTGTTTCCATTTTCTTTCTTCGGGGAATCAATTAATGCTAATAATTCTTCACTATTCCCTTTGAATTCCTTTAAACTAATTTTTCAAACCAATCTTATGCAAAATTTTAAAAAACTACACACCTTTTTTTTCACTTTGTGAGAGCTCAATATTTAATCTGTTGTATCTATGTAACTGCAGATCTTGAATATTTGAAATTGTGTCCTGTAGTAGCCCTTGAGTCCTCTTTCTAATCCCGCCAGTCTGATCAAGATTGGATTTTCCAAGGACGAGTTATGCCAAATCTCCCACGGTGACTTGATTATAGACTAGTTCAGTAGATCGAACTTGTATGAAGTGCCACGTGTCATTCTTTCGACTGTAGTACTTGAAACTGATATAAAGAAAACTATAGGCCGTCCTCTTTCTGAAACTTCTTATGAAATTTCAATCTGATGCTCAGAACAAAAGTTATGACGATTTTCCCCAGGTCACCTGTTTGGAATATAATTTGGGAGTCTACAAAAACCCTAACTTCCTCATATCATATCTCCGAAAATATAGAGAGACAACCTCTGAAATTAGGACCCGAGGTTCAGAATGATTTTTACTCAAATGGGTTTTTTTTAAGATTCTGAAACATCACAGAAATGACCTGTTTGGAGTAGCGAAACCCTAGAATCCAAAGCTCTGATACCAAATGTTAAGAAACTAGCTCACAAAAAGATAGAAAAGATAGATAAACACCTTCAAAATAAGCCTCTTCAAGGGGGAAACCTCCTTTACATTACACAAATGAACAATTCCTAGATGATACAAATGATAAGACCTCATTTCTATATATAGGAGTCTAAGGGGTCATAATATAATCAGAGCCAACATAACAATAATAATGTAAGGGCATAATAATAACAATAGTGGGCTTTTATGGGGCACAATAATAACAATATGGGGACTACATGGGCACAACAATATAATAAGGGCGTCATAATAATAACAATAAGGGGTTACACTAGTAGTATAGGGACCTAACAATGTACTTCATTCGCTCATGCCTATGCCACACAATAAGTTGTGTGCATGTGTTTAATTACACATTCTTGCACCTAATTTTTTTATAACTCCAAAACTCCACTTTGATGAAAATCATTCTCTTTCATACTACTAAAATTTTGAAATTATCAAACTTATATTTCCTTAAGGGTTTTGCAAATATGTTATCAAGCTATGTAGATATATTACAATTTTTCATATTTTTTCTTGAGTATACCTTAGGGTCTATGCCAACTACCCCTTATTATTATATTATTCCACCTAACTACCTAGTGGGCCTATTCCATGAATATGGACACAATATATTAATTACTGCCCTTAGGTATCTCGCTAGGCACCTCCATAAGTATATTACATTCCATCCCCCTTCACATATTCCATCTTCAAAACATGAGCAAAAGCCATGTATATGAACTACTAAGCAATGTAGTCAATGAATACAAGAACATGCATCCATGCATTCTAGTGAAATGTGGATATGGGGTCGAACTCTAGACTTGCCACCTGAATCATGATTATGGCTACTCCTCTGGTTCATTGTTACCACTATGCTATCTAAATATCTTCATTCAATGATTTTAGTTCTCCATGTACCTCTATATTGAGTGCCTTTCAAGTTCCATGTTGGTCCATAGTAATTTTACTTGTGTTGATGACCTTGCCTCGATCACTATTGTTTCTTGGGGTGGTGTGAGTGGTGATTTGAAACAACCTTAGCTATTGTTTCTTCTTTCTTTGATTCTTCAACTAATGGTTCCTTTAAGGAATGTAGCCCTGTAATTTCTTCTTCATTTTTTGCCCTTCCTTCAGGTTATTTGTAGTATCTTCTTTCGATCCAATCCTGAACTATTCATTCGACGAGTCTATAGATACTGGAATGCGTTTCCCAACAATCATACCTCCTATGTCACCTTGGGCCTTTCTTGTTTAGTAAGATAAATAATTCACTTCGTGGTTTTTTTTTTCTCATACCAAAGCTTCATAAAATTAGTTTATGCATTAATATTAATGATATTGATTGAGTCCATTCAAGGACATCCAACAATAATATCCACATCACCCATATATATACAATCTAAATGGTAAACATATTTATACATACTAATATTCAAAACTTTAGAAATTTTAATAGTCTCTCAGTGCTTTGATCTAAGTGTGCAAGACTGAGAGAGAGAGGGAGAATAATGAGAGAGCTCCAAAACTAAATTGAAAAAAGTTTACATTGACCAAGCCTGAGCAAAAGCTTGCCAATTGATCCTCCGAAGCCTTTTTTTATCAATGAGGCCTCTATTTTCTTCAATTTCCATTATTTTCCTTCATTTTCCTCCTCACATGCAACCTATGACCTTTCATCTTACTTTTCTCCTAATCTCCTTTATTTTCATAGATAAATGTGCCAAAAATGTATTTTTTCCTTTTCATGCCTTTACCTTTGCCTTTATTAATTTCCTTTGGCCATAAACACATCCAGTGATGCCCACTACGATATATTTTCCCAACATTAAGCTTGGAATCCATCTCCCTTAATCGTGGTCTTATTTTTCCTTTATCAAATTTTATTATATGGAATTTTCACCAGGGTTGTTACAGAACCCTCCCCCTTGGGGAACACATACTCGTTATTAAACCACACAAGACCTTAGCAAAAATGCTGAAAAACAAACATACTACCCATGGATATTTATAACTTAGCTTGTTGCAGTATTTACAATGTATAACATGCTCAAAAGCAAAAACATCATGACAACATGACAACATACTGCATACTAGAGCTTTATAGCATAGCGGATTACAATATTTACAATAACCACATATACCTATATGCACATTTTCTAAACCATCAAACAAAAGGATACAATGTCTGTATCAATCAACAAGGCAATCTAGAGGCTCACACCTTCACCCTCAAAGTAGTACCAGGATCCACCTCCTTCCGAGGAAGCCCAAAATCCACTTCCACTGTCAAACTTCATCCAGTGTCCAATGCTATAATCCTGTGCCACTTGTCCTCTCAACAAACAATTACCGTCTCATTTTTCCAGGGTGCACTCCTAATGTGCATTTGATTCCATATGGAAATGCTAATGACCAAAACAAATATATCCTCGACCTTTCCTTCTTTGCTACATAGTCCCTCGAGTAATCCAATCACCCCTTCTGTGCAGTCACTCACCTTCCAAGTTCCTCGACATCCCCTATCCCGAGCGATCCATCCCTTGGCAACGATTCCTTGCATCGGAAAGTCAAACAACCAAGGCATATAGTTGCCTCAAAACCATCATACTAGTGATATCATGCCCATGGAAATCAATGGAAACTATTGGGTACCAGTGTCCCACAATGGCCCTACTCCTGAACTGCTTTACCAACATGTTGCAACATGTTCCAATCCTTTTTTTCGTTGTTGCTAATTCTTGCAGTCGATTTCAACACAGAATTTTTGTGCTTCTTGTGCCATGCACATAACTTCCATTAGATTAAAATAAATTGAAATAACTTCAAATCATACCTCATTGGTAGCTCGTCAATAAGGTACACTTGCAATCTTGTTTACTTCCTGTCACAACAAGTAAAAATAACATCTTTGACCAAATGATCATGTATAAATATATCACATCAGGCTAGCTCAAAACACAACCATCATAGATAAAAATCATAAATCACACGTAACCATCATAAACCATAAGCATAATTCACACGCATAATAAAATTGAAATAAAATATTGATACTGATCCTTTAATCAATCTTTAGCTTCTACCTTTGTCTTTATTTTGTACACACTCTGGATTGGTTTCCACACCTGACAAACACCTAGTGCCTTCTCCATAACCATGTACACATACACATAGTGTGCATCACACACATACAACCACACACGACATACAATGTCATGCAATACATGCACCTATACCTAAAATACAACACATACACCTACACCTAGTGTACAACACAACACAATACATACACCTACATCTGGTGTACACCACAACACAATACACACACCTACACTTGATGTACAACATAACACATATATGTACATAGAGTACAACACAACGAATACACGTCATGATACCACGACTACACCATGCACATACATAATATTGCATGTACACAACACAACACAACATGTAAGACATGCACATAATACCACATGTACAACATGTACACAATACCACCTATACACAACACCACTTGCATAATGTGTACACAACATCACATGTACATGACACCACCTGCACAACATGTACACAGTGCCACATGTACAATTCACCACCTATATACCGTGTACACAATACCACATGTGCACATCACCACGTTCATAACATGTACACACAGTGCCACCTGCATAGAAAAACACATGTATGACATGTACACAACACCGCATGCACACAACACCATTTGTACAATCATGCACACAACGCCATATGTACATAGCACTGCATATCCAACATGTACATACGTACATAGAACCATATGTACAACATGCACGCAACACCACATGTACATAGCACTGCATATCCAACATGTCCATAGCATCATCTGTACACAACACTATATATCCAACATGTGCACAACACCATATGCACACAACTATTTGGTAGGGTCCCCCTAGGTCAAAGTTTTGTCAAAATCTTGTAAAACTTCCGCATTATAAGGATCAGAACATGCTTCACGTAGTTTTTTAGGAGTCATAGGGGATTTAGGGTAGGTCAAATCCCCTTATTTTGTAAAATGATGGGATCAATTTGTATGTTTTGAGCTCTGCCCATTGTTTGAGGACCATGGTACTATAATGGAAAAATATATATAAAGGGTTGTCTTAGTAAGTGAAATGTCAAAAATTAATTGAACAATGGGTATGTTTTGATGTTTTGATTCTGTAATTTTTGTCTTAGAGCAAAGGGGAAGGCTCTTACAACTGTGTGTGCGAAGACCTTGGTAAGTCTGCAACTGTGTGCGCAGGCCCCTGTAGTTGTGTGTGCAGGGTAAGAAGGATTGTAATAGTGAAGATCTGAAGATAATAAAGAAGATTTTGAAGGCATACCTGTGTACTTACATTTTGTACTTTACTTTATGCAATTCCTGTTTACTTTTGTTTTTCACAAGTAAAATATAAGATCAGAATTAATATATGAATGTTATTATAGTGAATTACAGTTAAGGTCGATTGATTTATGCACAGTAGATAGAGTTTTAGATCTACGAAGTAGTCTTTTTGTATGAATAGATCAGATTTGGTATAATATTAAGTAAGATCACATAGCGCAATAATAGATCTATAGGTGAGTTAGACTAAGTCAAGAGCCACACTCCATAATCCTTCTGGATGCAGAAACCTAGTTCCGACATCCCCCAATACCACCTCGAGTGAGACTTTGGCCTACGCAAGTAGGTCATTTTCGAAAGGGCCGGTGATAAAGGGTTTTGTTGGTTAATGAAACTAACTATGAACCTAGGTCTAGTCCCCTCAAGCCAACAAATGGTTCTGTTTCCGGGACTAGAAGTTGAGATACCTAACATAACACAACTTGTTAAAATGAAGCAAGATAATATAGGTTCAGAGGCAGAGCCCAAATTTGCGCTCATCGTAGATGATTGGGATGGGGATACAATAGGTAAGGTCATTGAATTACTGCATGAGTACCAAGAGTTGTTTCTGACAAATTTCACTGAGTTAAAAGGCATTGTAGGTGACCTGGGCGTAATGAGGATCACTTTGAAGCTAGATGTGAAACCTATAAAAACAACAACCATATAGGCTAAACCTAAAATACAAAGAGAAGATGAAGGAGGAGCCTAAGAAGATGGTCGTATCTATTAGTGTCAGTCAGTTCAACCTGTCACTAGTGATCAAATATGCTCTTACAAGGTGTTGTTAGGGTGTCAAGTCAAATTTTTGTCATTTCAGTGAATCTTCAAATAAAAATTTGGTCATTGGTTATTGTGTCTAGGTCACTACTGCTCCCTTCACTTACTCATGGTCTTCATCACTCATCATGGTCATTGTCTTCTTCGAGGTATCATATCTTCATTTAAGTGTCTTGGGTCATGAAATGGTTAAATTCCTCATTTTAGGTCATGGTCTAGGGTTTCACTCCATGCGTCATCATGATAACATATGTTGCCAAAAACATGTCCATCATGTGATTAAGTGGGTAAATGGAGTTAGCAGCCTAGGGAAAGAAAAATAAAGGTAAAGGTAATGTTTTATTTCAAATAAGACAATGTTGCAATACACTACCTCGCCTCATCATTTCTCATAGGGACATGTTTGCTTCAAAATATGTTTCCGACCAAATGGAGAATAATTTTACAAATGTGAAAGATTTTTTTGTCCATTATAGTCCAAGGAACAAAAACCTCCTTCATTTTATGCACAAGTGTTATGATTTGAAATCAATGCCCAAAATACACTTGCTACGGGTGAGTTGCTGCACTTCTAGATAGCTTGACTTCAAGACAATTTTCAGGGGTTTGAAGCAAGTTTTGGTAGTTCTTAAGGAATTCTATTGTGTAGCATACATCCTAAGCTTTCAAATGGTACCTTCCTATCATGATTTGGATTAGTGGAAGGCATCCAAAAGTGCTCTGCAAGTTGGAGCTGCTCTTTTGTCAGAGACACCCTGGGTTTTGGAGCGACCTTGGGAAAATCAATTTTTCTCCCTAATGGAGTGTCCAAATTGCATGCTTGAGGAGTCTATCTTATAGCAGACTTCACGATATTTCCAACGAGCTATCAAGTTCTCAATTTGGTGTCATGTAAGGCCTCCATAGGTGGTTTGGAAGATGGCGTTGTGTTCAGAGACACTGTGTTGCACTCAGGAACACTACGCTGTGCTTGGGCACTGCACTGAGGAAGACTGTGCTGTGCTTGGGCCAGAGAACCTCAAATTTGCCAGAAACTCACCCAAATTGATTTTTTAAGCTTTCTCACCTATTTTCTTGCAATCCTAAGCTCAACCACAAGTACACCACTTTACTTACCTTTTTGTTTTGCAAGATGAATTCAAGCCAAAGATTTCTTCAATTAGGGTTTCTAGTGGATTTCTCATGAAATGATGATAGGGTTGCTGATAATCATTTGGTTTTCTTGTTTTTAAACATGTAAAATATTATCCTACACCTCTACAAATGTTTAATATGCTATATGAACCAATGAAACAACCTCAGAACATTAAATTACCTCACTAAAAGTGAAACCCTAGCTCATTCCTATGGGTTTTGGGCACTTTTCCTAAAAACTCTGTTTTTCCATTTTACAAATACATTACTCCCTCATTTCACTTCCTTTCATCTTTATTAGTTGTTCATAGTCCATATCAACTTCTTTCAAACTCCCTTTGCCATTTTTTCAACTCCATCTACCCATCATTTCATTTTTCAGTCATCCCTCACTGGTTTTTCCCCTTTCCTATCATCTAGGGTTTCAAAAATGAAATGAGATTGCTTCATGAAGCCATCACCAAGACACATCAACATAGCCTATGGAAGTAGGGTTATCAAACAAATTAGAGGAGGTTCCCAAGGCACCTAGACTTGAGGTGACCAAAACATACCAGAGATGAAAAGGACTTGTGTTTGCTCCTCAAGTTGAGGAAAGGGCCAGGCCTTCTACATCAGCAAAATAGGGATCAATAGCGTGAGATAAGGACATGGTTGAGCATGAGTTTGAGTTGGTTGACCTAGAGGTAGAAAAAGAGACTTCAAGCATGCATCAGATGATCAGAGACAAAGATTATCAAATCAAGGAACTCAAAGTTAACATGGCAAGAGCAAGGTACATCATTTCATTCCTAGAATAGGAAAATAGTTAGCTGAAAGCGAAACAATTAGTCATGGAGAAAGAGAAAACCAAACTATTATAGTAGGTTGGCAAGGGAAAATCAGTCATTGAGTCAAGTGAGCCTGAAGGAAAACAAAGGAAGGTAAGAGGAAAAGGCCAAGGACAAAGGGCCTAAAGAAGGCATTGCAAGAGGAAGAAGAACATATTTTGCTAAATGAAGAGCTAGACCTAGAGGACAGAATTGCTCTAGAGGTCAATCAAGACAAGGAGTAATGGCTCAACAGGGTGCATGAACACTAGGAGAAGCTCCTTGAGAAGGAAAATATGGATAATCAGTTGCTTAGACATAATGGCGCACCACTACCAGGCTCGAAACATGATCGCCAATGTCAAGGTCAAGCAGCTTGAAAACAAGCTCAAAGACGCCAAAAAGGACCAAAAGGATGAGGGAAACTTGGATATGCTTACTGAAGCATCTATGAAGGTTTAACATACATAATTTTATAGCTCCTAGCCAATTTTGAGCAAATTCTAAGCACTTTTGGTTTTTTGTGACTTTTGGAGCTAAATTTAAAAAATCAGCAACTCCAGAAGCGCAGCACCTTGGCGCTGGGATTTTTCCTCAAGCCTCCATTTGAGGAAAGTTCTACATTTTTGGAAATCTCATGCCATCCTCTAAAAACTCATTTGCTCAAATTTTGCAGAGGTGGCTCAGTTATGGAGAAAAATTAAAAAAGTAGCAAACAAATAGCATTTTGGACCATTTTTTGATGAGTGTTGTGCTTTTGGAGTGACCTTGGGAGAATGGCTTTTTGAAGGTCTTCCCATGGTCCAAATTCAGAAATTAAAACTGTTATGGAACTAGTTGTCCATTCTCTCAGTTTGGCTTTTGGACCCCTAGAAGGCACCTGAAAATCAGCTCAAATTCAGCATTGTTCTTCTGCACTTTTCTGTGTTTTAATTTGTAAATTTCACTGTGTAAAATTTCTAGTTTCTAGTTTGACTCAGTCAAAGTCAAGATTCTCTATGTAATGGAACTAGTTTCAAGGCTAGGTGATGTAGGCATGAATAAATGTACATCATAGGTTTTTTTTGATGTTTATTAGGCCTCATAAAAGAAGAAAACTCCTAAACAAACTCTCCATGAAGTGTTTGAGTTTCACCTTCTCACTCTCACCTGTTGGTTGAGAGAATCTTGGAGTCAGTTCCTCCACCAAGGAATTCGACTCTTGAAGGTGGGAAAGTGGTCTAGGAGAGTATATATGTATCATTTCTCTTGAGGAGAAGAGGGTTAAACTTTTTTTGAAGGAACCTTGCATGTAATCATCTTTGGATCTAATGCAGAGACATGTTGCAGCTATTTTCAAGGAACTCTAGCCCAATGAGTTCATGGTGCTTGTACTTCATTCTATTTATTTTCTCATGGTTTAAACATCTTTATCTATATGATATCTCTTCTTTCTATGGATGTCTTACAGTGAAATATACAGAATTCTTGTTTTTCAAGCTCTGTTATCTGGTTTTCATAGTTATGTTTATGTCTTCATAAGCTACTGAAATCATGTTTACTTATGCTCTTTAGTTTCTTCTACACTTTCTCCTTTACACTACACTGACAATATTCAAATTACACCATGGATTTTGATATCTAGCTCCTTCTCATATTTTCTCCTGCACTCCTATAGCCTAGACCTATTTGTGGCTCCAAACCCTAAGTTCAACAAACCCTAAAACTCAATTTTTCACAAACAAACAATCAAATACACATATCTAGCCTAAAATTTATTTTCTTTAAAGTCGTATCACTGATAAGAGACTTAAAGTAATCCCTCTCATGCTCATTAGGGCTAGCTATTGAGCTGAAGTGGTTTGAGGTTACCCTTCTCGATTTCCTTTTTAGACTAGGAGATTGTAAGGACTAACATTTTTGGCGCCGTTGCTAGGGAACAAAAAGAGTGATATATCTTCCCTCGGAAAGAATGAAAAGGATCATATTTGGTTGTTGATGGTGAACAATGATCATACACAAGAAAGGTTGTGCATCTTTCACCTGACGACTCTAGTGTCGAAGAATCCAAAGGTTCATAATTTTCATGGCGACTCCACTATTCAAAAACCAGTAGTTTGAAGAACTTCTTGGTGTTTTAATTGTTTTCAAGATGGATTCAACTGCTCGAAGGTATGATCCTATGAATCGAGCTCATATTCCTAGTTTTCTGAATCGTATTCCTTGCATAGATTGACAAACTAATATGCCCAAATTCATAGATGGAAACGAGGATGAGGCTATTTTGCACCTAATCAAATTTCATTGGCATATACATAAGCTTGGGATTAAGTTTCATGAGGATTGTTTGATGAAAATGTTTATGGCTACCCTAGAAGGAAAAGAAAGATTAGGTATGAAGGATTAAGCCATGTACCTTATTCTCTCTTAAAGAATTCCACACAACATTCTTTGAGTTTTATGGAAAATCTCATTATTCATTCTTTTTGTTCGAAGATTGTTGTGAATCTTGTGAAAATTTAATTCAATAACTTGAAGAGACTTTTGGTGATGAAGAATGTCTAGATTATGAGATCATAGAGGCCCTTTATGAATATTCTTCCCAACAAAAAATAACAGAGGTCAATTGCTTTGATAGAAAGGATCATTCACAGCACACATCAACTTCTTCTTTGCTTGAAGATGAAACAGATCTACATCCTAATATTCAGGAAGAAATTGGTCCAAGTCAGAATTTTGAAATTGCATGTATAGAAAACTTAAGCAGTGAACCATCTTATGACAATGATCATCTACTTTTGCAAGGAAATAGTGAGCAAGAAGTTGTTTTCCTTGATTCTTATGATAGTCAAATTGATATTCTTCCTGTTGAAGCACATGAGCATCCAAAACCCTGTCTTTTGGATAAGAGGTATGAAGATAGTCATTCACTTGTTTTTTCAGATTGTTCTTTCTCTGAGTTTTTATTTCAAGATAAAGTTTGTGAAGACCAAGATGAGGTTTATGATGAAATGTATGAACAGGGATCTCTAGAAATTCACCACTCATATGTCTCTGCAGCTCATCCATTTTCTGAAGCACTATTTCAAGGGAAGATTCGTGCAAATCATAATTTTGAAATGGCATGTGTGAAGGTTTCAGAAAATGTAATTATGGCAGAGAATAGTCATCAAACATTGCAAGTAGATGATGAAGAGGAGACCAACGATAAAGGAGAGGTTGTTTTAGAGCCTCATTCACATGATGATCTTCTTTCAGGTAAGGAAAATGAGGAGTCTTTTGAAGAAGAGGAGATTGTCCCAGATCATATAGATGTGCACATCTTTGCTATTGATGATATGGTTGCCTCAAATGTATATTTTCAAGAACAAACTTCCATTTTTCCTAATGCGAATGAAAAGCTTTATGAATATTTTCATCCCAACAAAAATTTTGCATTGAAAAATGAAGGGTGTGCTTGTATTTCTACTGAATTTCAAGACAGGGTAACATTTCAGATTATTCAAGATCATTTTACTAATTTGTTGCAACCATATGGAAAGATGAATTTTCTTGTATATATGGATCATGAGCACACTTTTAGTGGACGCTCAGAGTTGCCTAGCTTTTGTTTGTTCTACCTACTCAAGGAAAGTACAAGCATAATTCAAGTAAGTAGCCACTTGCTGGATTGGTTACACTGGAGGGATCATTACACATGATTGTATATACATCTTTAGTAGGTGGGTGGTTATCGTCAAGATTTGAAGCCCAAGGTGAAGGCCCTAAGATCTCGATGGTTTGTTGCCATAAGTAAGTTCAATCAGTATGTTTTTTATAGTCAAGTTAGTAAGTTAGTCAGTCAATTTTCAGTTTGAGTTTAGTTTTTGCATTGACTCCATGCCCAATGAATAAGGCTACCTGGTCTACGGTGTTCTTGACACCTCCAAGGAGCTACCATCCCCAGCTGGAGCAAATGTTAGTTTCAGTCAATTCAGCCTGTCACCAGTGATCAAATATGCTCTTACAAGGTGTTGTTAGGGTGTCAAGTCAAATTTTTGTCATTTCAGTGAATCTTCAAATAAAAATTTGTTCATTAGTTGTTGTGTCTAGGTCGCTGCTGCTACCTTCACTTACTCATGGTCTTCATCACTCATCATGGTCATTGTCTTCTTCGAGGTATCATATCTTCATTTAAGTGTCTTCGGTCATGAAATGGTTAAATTCCTCATTTTAGGTCATGGTCTAGGGTTTCACTCCATGTGTCATCATGATACAATATGTTGCCAAAAACATGTCCATCATGTGATTAAGTGGGTAAAGGGAGTTATCAGCATAGGGAAAGAAAAATAAAGGTAAAGGTAACGTTTTATTTCAAATAAGATAATGTTGCAGTACACTACCTCGCCTCATCATTTCTCATAGGGAAATGTTTTCTTAAAAATATGTTTCCAACCAACTTGAGAATAATTTTACAAATGTGAAAGAGGTTTTTGTCCATTATAGTCTAAAGAACAAAAACCTCCTTCATTTTATGCACACGTGTTATGATTTTAAATAAATTCCCAAAATACACTTGCTACAGGAGAGTTGTTGCACTTCTGGAGAGCTTGCCTTCAAGACCATTTTTCAGGGGTTTGGAGCAGGTGTTGGCAATGCTCAAGGACTCTATTTTGTAGCATACATCCTAATATTTCCAATGATACCTTCATATCATGATTTGGATTAGTGGAAGGCATCCAAAAGTGCTCTTCACGTTCGAGCTGCTCTTTTGTCAGAGACACCCTGGGTTTTGGAGTGACCTTGGGAACATCAATTTTTCTCCCTGATGGAGTGTCCAAATCACATTCTTGAGGCATCTATCGTATAGAATACTTCAAGAGATTTCCAACGAGCTATCAAGGTCACAATTTGGAGTAGTTTAAGGCCTCCATAGTTGGTTTGGAAGATGGCGTTGCGCTAATAGACACTGCACTGTGCTCAGGAACACTGCGCTGCGCTGGGCTAGAAACTCACCCAAATTGATCTTTTAAGATTTCTCACCTATTTTCTTGCAATCCGAAGCTCATCCACAAGTAAGTACACCACTTTACTGACCTTTTTGTTTTTCAAGATGAATTAAAGCCAAATATTTCTTCAATTACGGTTTTCAGTGAATTTCTCATGAAATGATGATAGGGTTGATGATGGTCATTTGGTTTTCTTGATTTTAAACATGTAAAATATTATCTTACACCTCTACAAATGTTTAATATGCTATATGAACCATTGAAACAACCTCAAAGCATTAAATTACCTCACTAAAAGTGAAACCCTAGCTCATTCCTATGGGTTTTGGGCACTTTTCCTAAAAACTCTGTTTTTCCCTTTTACAAATACATTGCTCCCTAATTTCACTTCATTTCATCTTTATTAGTTGTTCATAGTCCATATCCACCTCTTTCGAAACTCCCTTTTCCATTTTATCAACTCCACCTACCCATCATTTCATTTTTCACTCATCCCTCACTGTTTTTTCCCCTTTCCTATCATCTAGGGTATCAAAAATGAAATCAAATTCCTTCACCAAGCCATCACCAAGACACAACAACAAAGCCTATGGAAGTAGGGTTATCAAAAAAATTAGAGGAGGTTCCCAAGGCACCTAGACCTAAGGTGACCAAAACATACCAGAGATGAAAAGGACTTGTGTTTGCTCCTTAAGTTGAGTGTTAGGATATTCCGACACATAGGATATAGTTAAGTTCAACTTGGTCTAGTATAGAGTTAGGTTAGAGTTAGGTAAAGTGTGTTTCTTTACCGTTGTACATTTTGTAACTTACAATCCGACGGTCACGATATGTAGTGATCCGACGGTTCACTCTCACCTCGGTATTACCGACACTTGATTCGTGGCTTGACACCCGATTGGTCCATGAGTTCTATTTAAAGCGCATGGAGGGTCATTGTTCGGGTAATCCGTGCATGAGAGAAGCTTATGTAAATTTTCATTCTTTGATTAATAAATTGTCTGTACCCACGTTGGGACAGGCCGTGGACTGTTTCCCTCCTTGCACTCTGAGGGTTTTAACCACGTCAAAAATACTGGTGTATTGATTTGAGATCTGGTTGTGAGCGGTGTCCTTTTGGTATTCTTCTGTGGAACTTACCCTGTAAATTCCTACATGGTATCAGAGCTATTTGAGGGCCGCGTCCGTTGGTGATCCAAATCTGAAGCCGGTAGAACTGCATGCGGCTGTCGTTTCCTAGATCTGCTGTTTCTGACTGCTTTCGGGCCGAGAGGACTGCTCTGTTGCATTCGGAGCATCTGTTTCAGTGAGGAACCCCTTTCGTTTCACGCGAAAAGGTTTCCGGTAGCCCTAGCTGCGTCATTTTTCAGATCGGGAGGTATACAGTGTTTTTTTTTGCAGTTTACTGTCATTTTCTCTCTGCTTATTTCGGTTTCGGTTTATTTAGCCTTTTTTTTTCCCGGATCTATACCTTTCATTTCTGCGTATGCTCTTTGCCCTGCGACTCTGTGCGATCTGGGCAAATCAGAAACAGAAAGAAAGGATTTTTCTCATGCGTATGCTCTTTTCCCTGCACCTTAGTGTGATCTCGGAAAATCAGAAACATTGAGGAAAATATTTAGTTTTTCGGCTAAAAGCTAACTTTGAGATTTTTTTTTAAAATTTCTAGTTTTTTGGCTAAAGCTAACTTCGAGCCGTAAGGTTCGTTTTTCTTTGGATATTCGTGTTGGGTTTTGTGTTTTGTGTTTTGTAGGGGAAAAGAGTCTTCCCAAGGCAAGCACGCAAATCGAGGCCCCCCCCCCCCCTCTCTCTCTCTCTCTCTCTCTCTCTCTCTCTCTCTCTCAAATCTTTTGTATAGATCAATTGGTTCAAAGACCTTTTAAGAGAGTAGAGGTCTTGGGTTCAAGTCTCCATTTTGTGGGGGCGGATTTTTTCATTCCCGCACATTCGCGCACTTTGCCGGCAACGTCAACAATTTTTTTTCAAAAAGCCATAACTTCTTCATCCGGAAGCCTTTTTCAGAGCCGTTTTTTTTAAAACCGCCTATTTTTTCGAGATCTATCCATTGGACCACTTACTTTCAGCATCTTCAGCTTCAGTTGTTTTTCAAAAATGGAAAGTCCATGCCAAGTCATTCTTGACAGCACTAACTACTTCCAATGGGTAGCCTACATGGGAGATTTACTTAGAAGTAAAGGTCTCTTCAGAATAGCCACAGACCAAGAGAAGAAACCCAAAGATGAAGACAAGGCCGAAAAATGGGAAAATAGACAAGATCAAGCACGTGGCTTGATAGGAATGTCTGTTTCTCCTGATCTTAGATTCCACATTGCAGAAATTGAAACTCCTCATGAAGCATTAGAAAAACTTGCTAAAGTTTTTGGGATTAAAAATGAAATTAGATCCCATCAACTTGAAAATGAGCTGCTTACTTTGGATCCTAATAATTTTTCTTGCATTGAAGATTTCTTGTCAAAATTCAAGAACCTTAGATATCTCTTGGAAGGTGTTAAAGTTAAGAAAGATGATGGTAACCTTATTTATTCCATCCTTACTAAGTTGGGCCAGCCTACTCTGTATTTGTTTCCACTTTCCATTCTACCAGGGAAGCTTTCATTTGTCAAGGCAAAGACTACAAGCCCCCTTCCTTTGACTCCTTTTGTGATTCCTTAATAAGAGAACAAGAAAAACTCTTACACCTTGGTCTTCTTAATCTTGGAAACTCTTCCACAAAAGCGTTAGCCGCCCAGCAGTATCCAAATTCAAAGAATCCTAAGAAGTCTTATCCTCAAAGGAATGGTCCTAAACCAACTCAGCCTCAAGATGAAAGATCATTTCAGCAATATGATAAGACCAATAAAAACAAATGGAAGAAGACTGAAAGACATTGTAACTTTTGTAATCGAGATGGCCACTTAGAATCTAAATGCTTTAAGAAGATGGAAGCCTTGGAAGCCGCAATGAAGAAACATAACATCCATCTGGAGCCTACTTCAACTTCAACTTCCGGAACGGCATTTTCTGCATGTCATCGTCAATCATCTCAGTCTGGTTATGCATTAAATGTATCTTCTTCTTCTTCTCATTCTCATGAGTGGCTCATTGATTCTGGAGCCTCTTGTCACATGGCCAAAAACCAAGCCATGTTTTCTTCTTTAAATGATTGTAACACCAAAAATATATATGTTGGTGATGATAGATCTCTTAATGTTGTAGGGACTGGAACTGTTCATCTAGACAATGGTCAGTTCAATGATGTATTATGTGTTCCAAACTTATCCTGCAACCTTCTATCTGTCTATCAGATAACTCATTCAGGTGAAGGTAAAATTGTTGAATTTTCACCTCATGATGTTGTAATCAAGGATCTAAAAGATCCTAAACAGATTCTAGCTACTGGTCTTGCTGATGATTCCAAAAGGTTGTATAAGTTTCACAACTTTGGGTCATCCCATCTTCCCTCAGTATTTGTTGCTCATAATGATGAAGTGAGCAAACTTTGGCATGAGCGGTATGGTCACTTAAACTATCGCTCCCTTCAGCATCTATGTAAAGAAAATATGGTGACAGGTCTTCCTATGGTATCTTGCAAAGATGGTGTTTGTTCCGGATGTGTACTCGGAAAACATCATCGGGACAGTTTTGACAAACGTGCCTCTTGGCACGCCTCAGCCCCTTTACAGCTTGTGCACAGTGATTTATGTGGTCCTCTTCCTGTTGCTTCATTCTCTGGCTGCAAGTACTTCTTAACTTTCATTGATGATTTCTCTAGACGCACTTGGGTATACTTCTTAAAACTCAAGAGCGAAGTATTTACCACCTTTTTGGCCTTCAAAGCATTCGTTGAAAAACAATCTGGACATCAAATTCTTAAGCTAAGAACTGATAATGGTGGAGAATATGTTAAAAATGCATTCATCACCTTTTGCACCGAAAATGGAATTCAAATGCAACATACTGTTCCATACACTCCACAACAAAATGGTGTAGCTGAAAGGAAAAATCGCACCTTAAAGGAAATGGCTAATTGTATGCTGCAATCTAAAGGACTCAGTCTTAGTTTTTGGGCCGAAGCAATTAATTGTGCAAATTATATAATCAATCGCACTCCTACTAAGGTTCTAGAGAATATCACTCCAGAAGAAGCTTGGAGTTCCATTAAACCAGATGTAAGTCACTTTCGTGTGTTTGGAAGTGAAGCATGGGCCCATATTCCAGATGAAAAGCATAAAGCCTTAGAACCTAAGAGTGAGAAATGTACTTTTGTTGGATATTCTGAAGATGTAAAAGGCTATAGACTTATTCCATTTAAGTCCAAAAATGTTATCATTAGAAGAGATGTAAAATTTGATGAAAATAAATCGGCCTGCGAGCCTAGTCCGGCGGATGTGCCACCTCTTCCTATCTCTTCTATCTTTGAAAACATTTCTTCTTCTGATGATGAAAGCGAGGATGATAATCCTTCCCCACCTTCTCAGGATCCTCAACTTCCAAGATGGGTCCGTGCTACTCGGGATGCAGCAGGTGATCTTGCCGGTGATCCTACAGATCAGCGACGTACACGTTCTCAGTTTGAAAGAGCCTCTTCTTTACTGGCTCAAGCTCCAGTAAATCATGATCCTGACACTTTTGCAGAAGCTTCAGGCCATCCACATTGGGAAACAGCTATGAATGAAGAATATCATTCATTGATGACAAATGATACATGGGATCTTGTTCCTCTACCAAAGGGACGCAAACTTGTTAGATGCAAATGGGTTTACAGAACCAAGTATGGACCAGATGGGAAAGTTGATAAACATAAAGCTCGTCTAGTTGCTAAGGGCTTTTCACAGGTTGAAGGCATTGACTACACTGAAACCTTCTCTCCAGTTGCCAAAATGAACTCTATCCGCCTTGTTCTTTCCCTTGCTGCCTCTTTAAAATGGGAAGTCCATCAAATGGATGTTAAATCTGCCTTCTTGCATGGGGACTTGCAGGAAGAAATCTATATGGAACAACCCATTGGCTTCATACAAACAGACTCCAGCCTCGTTTGTCGACTTAAGAAATCCCTTTATGGCCTCAAGCAAGCTCCTCGAGCTTGGTATGCCAAAATGGATAGCTTTCTTTTAGAATCTGGCTTTTCTAGGTGTCATTCTGACAATACTGTCTACACCAAGAAAGTGGGCAACTCTCTCATCATCCTTGTTCTTTATGTTGATGATCTTATTCTTACTGGTAGTGATCCCAACCTTATAAACCATGTGAAGTCCAGCCTTAAAAAGAAATTTGAAATGACAGACTTAGGACACTTACACTATTTTCTCGGTCTTCAAGTCTTGCAATCCCAAGAGGGTATTTTCCTTTCCCAGTCCAAGTATGCTTGTGATATTCTTCGTCATTTTCACATGGAAGACTGTAAGCCAGCCCCTTCTCCCTTTCAGTCTGGAGTCAAACTTTCAGTCTCTTGTACTTCTCCTGAAGTTGATGCTACCTTATACCGTCAACTTGTCGGAAAACTCTTGTATTTAACCCATACTCGTCCTGATCTTTCCTTTGTTGTTGGCCTTGTTGCTCGTTTTATGCAAAACCCCCGTGAAAGTCATTGGAAAGCAGCTAAAAGAATACTTCGTTATGTTCGAGGTACAATACAGTTTGGGATTCATTACAGTGCCAAAGCAGCTCCTCTGTTAGTTGGTTTCACTGATTCTGATTGGGCTGGTGACCTTGATGATCGGAAGTCTACTGCCGGTTATGTCTTCACTCTTGGTTCAGGACCTATTACATGGGCTTGTAAGAAACAGGCTGCCATTTCTCTTTCGTCAGCAGAAGCAGAGTATCGTGGTGCCGTGGAAGCTAGTAAGGAAGCCTTGTGGCTTCGTCAGATCCTATCAGAGTTTGGCTTTGAGCAGCAGCATCCAACCACACTTTGGTGTGATAATCAAAGTGCCATTCAGCTATGCAAAGATCCAGTCCAGCATCAGCGCAGCAAACACATTGAACTACACATGCACTTCATCAGAAAGCTCATTCATGACCATGTTCTTGAAGTGCAATATTGTCCAACGGATGATCAGGTTGCAGACATCTTCACAAAGGCTCTCACAGAGGCGAAGTTCACTAAACTTCGATATATGCTTGGAGTTCAGGAAGTTGTCACTAAGGGGGGATAGGCTCTAGTGCCTCCTTCCTTCTCCTATTGTGTCATATTTGTAAATCCTTCAATCCTATCCCAAGTTGTTCTTAAGGGGGGATGTTAGGATATTCCGACACATAGGATATAGTTAAGTTCAACTTGGTCTAGTATAGAGTTAGGTTAGAGTTAGGTAAAGTGTGTTTCTTTACCGTTGTACATTTTGTAACTTACAATCCGACGGTCACGATATGTAGTGATCCGACGGTTCACTCTCACCTCGGTATTACCGACACTTGATCCGTGGCTTGACACCCGATTGGTCCATGAGTTCTATTTAAAGCGCATGGAGGGTCATTGTTCGGGTAATCCGTGCATGAGAGAAGCTTATGTAAATTTTCATTCTTTGATTAATAAATTGTCTGTACCCACGTTGGGACAGGCCGTGGACTGTTTCCCTCCTTGCACTCTGAGGGTTTTAACCACGTCAAAAATACTGGTGTATTGATTTGAGATCTGGTTGTGAGCGGTGTCCTTTTGGTATTCTTCTGTGGAACTTACCCTGTAAATTCCTACATTGAGGAAAGGGCCAGACCTTCTACATCAGCAAAACGGGGATCGACAATGCGAGATAAGGACATGGTTGAGAATAAGTTTGAGTTGGTTGACCTAGAGGCAGAAAAAGAGACTTCAAGCATGCATCAAATGATCAGAGACAAATATTGTGAAATCAAGTAACTCGCAGTTAACATGGCAAGAGCAAGGTACATCATTTCATTCCTAGAACAGGAAAATAGTTAGTTGAAAACAAAACAATTAATCATGGAGAAAGAGAAAACCAAACTATTGCAGTAGGTTGGCGAGGGAAAAGTAGTCATTGATTCAAGTGAGCCTGAAGGAAAACAAGGGAAGGGTAAGAGGAAAAGGCCAAGAACAAAGGGCCTAATTAAGGTATTGCAAGAGGAAGAAGAACATATTTTGCTGAATGAAGAGTTAGACCTAGACGACATAATTGCTCTAGAGGTCAATCAAGACAAGGAGTATTGGATCAACAGGGTGAATGAACACTAGGAGAAGCTCCTTGAGAAGGCAAATAGGGATAATCAGTTGCTTAGACATAGTGGCACACCACTACTAGGCTCAAAACATGATCGCTAATGTCAAGGTAAAATAGCTTGAAAACAAGCTCAAAGAAGCCAAAAAGGACCAAAAGGATTAGGGAAACTTGGATATGCTTGCTGAAGAATCTACGAAGGTTTAACATACACAATTTTACATCTCCTAGCCACTTTTGAGCAAATTCTGAGCACTTTTCGTTTTTGTGACTTTTGGAGCTAAATTCATAAAATTAGCAGCTCCAGAAGCATAGCGCCTTGGTGTAGCACTTTTTCCCCAAGTCTCCATTTGAGGAAAGGTCCACATTTTTGGAAAGCTCATGCCATCCTATAAATGCATATTTTCTTAGATTTTGCATAGGTGGCTCAGTTTTGGAGAAAAATGCAAAAAAGTGGCAAAAAACTAGCATTTTGGACCATTTTTTGACAGGTGCTGCTAGAGTGACCTTGGGAGAATGGACTTTTGAAGGTTTTCCCATTGTCCAAATTCAGAAATTCAAACTGTTATGGAAATTAGACTTGAAGGGATAGTTGAAAGTTCTATCAATTTTTCATTTGGACCCATGGAAGGCACATGAAAGTCAGCTCAAAGTCGGCGCTGCGCTTCTGCACTTTTATGTGTTTTAATTTGTAAATTTCACTGTGTGAAATTTCTAGTTTCTAGTTTGACTCAATCAAAGTCAAGATTATCTATGTAATGGCACTAGTTTCGAGGATGGGTGATGTAGGCATGAATAAATTTACATCATAGGTTGTTTTTTATGTTTATTAGGCCTCATAAAAGAAGCAAACTCCTAAACAAACTCTCCATGAAGTGTTTGAGTTTCACCTTCTCACTCTCACCTATTGGTTGAGAGAATCTTGGAATCAGTTCCTCCACCAAGGAATTCGACTCTTGAAGGTGGGAAAGTGGTATAGGAGAGTCTATATGTATCATTTCTCTTGAGGATACGAGGGTTAAACTTTTTTTGAAGGAAGCTTGCATGTATTCATCTTTTCAGCTAATACAGAGACATGTTGCAGCTATTTTCAAGGAACTATAGCCTAGTGAGTTAATGGTGCTTGTACTTCATTCTGTTTGTTTTCTCATGGTTTAAACATCTTTATCTCTATGATATCTGTTCTTTCTATGGATGCCTTACAGTGAAATATACAGAATTCTTGTTTTTCAAGCTCTATTATCTGGTTTTCGTAGTTATGTTTATATCTTCCTAAGCTAATGAAATCATGTTTACTTATGCTCATTAGTTTCTTCTACACTTTCTCCTCTATACTACATTGACATTATTCAAATTACACCATGGCTTCTGATATCTAGCTCCTTCTCATATTTTCTCTTGCACTCCTACAGCCTAGACCTATTTGTGGATTCAAACCCTAAGTTCATCAAACCCTAAAACTCAAATTTTCACAAACAAAAAAATAATACACATATCTAACCTAAAATTTATTTTCTTTAAAGTCATATCACTCATAAGAGACTTAGAGAGATCCCTCTCATGCACAGTAGCGCTAGCTATTGAGCTAAAGTGGTTTGAGGTTACCCTTCTCGATTTCATTTTTAGCCTAGGAGATTGTAAGGACTAATAGCAACTAGAATAATTGAACCTCTGGAAGAATCTAAATGGGTGAGCTCGATGGTAGTGCAGGAGAAAAAGACTAATGGAGACATAAGGATTTGTGTTGATTTAATAAAGTTGAATGAAACATGTGTACATGACCTATTCCCAACACCGTTCACTGATGAATTTTTGAAGAATGTAGGGGAACAAGAGGCCTACTCCTTTACAAATTGTTTTTCAAGGTACCATTAGATTAGGATCATGTTGAAAGATAGGAGTAAGACAACTTTTTCTACTGAATGGGGATTGTTTCAGTATACAGTCATGTCGTTTGGGTTGAAGAATGCACCTGAGATATTCTCCCGAATTTTCGTCGCAACGTTTAAAGAATACATCCACAAATTCCTAGATGTTTACTCTAATGACTGGACAATTTTTGAACTATTAAAGAAGCATGTTTCAAGCCTACGATTGATGTTGGATACCCACAAGAAATATCAAATCTGGTGGAACCTAAAAAAGTGTACTTTTTGTGTACCATATGGAATATTACTCGCACACGTTTTCTGCATGCAAGGGCTAATGGTGGACCTTGCAAAAATTGTTGTTATTATCAATCTGGATTTGCTGAAGAATGTGAAAAAACTATGTGCAACTCTGGGGATTACTGGTTATTATCAGAAGTTCATAAAGGCCTACGCATAGATCACTGCGTTGATGGAAAAATTACTAAAGAAATATGTCACCTTTTGTTGGGACGATGAATGTCAAAAGAGCTTCGACATGTTAAAGGAAAAAATGGTCATTGTGTTGATCTTGGTGTTTCCAGATTAGAAGAAGGAGTTCCACATTCATGTAGATGCGTCGTGCATAGCTTTGGGTGTTGCCATAGTGCAACCAGGAGAAGGGGATATTAATCACCCTATTTCATTTGTGAGTCGAAAATTATCTAAAGCAAAAAGGAATTATTCCACAATGGAATGAGAGGACTTGGATATGGTGTACGTACTATAGAAATTCAGGCATTACTTATTAGGTTCACACCTCAAGATGTTTAGGGACCATTCTGTGTTGAAGTACTTGGTGAAAAAGCTCATTTTGGGGAGGAATATCTACAGGTGTCTATGGTTGTTCCAAGAGTATGATTTTGAAGTAATAGTCAAGCTAGGATGATTGAACATTAGGCCGGATCATTTGTCTAGAATTGAGACCGACAAAGAACCAACTAACATTGAAGAACAACTGCCCGATGCGCAACTCTTTGTAGTAATGGTTTTTGATGATCATTTCACCGATGTCATTTACTTTTTATCTACTAGAGTAGCCCCTGCAGAGTATATGACTCAACCGAAGAAAGAACTCATAGTCAAAGCTGTGGATTTTTCTCTTATTGCGAGACATTTGTATAAAATGGGCCCCAACAAGGTATTACGCAGATATTTCCACGAGCACGAAAGACACAGTATTTTGGTAGAAGCACATGTGTGTCAGGGGAGAACACTATGCAGGAAAGGCCACCACACAAAATATTTTAAGAGAGGGAGTATGGTGACCCACGGTGCACAAGGATTCCAAAGAATATTGTATTGCGATGTCTACTAGACGACCAAAAGACCATCAGAAGGGAAAAATTTCCGTTGAATCTACAAGTCACCTTGCAGGCTTTTGATAAGTGGGGGATTAACTTTGTTGGGCCGATCAATATGCTGGAAAAGAATACTGGTGCACGATACATTTCTACCACGACGGATTATCTGACCAGGTGGGTTGAAGCAAAACCAGTAAAGGATTGCAATGCAGACACTGTTGTGCAATTGATCTTTGAATATATCTTATCGAGATTTGGGTTTCCAAAGATCTTGATGAGCGATCGAGGATTTCACTTCTTAAACAATACTATTGAAGCACTGACGGAGGAATTTTAGGTACATAATTAGAAGAGCACGCCTTATCATCCTTAGGAAAACGACACAGTTGAGGTTTTCAACAAAATTTTGGAAAACACTCTGACTAAAGTATGCAGCGTCAACATAAATGATTGGGATGCATGTATACCAACAATTTTATGGGAAACAAGAAGGTGACTAAGAAAGTCACAATCGAGCTAGAGAAGGACATTGTGCCAAAGATAGAGCGTGAAGCTGAGTAGGAGGAACAGGCCACCGAAGGGAGTAATCAAGGTGGTGAAGACCCTTTTGTTGAAACTGAAGAGGTAGATTCCCCATTCATAGTTAAAAAGGTAGAAACAAAGTGCTGGAGGCACATAGAAGAAACACAAGTCAGACAAATCCATTGGCATAGAACCGATAGTCCTCAGTGAGGGGGACATTAACGAGATTGGAGACACAGTCCAAGCTATGACATATGACATATGGGGGAACATTGAAGACCAATATAAAGTTATTTTGGTAGAGGTTCAATAGGGCCTCAAGAAGCTATAGGTTCAAGCGAGTGTGATTTAAGCGAGCGTGGCTCAGGTGAGCATGGTCCAAGTGAGTGCAACACCATCAAGCACAAATACAGTAATCACATCCGAGCTTCGGGTTGTGAAACTACTAGGTAGCACTCTACATTTTGAGACTACTAAAGATCAAGAGCACATGCAACACTAGGAAAATCTGAGTATCAATCTTGCGGTGCTTCCCATTTAGACCTTGCACAAGTTACATTAGGGAGTCATTGATGAACTAAAGGTACAGGAGCAGTGCACTCTGTTGGTAATTAAAGAAGTCAAAAACGACAACTGATAGATGTTTGAGGACAAGAATCAGGCCATCAAGGATTGTGATGAGGCAGCTGCATATAGGCAGTAGCTATAAGATGCCATCACCAAAGCTTGCAAGGAGCTACCAGAGCTCCAGTTCCAGACAGAGGCAACACCCGAAGAGAAGCTTTAGAAGCTTGCGAAAAGAGTAAAATAATCAAAGGCGAAAGTCAAAAAAGTAAATTCGAGTTGGAAATGCATATCATAGAGTTGCAAATGAGGCCACAACCGACAACTCCACCATAGGTTCGCGAGCAGCACAAAGCAGATATCAAGGCTACTATGGAGAATATAGCCACTGCAGTCAAGGACGATAGCTATATCTTCAAAGACACTATGGATATATGAGCCTCACTATAGGAGGAACCACATGTACAAAATATATAGGCATAGGTTTGTGATAAGTAGCAACAATTTGATGAAATCAAAGCGACGACGTGGACCCTAGCACCTGCACAATGGTTTTTCTATCTCTAGAAGGGAATGTTTTTGTAGGGATAGATCGATGAGCAATGGTGAAAGGAGTAGATCATTTCAGCACAGATGCAACCATGGGATGATGAAGCCATTCAACTCTCACAGACATTGTACACCAAGCTAAATATCATAAGGAAGAAACAAAGAACCATCGATCTGGAGACAACATGACCGACGATAGAGAATCTGATAGAGGAAGTACGACAGGCTACCACGCAGTGTGCAAAGACACCTAAACCTTTAAAGGATGCATATAGTTGTCTCAAATAAAAGATTCAAGACATACCAGATGAGTGACTCGGGATGGGTCACATCTTTGTGCTGGGGGCCTATTGGGTGGGGTCCCCCTAGGTCAAATTTTTGTCAAACATTTGTAAAAGGCCCGCATTTTGAGGAGTAGAACACACTTTGTGAAATGTTTTAGGAGTCATAGCAACTTTAGGGTAGGTAAAAGCCCCTTATTTTGTAAAAGGATGGGATCATTTTGTATGATTTGAGCTCCACCCATGGTTTGTTGACCATGGTATTGTAAGGGGAAAATATATATAAAGGGTTGTCTTAGTAAGTGAAAGGTCAAAAATTAATTGAATGATGGATATGTTTTAATTTTTTGAGTCTGTACTACCTATGTTAGAGTGAAGGGGAAGGCTCTTGCAACTGTGTGCGTGAATACCTTGGTGATTCTGCAGTTGTGTGCACAGGCCCATGCAGCTGTGTGCGCAGGGTAACAAGGATTATAATAGTGAAGATCTGAAGATAATAAAGAATATTTTGAAGGCAGACCTATGTACTTACATTTTGTACTTTATTTTATGCAATTACTATTTACTTTTGTGCTACACAAGTAAAATATAAGATCACAATTAATATATGAATGTTGTTACAATTAATTACAGTTAAGGTCCATTGATTTATGCACAGTAGATAAAGTTTTAGATCTACGAAGTAGTCTTTTCATATGAATAGATAAAATTTGGTATAATATTAAGTAAGATCATGTAGCTCAGTAATAGATCCATAGGTGAGTCAGACTAAGTCAAGATCCACACTCCATAATCCTTCTGGATGCGGAAACCTGGTTCCAGCATCACCCAATATCGCCTTGGGTGAGACTACGGTTTGCGCGAGCAGGTCATTGCTGAAAGGGCCAGTGATAAAGGGTTTTTTTGGTTAGTGCAACTAAATCTGAACCTAGGTCTGAGCCCCTCAATCCAGCAATAACACTACATATCCAACATGTACATAGCACCATCTATGCCCAACACTTCATATTCAATATTCACACAACACTATTTGTACCACATTGTACATAACATTGCATAACAATATGTACACCCACATTATATATACACAACACCACATGCACACAACATCACAAATGAAACATGTACAACATATACAATATGTGCACAATGGTAGTACCACACATCCATACATACATATATATAACATTAGCACAAAACAACCATGATCTCATCAAAATATAACATACCTACATACATACATGTATACATATATATACATCGACATAATCATGATCACAACATAATTACCAGATATCATAAGGTCAAGATTAAGAGAACTTCCTGTATCCATGCAACGCATGTACAACATTGAGAACAACAATTCCCAATGTAGCTAAGGCATATTATGCCTCAAATCTATTTACTTTAACTTTCCTTATTACTTTTCTCATGATTGTCCTACCATCGTCCATTTACACCGATGGACCCAACCAATCCAACTAGTTATTATACGCTTGCCTTCAACTACCCTTATACATGCACTCAACTTCATCTAGGACTTACATCATCTATTGGGTTTCAATCATCTCTCCATGGGCTCCATTAAATTTCCTCTTTCCCAACCAATTCCCCAGACCCCAAACATAAAAGCCAAGACAAGAAACAAACAAGAAGAAAACCATGGAAAACCAACAACAATATGACACCACAACCAAAGTGCCATGGCCATCCACAAGACGTAAATAGAACTGCAATGAAGCACAACAAATTTCCAAAAAACAAAAAGCACAAGACTAACAACAGACACCATGATTTAATCCCCATGGTTTCTAGTGCTTCCAAGGGAAAGCTCAACCTGAGCCTTCTTCAAGATTCCATGGCAATTTCTTTTCCATGCAATCCCTTACATCACGCTACCATCAACACATAACTATTAATGCTTAAATGAACATAAAAATAAACTAGTTAACTTACCTTGTTGTGCCAAGCACGTTGCTTGCAAATTAACACATCCACGTAATCTCTCAAGGGACTCCAATTCCCTTGACAGATCCACATGTAACTAGAGACTAGCTAATATACCTCTCAAATACAAGTTAAGGAATCTAGCACATATCCACATAACATCAGACAAGATTAAGGTTAAGAATACTTATTGTAGGCAAAGCACTCATTCGTTTGGAATTAGGGTTTCCAAACATAGCCAAAAGAATTCTTGCCCAATTTTCTTTCTTTGATCTTTTCCTTGCTGCAACTAAGAGTTACTATGCACTGTCACATCACCCAACTGTTATTTATATAAACACGTCAACTATTACCTTGTCAGGATAATACCAAGCATGTTTCCTACATTGTTTACACATGTTCCAAATATCAAGACAATCATATCTATCAATTTGAAATCAGCCTTTACCAATACTAGCAATCATGTCATAATTCATAGCCAACTCATAGTCATTAAACATAATACTCCAACTATCACCTATTACACTCGAATACATGTCAGCTATCTCAACACATATTTGTTAGTAAAATCATCTTAAAACAAGATCGTTCATTCGAGAATCTTATAGACACATACTCATATCATGCAAGTAATCAAACATTCAGACAACATATAAGTGGTATAATAGACATGAACACTCAAACACCAATTAAACGACATAATCAAGCATTCAAGCACAAAGTAGATGGCATAAGCGATCTCATACATTCATGTATCTCAAGGGAGGCTATCTTGTCTGCACAAAATCTAGATTAGCATGATATAACTTCATGACATATAAACTCAAAAAATAAGGTCATGATATCCATAATAGTCACTAGCTAACATGTTCACATCATAAACTCATAAACATTTGTCATTTATGCATGGAAATCAAATTTGTATGATCAATCTAGACTAGTACAACATAATGTCACAAATAAGTCGACTCATACCTGAATTTCATAACCCTAACCATTTGCATAGGCCAATCCAATTTATCATAATACATATAACATCAAGTTCTTAATGTAATAACCCTAATCATCAAGTTATCTAACATAAAACAACAATAGCAATGCATACAACCATAGGTTACTATCATTCATGATTATCTGACACATGTGCATATGACTACACTAATCAACTAGTATCTATCATGTATGTAACCACAACATAAATAGATATGTACATAAACCTAATGTATATAACCCTAATGCATATAACAATCCATTAACTAACATACCTGCATACCCAACATCAAAACCTATATGATGACATGCCCTTGCATCGAGGTCTAATGTTGCAACTTCACTTTAATGATATGTATCTCCTACTCTATCTCAGCCAACACATCAGCATCATAACAACCAATAACATCATGATGACCTAATTGCATACAATGACCTCACAATGCATGACCGATCTACCATGCATGCATAAAAAATGCATATAAAACTATACATTCATGACGACACATACCACAACAACGCCCTCAACCTTCACATGGAAACATCACTACAACCATGATCAACACCATGCAAATGCATGACCAACACATTAATGTGAATGCATGACTAACACACTGACCATCCAATCCAAGGGGTGAACCATGCTCTGATACCACTCTGCGGTATCAGATATGACCCAAACAGAACGCAACCCACTCTGATACCACTCTGTAACCACCCTTCTCCCATATCTACCCAATTAATTTACCAACCTGGGTAAACATGTGACGAGAGGCTACTATGATATGATTCAACCTCATAGGTATCCTTAAGGAAGTGGAATCGATGGAAACACATCAACACATACCTTCCACATCAGCAACAACACTCCCAGGAGCCATCCCAACCATACAAGTATCATGCCCTTGGTTCCCACTGACTTTTTAAGCTATTAAACCTCTGGACTCTCCCATGCTATGGGCATGCTAGTGTCTAGAGAGATATGGATGCTCCCACAAGCTTGCATGCTTGCATCTAGGGACTATTTCCAGCATACCTGTGCCAAAGTCTATGAGATTTAAGGCACTTTTCAAGCCCATAATTCCAGCCACTGCCTAAAACTTTTTGTAACTTTCAGATTCTATTAAACATAGGATGACAAGACAAATAAACCAAAAACTAACTCCGAGACTAGGTCTGACCATCCCCAACTAGGACTAACATTATGTCAAACACTTGGCATCAATGCAAACTATAGGTCTAGGATACAAGACAAAGCATGAATGACTGAAAACTCTTATGAGACATGACAAGAAGGATCGCCATCTTCTCCCTTGAACTGCTATGAAATCAATTAGGTATTTCATCCTTCATTTTAATAGTTACAAGTAAATACATGGAATAACCATGACATGAACTATTCACTTAACCATGCTTATAACAAACATAAAACCATGAAAATAACAGTGAGATAACAATCATCAAATAACAATGTAAATTTTGAAACGAGAACTATAAACTCAAAGGGAACTCTGGCCAAAAAACGCCGAAAAAACATCAAAAACAGTGCTAAAAACGAAAAGTGTGTATACTGGAACGATGGTTTTTTTTTAGGGACAATTTTGAATATGTTTTAAAAATGGCAGTGAAAACAAAATTTTCGTGCAAAATACATCTTGAAAACGAAAAAGTGATGATACTGGAATGATGGTTTTTTCTTTTAGGGACAATTTTGAATATGTTTTAAAAATGGCAGTGAAAAAGAAATTTTCGTGCAAAATATAGCTTGAAAACAAAAAAGTGATGATACTGGAACAATGATTTTTTTCTTAGGGTCAATCTTCAAAATTTTTAAAAAATGCTAGTAAAACCAAATTTTTAGTGTGGATAACAAATTTTTTTATGAGGAAAAAAAACACACTAATGTTTTTTGTAGAATAAAATTTTTCTTTCCTAAGTATAAATTCAACATGTTCTCAACCATAACATGCTAGATACAAAAGAAATTGAAATTTTTTCAACCATAAAATAAAAGAACCATGACATTATGTACAAATTACATCACTAAATGAATTCAAAAGTCATTATTTGTATATTGAATGAAACATACATTATATCTCTAATTTAATGTTTCATTGTAGATATTCTAAACAATAAAAATGATCATAATTAAGCCATATAATCCAACAACATAAAAATGACTCATAACTTCTCATTTAACACCATATGGAAATCAAAAATTTTATTTCAAGATATGATGCATACATCAGTTATATAAACTGTCTTAAAAAATTATTCAAAGTCACTCATATTTTCTTGCACACCATCAGAATTCACATCTTCAGATGAGTGACCGAATGCTGACGAAGATGTTCCATATTCTTCTCTTTCATCAACTAGTGCCCCATCTAAGTCCACATGCATGCCCACCATTTCAAGTTTCAAGATTCTTCTAGATCTACGACTGGTTTCAGTAGACTCCCATCTCAACATTGTTCCTTCTGGTAACAACCTTTTCAGAATCTCTATCGTCTTGAAGCGAAGAGTTCCTCTCTTTGTTAAATTGAAGTCATAAACAAGTATGTCAACATCCTCCAATTTTAATATGTCTATGCGGCAACGATTTATATTCGTACCCTTTCTTTTTCTCTTTCCGCCATTTTTGTTGTCAACTACCATCTCCGGCTTATACACACCATTGAATGGGTGTGTATTTTTGGCATACCAATGTACTTCAGCACTTGTAACATCCTCATTTTCTATAAAGACCTTTTTAAATTTAGCAACCCAGAATGGATATCCATTGGGATCTCCATCTACTAGCACTGCGATCATGCAACCCTCCTTAATATCCTGTACTGAACCCCTGTAAAGGTCTTCCATGGCTTCACGTTGTGTACGAGATCTTCTGGAACCAATATACATCTCTCTTTTCTCTGCCTGTGAAGAATTAATAATACCTTGAGATTGTTGCTGTTCAACCATGTTTATTTCCTCATGTTCATTCAACACATTTTGAGACCAAATAAATGGATTTTTCAAAGGTATATCTTCATTTGTTGTTGTTGAAATGATATCACTTTGATTATTGAAAAATGACTCCCACCAAACCGAATCAGCAATGTCAAAGTACTCATATGTATATCTAATACATTTTTTAATTTCTTCTAGTCAATCAGAATAATTTATATCTCTATTTTGTCTGCATGCATTATGAACTTCACCAACTAATTGTAATAACAATATCTTTGATACAAATATTGGATGCTCTGGAATGAACTTCAAAAATTGCAAACCCGATGACGGTGCCCATTCTGTAGTAGTTGAATACTTCTTGCCCCATATTAGTGTTTTCCCTTCAATTTTTTTGATAAGAAATTGATGTTGGAAGCTAATGTCATTAAGTTTTTCAATGCATTTCACCTCACCATATGATCCCAGAATAAACCTTCACATGTCAACAGTGTCTTCCAACACATCAAAAGTAGGCTTTGGCATGTATGATTTCTTAATACATTCAATTAATGATGGCAAGCTCCCAACTTCCTTCCTCCTCAATGTGACTGAAAAATGACTGAACATTTGATCAATATGGTCATGAGTTTGCCCAACAAGAAGGAAACCAACCTTTACCTTCTGAAAAATTCTCAATTCAACAAGCATGTTTAGATTTTCACGGCAAGTGTTGTCCAATTGTAGATACAAAACTTCAGGAAGATTACCAGACCAATGATAAAGCACATCATGAATTATGGTTATGGTCAGATTTGCATCATTATGAATATTTGGAGATGTGAAGTACACCCTTGGCAACATTTTCCCGTTGAAGAGCATACAACTGACCAAGTGATACTGAATAAAATTTCCTACTGTAAATTTTTGGGTGTGTGAACAAAATGTGGTAAAAGTGTTTTCTTCTGGTCCATACCATCAATTATCAAACCCAAATACTTATTCAGACTATCATAACACTCATTTCGATGCTTGTACAACTTTTTCCTTTCATTTGTTTGTTTTTCGCGATGCTCCTGAAGTTCTTTGACAATTGAATCTACACAACATAAAAGAAAGCCATTAAGAAATATGTTTTCATAGTTGATGACTATACAATTTTAAAAGTTAAAGTTATGAATGCTTACCTCTTTCTGACCCTTCACATTTGTCCCTTTTTTATTCAAGAGAAGCACATGTACTGCAAATCCCCATCCTTGTCTTCTTAGGAATACAAACATTATTGAATTCTTTCTTCCATATCTTCACAAAATATTGATATGTAATAAACCATCCATGTCCCTCAGCACCTTCTGCATATTCTTTGTATAAGTTGTATATTTCTCGTCTTGAAAAATTATCTGGAATATGTATTGTCTCTCTATTTGGAATACACTCTCCATGCTTTGAAAAGAAATATTTCATCCATGAAATTGCAGTGTTTGATAATGGCCCAAACTGTCTTTTATGACGTACTTCTGAATAAAATGTGGGATCCTTTTCCAAATTTTCTTGAATTCTCGATAGATGAAAATTCCCAATCGAATGAAACATTTTGAAAGCTTTTCTACAGATAAAGAAAGTCCTAATATGATAATCATAGCCTGACAATGTAGATTGCATGCACCCAACTAAATATGAATTTTGCATGTTTTTATTCATTGACAAATATCTCTTCCTGCTCTCTAATGCAAATTTGAAATTCATATGTTTCAAGCAATCTTTTTGGAAACATCCAATTGAAATGAGTGCGCGGATAGAACTTCTTCTCGTTAGATATTCTGCTCTACCCCTTGTATAACTAGAACATCTTGCATTGATATGAAAATGTCTGCTCCTACTCCTCAATACAATATTTCTTGGCAACATCTCCATCATTGGATCATTATTTGTATAAGTATTTTCATCATCATTAAGAGGAATGTTATCCACACTATGATCAGTTGTGCTTTTCAAATACTGACTTGGAGGACATTCTTCATCTTCCCCTTCTTCAATGCTACTGTCATAGTCCTCAGAATTCGGACTCAAATGAAAAATTTGACTCGATGTTTATTGGATATTCTTCCTCATGTGAATTTTTAGTGCTACTCTCATAGTCCATAGAATTAGGACTACGTCGAAAATGTGACTGTTTACTTACTGAAAATGCTACATCCTATCCTTTGTCACTGCTACCTTTATACTCATTAGAATTATGACTAAGTGCATCATCCTGTCCTTCATCACTGCTGCTCTTATAGTCCTTAGAATTAGGACTAAGAGGACATTGTGACACTCCATTCTTTTGAAATTCATCATCGCGCTCTTCATCACTGTTGCTCTCATAGTCCTTAGAATTAGGACTAAGTGGACACTGTGACACTCCATTCTTTTGAAATTCAACATCCCGCTCTTCATCATTGCTGCTCTCATAGTCCTTAGAATTAGGACTAACTGGACACCGTGACACTCCATACTTTTGAAATTCATCATCATGCTCTTCATCACTGCTGCTCTCATAGTCCTTAGAATAAGGACTAAGTGGACACTTTGACACTCCATTCTTTTGAAATTCGTTATCACGCTCTTCATCACTGCTACTCTCATAGTCTTTAGAATTAGGACTAAGTGGACACCGTGACACTCCATTCTTTTGAAATTCGTCATCATGCTCTTCAACACTGTTGCTCTCATAGTCCTTAGAGTTAGGACTACGTGGTTAGGACTAAGTGGACACGTGACACTCCATTCTTTTGAACTTCACCATCATGCTCTTCATCACTGTTGCTCTCATAGTCCTTAGAATTAGGACTAAGTGGACACCGTGACACTCCATTCTTTTGAAATTTGTCATCAAGCTCATCATCACTGTTGCTTTCATAGTCCTTCAAATTAGGACTAAGTGGAATCTGTGACTCTTTATTTATTTGAAATTCTCTATCCCCTCTTTCATTGGTGCTGCTCTCATAGTCCTTAGAATCAAGATTAAGTGGAAGAATTGACTTTCTATTCATAGTGGAAGAATTCAAGCTATATTCATCCATATGAATAGAGTTGTTATGCGATGAAGATGTTGATGTTGTATAAATCGAAACTTCACTATCAGGACAATCCATCCCTTTCAAATAGAAGATGTTCAATGATACAAATGGAGAGTCTCCTAAAGATATTATATAGCTTAGAGAATAAAATTTTCCCCCAAAAAAGTTTCGCAAAAATATTTCCCTCCTAAAAGTTTGTGACATTTATTTCTCTTTATTATTTTATTCTACAATTTAATGAAAAATGCAAACTAAATTTTTTTATGAAATACATCATTAAAGTTAAATTGTAAACTACAAATTCTACCTAAATTATTTTAATAGTCAAAGTATATAATATTCACTAAACAATTGAATGTTTTCTTTAATTTTTATAATACATTCTAAAACAAATTAATCCCACATTCACCTTGTTGTAAAAAAATTCCATAATATTTTCTTTATCATATTTTCCTTCGTTGCCATAAAAAAATTAACATGTTAAATTTTTTTAAAACAAATTAATCCCACATTAAACGTATGGTAAAACATCTCCGTAATTTCACTTATATACTAAATTCTATTATCACTATTACTCACATTACATCAAGGTTTTCTGAGGTTTGTTGAAAGACTTGGAGCGAATTTGTGGAGCAACTACATTGCTATCAACAACATATTCAAAAAAGAATTCTCGCAATTCAAAGGTTAGTTAAATTTTTTTCCTTGAAAATTTTCATATTAAATTAATTTAATGAAGTAGAATTTTTCTTTTTTAAATTAATACTTTTTGTGAGGCAAATTAATAAATACGTCTTTCGTGAGCATGGTGGGCCTAGTAAAGCTGGGCACCCCCACCCCGCACCACCCTGGCGGCCTGCCCGGCCGCCCTGGGCAACCAGGAGGGCCACAGGGGTGGCGCAGGGCGGGCGGGTGGGCCGCTGAGGTGGCGCAGGGTGGGCGGAAGTAGCCCACCCTGCTAGGCCGCTCGCCCGCCTGGGGTGGCTGGTCGATTCTCCAGCAAGGTGGGGTGCCTTCGCCCACCCCGTGCCACCCCAGCAGCCCGCCCGCCTGCCCGGCATGGCTGGGAGATTCTCAGAATCACCAAGCCACCCTGGGCGGGCAGGGGGGCCGCCAGGGTGGTGTGAGGTGGGGTGCCGCCGACCTCGCGCCACCTCGGCGACCCACCTGCCCGCCGAGGTGGCGTTGGGTGGGGTGTCGCCACCCACCCCGTGCCACCTCAGCGACCTGCCTGCTCGCCCAGGGTGGTTGGGTGATTCCCAGAATATCCCAGCCACCCCGGGTGGGCGAGCAGGCTTCCGGGGTGGTACGAGGTGAGGGGCGGCACCCCACCCCGCGTCACCACAGCGGCCCGCCAGCCCACCTGGGGTGGCTGGGAAATTCTCAGAATCGCCCAGCCACCCTGAGCGAGCGGGCAGGCCGCCGGGGTGGCACAAGGTGGGGTGCCGCTGGGCCGTCGGGGTGGCACAGGGTGGGCGGCAGCTCCCCACCTCACGCCACCCTAACGGTCCAACGATACCCCACCCTGCGCCACCCCAGCAGCCCGCCTGCCCACCCAGGGTGGCTGGGCGATTTCGAGAATCGCCCAGCCACCCCGAGTGGGCGGGCGGGCCACCGAGGTGGCGTGGGGTGGGTGGCGGCTCCCCACCCCGCGCCACCCCAACGGCCCACCCGCCCGCCCGGGGTGGCTGGGCGATTCTCACCTGCGGTGGGTTGGTGGGCCGCACGAGTCGGCGACAGGCGCCACCCACCCCGCGCCACCCTGGCGGGCGAGCGGGTCACCGGGGTGGCACGGGGTGGGGTGTTGCCCCTCACCCCGTGCCACCCCAGCGGCCCGCCCACCCACCAGAGGTGGCTGGACGATTCCGAGAATCGCCCAGCGACCCCAGGTGGGTGAGCGGGCCGCCGGGGTGGCGCGGGGTGGGGTGCCACTGCCCACCTCGCGCCACCCCGGCGGCCAGGCACCCCGGGCAGGCAAGTGGGCAGGCCGCCGAGGTGGCGCAGGGTGGGGTTTTGTCGCCCACCCCGCACCACCACGGCGGCCCGCCCACCCACCCAGGTTGGCTAGGCAATTCCGAGAATCACGTAGCCACCCCGGGCAAGCGGGGGGGCCGTAGGGGTGGCGCGGGGTGGGGTTCCGCCACCCACCCTGCGCCACCCTGACAGCCCACCCTCCCGCCCGGGGTGGGTGGCGCGGGGTGGGGTTCCGCCACCCACCCTGCGCCACCCTGACAGCCCACCCTCCCGCCCGGGGTGGTTGGACGATTCTCAGAATCGCCCAACCACCCTAGGCGGGCAGGTGGGCCACTAGGGTGGCATGGGGTGGGGTGGGGTGCTGCCGCCCACCCCACGCCACCCCGACAGCCCGCCCGCTTGCCCGAGGTGGCCGGGCGATTCCGAGAATCGCCTGGCCATCCCAGGCAGGCGGGCAGGCTGCTGAGGTGGCGCAGGGTCGGGTGCCGCCCCTCACCCCACACCACCCCGGTGGCCCGCTCGCCCGCCCAGGCTGGCTGGGTGATTCGCTGCCCACCCCACGCCACCTAGCGGCCCGCTCACCCGCCTGGGCTGGCTGGAAGATTCCAAGAATTACGCAGCCACCTCGGGCAAGCGGGCATGCCGCCGGGGTGGTGCGGGGTGGGGTTCCGCTGCCCACCCCGCGCCAGCCCAGCAACCCACCCACCCGCCCGGGGTGGCTGGGCGATTCTCAAAATCGCCCAGCCACCCTGGGCGGGCAGGCAGGCCACCGAGGTGGCACAGGGTGGGGTGCCGCCTCCCACCCCGCGCCACCCCGGCGGCGTGCCCTCCTACCTGGGGCACCCCAGGTAGGCGGGCAGGTTGGGGTGGCGCAGGGTGGGGTGCCGCCACCCACCTCGGGCCACCCCGGCGGCTCGCCCGCCTGCCCAAGGTGGCCGGGTGATTCTTGGAATCGCGAGAATTTCCCGGCCACCCTGGGTGGGCGGGCGGGCCGCTGGGGTGGTGCAGGGTGGGCGGTGGCACCCCACCCAGCGCCACCCCGGCGGCCCGCCCGCCCGAGGTGGCCTGCGATTCTCGGAATCGCGAGAATCGCCCAGCCACCCTGGGTGGGCGAGCGGGCCGCTGGGGTGGTGTAAGGTGGGCGGTGGCACCCCACCCCGCGCCACCCCGGCGGCCCACCTGGCTGGGGTGGCCTAGCGATTCCAAGAATCGCCCACCATCCCGCGGACAGGCGAGTCTCCGGGGTGGCACCGCGGGGCTTCTACCATTTCTTCTGATATTAATCTCTTTCTCCATCTTCAATCTACCCCTCAAGGGGGACGCTGAGGGGTAGATTGAAGATGAAGAAGGAGATTAATGTGGGGAGAAATGGTAGAAGTTGTTGCTGCAGCCCCGCTCGTGCCACCTCGCCCGGCAAGCCGTTGTGGTAGCAGAGGGGGAAGGTTGTGGCAGCCCCACGCGCCACCCTGGAGGCCACCCCGCGAGCGAGCGCACCACTGGGGTAGCGCGGGGGGAGGCTATGGCAACAACTTCTACCATTTCTCACCCCATTGATCTCCTTCTCCGTCTTCAATCTACCCCTCAGCCTCCCCCTTGAGGGGTAGATTGAAGACGGAGAAGGAGATCAATGTGGGGAGAAATGGTAGAAGTTGTTGCCACAGCCTCCCCCCGCGCCACCCCGGCGGCCCGCCTGCCCGTGGGGTGGCGGGCAATTTTTTTAGTGTTAATATTTTTTTAATTTCAATGATCTGATTATACAAATTAAAAATTTATGATATATTTTTGTTGTTAATTTAAGTTAATATGTTTTCGTTATTTACTGATTTATGTGTTTTTATTTTTCAGGAAAATGGCATCAAAGAAGATTTCTGTGAATCTTTCTGGACCAAAGACTATTAAAGACTTATCTTCAAAAAACATTGGTGAACGAACTCCACCTGAGCTCATGGCTACAAATATTTCAAGTGCCTCAAATGATAAGAAGATTATTTCATATTGGAAGAATTCAAAAGAAGTGAAATTTCCATCAAGAATCTGGTATGTGAAAGAAAGAGAAAGCCAAAATGTGAATATATATCTATATATTGATATACCAAATGATAATGGAATTTATGAGTTGATGAAAAGAGTCATAGATATGTGTTCGGCACTGGACACTGAAGTTGTTTACATACTTACAAAACCTCCCAAGTCACATGAAAGGATTAAATACCAACTATCGTATTCATTGTATGACATGAAAGAGGTATCTACAAAGTTGTGTAAACAAATCATAAATGAGATGAAACAAAAAATCGTAAGTATTGTTATTTATATTTGTATTTTTCTTTCTTGTAAGTGTCTCACTATATTTTTTTAACATTGTTTTTATTGACATATGATATTTTGTTTGGCAAAATTTTGTTGAAAGTTGTTCAATTAGGTTGGGAGGCATTCATTTCATAGAGCATGATATTATGAAAGTTGTCAGTGGTTTCTACTCAGTGTCAGAAGAAGATATGGAAAATAAGAAAAATGTAGTAATTGATGATTCTACAAAACTACATCCAAGGGATCAGGAAGAAAGACCTCCAGTGGATATATCTAGCAAGGGTAGACAAGTTACTTTTGAGGACGATAAAGTTGAAACTGACAGTGAAGCATATGTTGTCGTTACTGAAGATGACATTGGAACTGAGAAGAGACGTAAAAGATCAAAAATAAAAATGCCAAGAATAAATCCGTTACAATTAATGATGAGAATGTTATGAAGAAGAAAGGTAAAGTTGAATATTTTGAAGTAGTCATTACCAGCAGTCAAGAACCTAGTGAAACTTCAAAAGAAAATAGAGAAATCATTACACCAGGAGCTGATTTAGAGGATGGCATTATCAAAACAAAACAAAATTCCATTCGATAGAATTTGACAAAGAGAAACTTAATTGATGGTGGTTGTACATTTCAGCTTAATATCAGACAAACCTATAAGGCAAGTGAAGGACAATGTCAATATCAAGTCAGAAGGCCACATCATCTGCATGTTCACAACTTGAAGACATTGATGAGGTACAATCCATATGCTCATGTGGTTAGTTATGTGCTTCTTGTTGATCTAGTTCAAATTCCCAACAAAGAAGCATTTGATAAGTCAAAATGCTTTGAATACAATTATTATGTGCTTGGGGGGAACCATTCTATAGAAGCTCAAAGACAATTGATGGAGGAATATCCTAATAACCCATGTTTTGAAACAATGAAATGTATCATTTATGCTGGTTTATCAAATACAAAAGCGAAGTTAGTGGCATGGGATCATAATTCAGATAATGAATATAGGATGTCTATGACTTACATCCAAAGGGTTAGATTTATTCATAGTGAATTTCAAGAAAAATGTGGTGGGGATAAGATAAATGTTACTGTAGATTTCTAGAAAGAATGCTGTATGGAAATAGGCTATCAAATTGAAGAGAAAACCAATTCAAAATGTGGAAAAGGTTGGGCAATTAGTGATTTATTCAAAGGTGTTGATAACATTTTCAAGTTGGCATTTAGAACTGGAGATGTATGAGAGTTGATTGATGAGATTTTTAGCATGTGGGAAAACATTCGCATTAAAACCCAGAAGGTCAAAAAGTCTAAGCCATTGATATGTAGCAGCAGTAAATCAGGTCCTGAAATGAAGCAGCTTCCAGAAGATATGACTATCACACCTTGGAGAGAAATGCAAGGAGTGAAAGATGAAATTTTTTTCAAAACAATATTATCTCGTGTTAGGTCAGGGGAATTATCGTTGGAGGAAATGTCTGAGGAATTTCAAAAATAAGTTTGTTGAATTATTTTTATTTATTTCTAGATTATAATTTTCTTTTAAATAAAACATGTTGTTCTTGGTAGTATTTGTTATACATATCATTATATTAAATTTTGGTTACTTTATCTATGCAGTCACAAAGTTTACATGAAAATTCAAGAACAAATGGTTAAATTGTTGAATAAAGATAGTTGGGATGATGTTGTACACAACTATCCAGATTCAAGTTCTACATCAACATTAAAAGCTTTTTATCTTGCATTTAAAAAGGTATCTTGATTTATACATTCATTTTTATTCATCTATGTACTATTTTTAATTTGTAACTTACACATATATTTGTTTATTTTATAAAGATGAAGAAGGATGATAATGGAGCACCAGATAGCTTTAGAACCTTTATTGAAAAAATAAAGATCAAAAGAATAAGGAAGCAACGTATTAAGAATGTTGAACTTGATCCAACTCTTACTCATTTCATTTTTAATGGGCTAGACACTATTCAATATCAAGTAATACAAGGGGACTGTGAAGACATTGCTAAACTCATACCTAAAAGGGATTATGCCCTATGTTACACAGTAATTTGTCACTGCCTTCACCCCAGTCCTTCTATTGTGTCATGTGTCAAATAAACATGCTCATATTAAACAAATGTTCACTAATGTTTCCAATTGACCCTCATTTCCTAAAGTTTTTTGCCTTGTCGCGAGAATACACTTAATACGCACGATGGACCCCTGTCATAAACAGTCATGTCGCGACCCCATCGCAGGAGTACACCTGTTTCCCACGACGGTCGGATTTCAAGCCCCGGTGCAAGGCTATTAACTATCTTTAGCGATGATCGGTCTGCATACATTTCTTCCTAGCTATGTCGGCACTAAAGCTTACTTAACAAACAACGACAATCCAGATTGGGCGAATTCATTCCAACAGTCGGCCTTCTGAATGTCTCTAGACTTGGTTGTTGGGTCAGTTTGAGTCGCCCTTCCCCCTCTGGCATGGTAGTTCCATATTTTGTGCTGCTTGCGCTGAGGATAAGGTCCCTCCCCCTCATTTCATGGAGACTCCTTCTCCTATAAAATCACTCACCATTGCTATCCTCTACTAGTTCTTTTGGTTGTACAATGCTGCTGCTTTTGAGTTTGATAGATAATTTTGGTGTGAGTGTGACAAGTGTGGGATTGCTACATAGTTTGCAAGAAGGTGTGGAGTGCCCTTAACCTTGTGTTAAAGTTTTTGAATGAGAGAGAGATATATTGCTGTTTGGGAGACCCATCTTTGAGAGTGAATGATTGAAGAAACATACTGGCTGGACCCTCCGAGAAGGCTTGCGATGTCAAGACTTGGTTGTAAGCTTTGCTCTTGATTTATCATTAACACAATCAATGATGATTTCTTATGTCTTGTATGTAATTTACTTGATAGCTCATGACTTCTTGACTTTATGAGTAAATAGATCATTGTTGTTTTTCGATTACGTGCTCTATTGTTTTCTTGTGGTGTTTCAGGTTAATTGCTCATTAAGAAAAAGGAAACGGAAGTTGGAGCAGTGCAACGGAACTTCATCAACCACCGGTTTGAGGTAGACCTCCAACGATGACTATTTAAGGGAATTAATTGTTGTTTTGTCCTTGCTGTTACTAGACCCACTCTAGGGCTAGAGGGGTTGCCTCTGTCCACAGAGGGAACACTTTCCTACTTCACACCTAGTTATTGCAGATATTCCCCCATGGTTTCAATATTCCAAACATTGACTATGATAGTGACCCTTATACTTATCAAGCTCTTAGTAAAGTGGTTGTAGGATTTGTAGAAGTCATGTCATCACCATTAGGGAGATTTGTGACATTTCATTCAGACACAATTGGAAATGATATTGTCAAGCTTCAAGGGGAAAACAAATTCAAGGATGCAGCTTACATGGTAAGACGTTTAAAATGTATATTTGATTAATGTTGAAAAATTCATTTATGTACAAGTTAATTGAAATTTTACTATTTCATGTTAAAAGCAAAAGTCAAATCTTCTTAACCGTGAAGATCAACTATTTATAAATGATTGTGAGTTCATTCATATTGATAGTTGGGCAAAAGATGATAGCTATATGTCTATGATTTTTAATCGGGTAGACGAAAAGAGTCAGCGAAATATTGACTTAAGATGTTGTTGTGAGAAAACTAACATATGAAGACAAAGAAGCAAAAGGAGAGATAGTTAACATTTATCAAAAACCACAATTATTGATTAACCATCTTATAGACATATGTTCAAATGAAGGAGATCGGATTCTGGATTTATTTTCTGGCTCAGATAAGTTTTATTATATGGAATTGAATTTCAATATGTTATTTTTTAATTAATATGTCATTGTACTAATTTACTTCATTATTTCTTTTGTGCTTGATAATTAGGTACAACACTAGCATGTTGCCTTCAAAAATGAAGAAATTGCATTGCAATTGAAAAAAATCCAATACAGTGCAATTTCATTCAGCAAAGAATTAAAGCTCTTCAATTTCTTCCAGATGCAATGCAAGAAATTGGGTTGAAGAAAGGGGACTTTAGTGAATCACGTGTGGCAAAAAAGGCAAAGGAACCCCAACCACCATTACATGGAATGTTTGGAAAGACATACATTGGGAGATTCGCAGAAATCAAAGATCCATTAGAAGACGAAAATGAGCAAAAGGAAGCAGAAAATATTGTGGAAGAAGACAATGATGAAACTCTAAAGGAGAGAGAGTTTGCATTATGTGACATTGTTGATTAAGTTTAAATTATGGTTGGAAATCAAACTCTTTTTTTGTAACTATTAAGTAGTAATGCTTGTAATGTTTGACTTTGACATTTTATGAGAAAAATATACACTCAATTAAGGTTGTTATGTGTTCAATATTTGTAATATGTGATTTTCGCATTAATTTTCAAGTTAATCATTATTTTTTGAAAAAAAAAATGATTATTATTATTTTTTTGACATGAAATACATAAAAAAACTATTATTTCACTGGTTTTAGTTAAAATTTTCGTATAAAAATTGTGATTTTGACATGTCAATTCTAACAAAAAATAATCAAAACGTGTAGTTTTTTAGTTATATTTATGTTAAAAATAGTTATTTTTATGTCAATTGTTAAAAAATGTTGTTTTTTAGAAACACTTATTTCATGTGGATTGAAAAATTAATTAACGATGTATAAATATGTAGAATATCGAAAATTCAAAATATCGACCCTCTTCTTTAAATATGCGAAACAATAAAAACCTCGCTACAAAAAAATCGAAATTAAAATAAAAACAAGAAAATATGAAGAAAAAACCACTTCAAAAATTATTAAATTTACAAGATAATTATTTACATTTCATACATTAGAAAAAAAGAAAAAGAAAAAAAAAGCCTTTTAAAAAAAGGGCCTGGTGTAGAATTACCACTTTTTTAAATCAGCATCCAAAACACTACCATTCTAAAACACAATGTACATAAAAAAATTTATAGTGCCAAAAACTATGCTCTAAAAGAAACATGTGTGTTCTGCATCACCCCTTTTCAAAATCGGGTAACTTTTTTGCTATCTCTACAAAACGGGTAACAGTATGAGTTCTCATTTCAAATTTTACATTGTTAAATCCATATATTAATAATTAAAAAAGAAAGAGAACTTAGATTTTATTAACCATAGGCAAATCCGACTAGATTTGGGACTTCCACATACCACCTAAACGTATACATAGTTGAACCAAATCTTTCTTTCAACTAGTCACCCTTGTGCCATATTCCTAGCATGAATGTGGGATCTCATGGATAAACGAATCCAAAACCAACCAAGGGAATCCAAAGGTTAAACCACCTCCATGCTCACCAAACCATGATCACACCAAAACCAGTGCTCCGATCACAAAACCGAACTGAACTTGGAATGTCATCCAGAATCCATCACTATCCTTGATGAATTTTTTGTCTCCTTATCTCTCAGGCTTTACCGAAATCTAATCCCGGATCACTAGGCCCTAAAATGAGACACCAGCGTCTCAGGCTTTAGTGCAATCCACATTAGATCACTAGACCCTAAACTGAGATTCCTCTCTCAGGCTTTACCACGTATCCCACCAAAACCAGTCAAGGGCTTCCTAGGCCTTTGGGAATGAACCTTGAGACCACCTCCGCCACAAATTCCGAAATCCATATAGAAATTCCAAAGCTCAAAACTGAGATAAACATCCCAACACACCATGGCATCCAGAAAAGGAAAGGCTAGGCTAAAAACCATTGTCATAACCCGAAAAATCCATGCCACCAACAACAAGAGAACAATATACTGACATGCAAAGCCATGCATGTCAAAACCAGCTAAGAAATCACACATGCAATATGTTACCTACATGTATTCCTACTGAAACTGCTTGATCTTGCTCTTCCTTGCTTGATTCTTGCAATCCTTCATTTCCCTTTACTTTCTTTTCCTTCCTTTCTCCAACGCTAGGGTTCTCCAAGAAAATTCTAAGTGTCCAAGAGTGAGTGTGAGAGAGAATAATGAGAGAGCTCCAAAACTAAACTAACAAAATTTTACACTGACCAAGCCTAAGAAAAATATTTCCAATTGTTCCTCAGAAGCCTTTTTATCAATGAGGACTCTATTTTCTTCAATTTCCATTGTTTTCCTTCATTTTCCTTCTCACATGCAACCTATGACCTTTCATCTTACTTTTCTCCTAATTTCCTTTATTTTCATAAATAAATGTGCCAAAAATGCCTTTTTTCCTTTTTATGCCTTTGCCTTTGCCTTTGCCTTTTCCAATTTCCTTTAGCTATAAACACATATAGTGATGCCCACTAGGATATCTTTGCCCAACATTCAGCTTGGAATACAAGTCCCTTAACCATGGTCTTATTTTTCCTTTATTAACTTTTATTACATGGAATTTTCACCAGAGTCGTTATAACAATTGTATATGTAAATTGTAATTGTAAATCGAGCTGTAACTATAGAGCTCCAAATAGTTATGTTGGGACTAAGCATGTTTTTGAATTCTGTTAAGGATTAGAACACCGAGGACAATGTTCCTCCAAGGGGTAGGGTTTTGTGACAACCCCTTTGGACAAATTACCCTCTTACAAACATTGTAATATTGTTGTGTATATATAAGGCTAAGATGGGACACAAATTTCAGAGCTTGGGGAGGAGGTTTCTTGGGGAGTTAGATATGTGATTGTTAATATTAGTGATGGTTTGAGTAGAGGCCTTAATGGAGCTAAATGTATTATTAATGCAACTAAAAAATAGGGACATTCCATGTCCTTGTTATCCAACAACTACAAGAAAAGAAAACGACAAAAATTAAGTGGAAAAGTATGGGTTGTGATGGCATGTAGGAGAGAACCACCATGACCGAGATTAGGAGGAGGAAATGATCAACAATGGAAACATAGTAGTGGGAGTAATTATGGGGGAAAATACCCCTATTCGACACAAGAAAGGGAGACCCTTGCATTCAATTAGAACAACCACAGGAAGTGGAGGCCGAGAGATGTTAATTCAAAAGAGAGGTTCTCAATTATTTTGGGCATCAATGGAATATAGGAATTGCTTAGGGAGAGGAGAGAGAAACCTCATGAAGAAAACATGAGAAGGAAAAATAGGAGAGGTACAAAGCTTTCAGGAGGGGATTCCTTAGGAAAGAACATGAGAGACTTTGCATGGTTTGGTAGCAACATAGAGGGAAGGAGTTTGAGCGCAACAAGAACGGATCGTTGAAGAAGCAAATACGAAATGTATTCATCTAAGACTTTAGATTAACAATGTGTTAATGACATTAGGATGCTTGGTTTTGGGTAGAGGCGTTGGGGTGTTAAATCACCTAGTTTTTGGGTGGACATAGGAGGATCTTTGGATTACCAATTGTTGTGGGGAAAAGTATCCAACACGGAATGACCCTATCCCACTCTAAGGGTGATAGTTCCTTAGCAACAGCTGAAGCAAAGCTATCTAAAGTTACTTCTTTATGACATGCAAGAGATGAAAGGAAGAGATCCACTTACCGATGTCTTGCGCAAATGGTCGATCCAATCTCCTCTATTTGCCACTCGCTCCCAGCTCCAAGTCTTCTCACGGGCCCAGCTACACGAGATCCTGCGAACAAGACAAGAAAAGGAAACTACAAGAAGCATGCATTCATAATTGATTCAAGGATTAGCATAAATCAAATACGCAAGTAAGACAATACACCATTGAAACACATGCGAATAGAAGAACCTCAAATGCTTTATTAATATAAGGAAGTAAGGTTCAGGTGGTGATACAACCGTGAGAGGTCCAATCCAGCATCACCTTCCCGACGGAAAGAAATCTCCTCTTCACCTCCCTCAAGCAATCACCCAATACTCACAACTGTAAACCAACAGCAATTCTTTGCACTCAATTCCGGCCTCCAGATCCCATGGGATGAGATCCTTATATAGAGTTTTGGAGTGAAGATAAGTCAGCTTGATGTGTGACTTGTTGTCCTCTTCAACTCCAGTTGTTCTTCAGTCCTTGAGTCCACTCGGAGTTTCTACCTTCCACTTGGAGTTTTAGAACCTCTTTACTCATCATTAGGCGAATCTTCTGATCCAAGTGTCATTTTGGAAGCTTCCTGGGCACTGGCACATTGAGAAAATATTCCTCCACATGTCAAAGTACGCCCAGCGCAGGTAGCCTTTGTTGCACTTGCTATGCAGCGCAGGTACACCATAGAGCTTTTGATATTCAGCGCAGATGCTTAGTGGAGCAGCTGCTTTGATCCAAAATTGACCTGTTTTTGAGTGTTTTTCAGTGGAGAACTGATCTAAAGTGCTGTGGTTTGCTGACCTTGTTCCTCTAGGGGTAGGAACAACATGTTTAGGGACTTTGGATCCCTCAGATTATTGACATTTCATGCTCCATGTTGTAAGGCACAAAAATGTCTATAACAGTTGCCCCCTAAAGTATGAGGTCGTTTATCGGGTGAAATGCTTTATTAGGAGGATCCGAAGTTCATTCAATCGTCGGGAGGTGACCTGTAACAAAATACAATACAATACATTATCTTTTCATACTTTCTTTTCATGATCTAGCTGATGCGGGCATTTCCCATGCTCAGCTTTATAAATACATTTGCTGTACATAAACAGACGATCGTCTGATAATAGACTGATAATTCTCTGCTTTTAATTATCATCCTTTTAGTAGGATGATCATCTGCTGCACATGTCTATGTTTTTATCTCTTGAATATATATCGTAGCCCGGATGGATGAAACTAGATCCGGGGTCTTCAAACTTGTCCGATCTTCACTCTAGTACAAGTCGATCCATGTGAGAATTTCTTGAAGTCGAACATGGAAAGACATCGCTTGATTACCAGTCAATAATGTAAACTGTTAACAAGCGCGAGAGGAATCACCGATAATGATGATGACCCTCAAGGTACTGCAGCACAATTCACGTGGCGTGAATATAGGATCTGACGTCGAACACCACGCAAAGTCTCCCGGTCGAAGGTCATTAATGTATACCTATCGCCGGAAGTGAGAAACTTGCCATTGAGGCATGCAAGCTTCAAAGTACTGAGGGGGTGTTCCTAGATCAACTTCTTGGATAGTGAGTTGATGTCGACAAGAAGTGATCCGTCAAAGGAGGGCCTTAATGAATCCCACATCAGTGACACGGAACGGAGCTAGTGATGATGGTGAAAACGATCTGTGAAATATGATTCAGGGTGGCGGTCATGGAAGGACGAAAGATGATGTATGGTAGTGGATGGGACCCGGTTGACACTTTCTGAATGACATCTCTTGAACATATAACGACACTGATGTGATGGATCGGTAGCATTACCCCATGTATGGATGGTATGGCGAGACCATGGTGAAGGGACCGGTGAATGATAATAACCCAACCCGATATTTACGGAGGCAAAAGTGTCATGTTCAAGAGCGACTTGCTACCATTAAGCTTTGAGGTTCTTCCCAATTTTTCCCTAGTCATTTCTGACCAGTACCTCTTTATTTTTGTCAAGCTTGAGGAGGATAACATATGCTTGTTCTATAACCTGCCCTTCGGGCAAGCCCATCGCTATGTTTTAACGAGCTTAACGATAGGGAAACTCGTTCTCGTCTAAAGACAAGTTTGTCGCTATCTAATATTTTTAACGAGCCCAGCGACAAAGACAACTCGGTCCTTTTCATCTTTAGAGAGTTTGAAAAGGGTACATAAAGTGGACTCCAGGGGTCCTTTTTCGTCATCTAATCCCTTAAGTCCGAAAAAGTATAAAACAATACAGAAGGGATGAATGTTCGATATCTTTATCGAGCCGAACTAGACAAGCGCTCGATCTTTTTGTGCAATAATCCCTCAGGTCCAAAAAGATTAAAATCTAGAGGAGGGATAGCTCTTCCGGTCCTTTTAACGAGCTGGAAGGCCAAAACTCGGCAAACTTTTCATATTTTACGAGTCAGTGAAAAGAGCTCAAAGAAGACTCGTATTTTGAGGAACGAGTGATAAACAGGGATAGCAGCAGATTCCAGGTACAGGTTGGAATTTTCCAATCACGGCAGTGTCATAAGGATGGCTAGGTGAAATCACTCTTCGCAGCTGTTCCTCAAAATAGGTAAACAATCAAGTGGATGTGAATGATTGGCCAAATGAAAAGTGGAGGTGACGGCGCACAAACACGACCAAGGCTTTTATGGCTGATGAATCTATGGTCTTAAATGGTTATTTACCGGTTCATTTTTTCTGGATGAGCTTGAACTCTGGGGGGGAAGCCTGCTCACATGCTTATGTTTATTTTTTAACGAGCATGAAGTCCGCGTTAAAACTGCTCGGATCTTGCATTTATTTTTTAACGAGCATGAACTATACCAAAACTGCTCGTTTTTACCAGTCATAAAGTAGGAAGGTCTCCTGGTAGATTGCTCGCTATTTTTTAAGGAGCTTCATCTCGCTATGCTTTGCTCCATATACTCTCTTTATGCAAGCTGGGTATCGACTTATCCTACGGGTTAGAGGGGTTAGTCCTACCTAAAACTAAAAAGCCGCCCGTGCTTGCATTCCAAGAGGTTTGCATGCCCCCAGGTGTAAGTCTAATTTCAAGGTCGCCCCTACTCATCCGTCAAAACCTTTGTTTTTAACGGGTGAGGCCTACCTCTTTCAGGTTACCCAAAGATTGTTCCGCTAATCCTTTCAAACAGAACTTTCTTCGGCGACGCCGACTAGGCGACGGTGAATGACGATGCTCCGCCACACACTTAACTTTAACAAAAGAATCTTTTTCCAGAACAACCCCACTTCCTAACAGCCCCTTCTTCCTCATGAGAGCTGGACTCTTGCCGGCTCTTACTCTTACGAAGATGAAGGAGGGGACGGGGTACGGACTAGTCATATTCTCCCGCGGAAATTCTACTTTACACCCAAGGTTTTCTCTGACCCCAGCAGACCAGGATGCATGCCCCCTGGGTTCCGGCCCTACTTTCCCGAATCACTCGCACTCATCGGGAAGAAGAACCGGAGGTAGAGACCTTTCTTGATCGAAAAGACCATTCAGGATAGGTATGTGACTATTTGCGATGCGTGATCCCGGAAATGAAAGTTGGTCTACGAGCTTGACCATTCTTCCTTCGTATGGAAAACACATTATTCGAAAGAGTGAGGAGACTATTGCTTCCATGCAATATATGTAGTCTCGTCCAAGGAGTAGGTTATAATCCAAGGGTCCTTGGACGACCATCAAATTCATCTTGACAGCCTTCCCTTTCAATGTAATAGGCACATTAGGTAGAATCCCTAATGGTCGACTGGTTCCTTTGTCAAAACCCGAGATATTCCATATCTCAGGCAAAAGCGCTGGGCAACCCAGTGCTTTCCAAGCAATAGAGGACAGGATACTCACAGATGCCCCTTCATCAATGATAGTCCCAGCCATCACCATTTTGTATATTTGGACTATAATTCTAAATGGTATACTGGCTGGTAACCGGGGTCTGCCTAGTTGGTTCCAATCAAAGGACACAACCAGGTTGCTTGGTGGTGGGACCGAATACAAGGCCGGGTATGATCCTGACGATGCTCCTTCCTGCGATAAAGGAGTGGGCACATTGCCCTGATGTTCATCAGAATCGGTGTTGATGAAAAGAATCTGGACGGTGTCATCCTTACTCTCTTCGGTAGGGGTGTCAGCTGAAGATGAATCCTCAGTGACTGTGGTATTTGAAGATGAAACTTCTGAAGGGAGAACCGGGTCAACTGCCGTCTCGACCTTTGGACTTTCGTCCGGTCCGGATTCAGTAGGTTCATTTTCAGTGACTGACACTTCAGCTGGCCCTATGAGCGGGGCAGCCGTATTTTCGACCAACGAAGGACTTGGCGCGAGTTTTTGGTATCCAGGAGGAAGTAGCAACGGTGCAACCGGTTGATCTTCCAAAACTCTCTTTGCTTCGTCTAAAAAGGGACAACGGTGGAGGGTGTGATTGCCTTCACACAGTTCGCAGGGGAATCTCATTCCCCTTCGTTGTCTAGAACCTTCACTTTCGTTGGTCGACGGTAAGCATTCTACCTGGTTGTCAGAGGTTGACGCTTCCGAACTGTGCAAACGAGGGGACCAGTCCCTTAGTATCCGGGGAATACCGGGACAATCACGGTGGAGGTGGTCCCCTCTACATATGACACATGGCGATTTGGGCCCGGTCCGTGCTGTGTGTGGATTTTTGTTAGATTCCTTTTGCTTGCCCCCAGGCGCCTTTGGCTCCTTCTGCTTCTTTTCTTTCTTCTTCTTTTCCTTCTTCTTTTCTATGGGAGCTCCGCTTTCGGCGGCTTGACCTTTCGAAGAAGAAGGATCAGAGGAAGGCTTATAAGAAGTGGAAGGCTGGAGGGTAGCTCTAGACTGGTCTAACTGTTGACTCGACTGTTCAGGAACCGTGGTGTTTTGAACTACAGTGGTTGAGAATAGCCAAACTGGCAGGCCAATTGTCAGTCCTGGAAGCGACAACGTGGCCATGTGGGGCGCACCAACTTCTCCCCAAGAGGAGAAAGGGCTAGGGTTCCCATCATGTGGAATCCCTTGGTTGGCGTGTTCCATGTTCTCAACCTCAAGATCAACGCAGGAATAAGGGGTGATTATGTTCCGTTTAGAATGAATTTTATATGACGACGCTTTAGACACAACTTGCTTTTTCAATTTTTAAGAGTCGAGAAAAAGCTAAAGATGACTCTAGTCTCCTTCGATGTATTAACGAGACCGAAGTGACAAATGCTCGGATGGACTTTTTCAGTTATAGAGTTTGAAAAAGGCCAAAAGAAACTACTCTGGAGTTCTAGGCAGAGGGTGTGCCAAACCTTTCGCGAAACCACAGAATACGTTTTACGGTACGAGTGGTCGATCTTCGTGAATGCTGTGTTCACTGCATCGCGATCAGTAGGGCGGCCGACACGGCTTCCTATGGATAAAGGCTTTGTTCCTATAGGGGTCCCCCAATATACGCGACGGTACGCGGGGGCACAAATCCGTATTAGTGCTATCGTCCCTCAGGAGGAATCACCCACCTTCGTAGAGATCGACAGTCACTATGTTTAACGACGCCGGAACACGTCTCTACCTAGACCTCTACTGTGTTTCGTTATGTTTCAAAGCGTTGTTAGATAAATTCAGTTCTTTTTAGGTTGATCTTGCTTAGCAGTTTGCCTTTATGGATCACCACGTGATGTATGATACAACTCCTAAATGCAGTCTAAGAATGATAAGCAAGTTTTTTCAGTTCTTTCAACTTATGAAAATCTTAACTACTGAGGGAAAAGAAAGACATCATCTTTTCAAACAGATCATAGAGCACACACTGATGCACTTTTCCTAAATCAACATGCAAACTGTCAAAATGCACATGCACAATGCAAGTATTTCTTTTCTTCTTCCTTAATGTTGATGTATTACAAAAAGAAAGCTGTTGTATAATTTCGAATTCAATTTCAAGTGAAAGAAAACAAGTTTTTGTCCAATAATCAAAAGAACACCTTAAGATTCACTCGTTTCAACACAAGAAATACTGAAATTCGAACCATATAACGAAAGCAAATGTTCAAGCAGCTATGAACAGTAATAAACTAGCTCTTAGAATCACAACGACACTTTCTTACAGGCCTATATCCAAGAGGTCACAGCAAGACTAGTTCACTTTCGCTACGGGAAACTGTGAATGAAAGCAAGAAATACAATAAGAACAATCACGGTTTCTTCATACAACTGAGGCGGAATGAAGGCAAAGAAAGGTAGTTTCAGCTGGGTATACAGGTTGACAATAGGCTGCAAAAACAATATTGAAAACTGGGCAACAGACAGTAGGGAACCCCAGTTGCACAAGGAAAAACTGGATCAGCGCAGGTACTGCACTGTCAATCTGACATGCAGCGCAGGTAGCCCCTTCGGGACCTGCGTTGCAGCGCAGGTAGCCTTTGCTGCAGCTGCACTGAAGAGACAACTCTCGTCTCTCTCAGATTCCGGGTCACAGTTTGCTCAAAAATCAATGGTTTTTGGCCAAATCAGAGGCTATCAGCCAAGTATACACTAGAGGATGATTAAGGAAGATGAACACTATCACAAAGAGCTAAAAAGAGTCCTTGTGGATCAGCTCTTCAAATCATAAACATGCCCAGCACTGAGCTAGAGTAGCTGCCCTCTACTTTGCATTCGAAGGATTCGAATGCAGTTCGATTCGGTACTCCCTTTGTTTAGGAAATGAATAGCAAGAAACACAAGCTACCAACAAGACACGATCCCCAGCGGAGTCGCCAGTCTGTTGTGGGGAAAAGTATCCAACACGGAATGACCCTATCCCACTCTAAGGGTGATAGTTCCTTAGCAACAGCTGAAGCAAAGCTATCTAAAGTTACTTCTTTATGACATGCAAGAGATGAAAGGAAGAGATCCACTTACCGATGTCTTGCGCAAATGGTCGATCCAATCTCCTCTATTTGCCGCTCGCTCCCAGCTCCAAGTCTTCTCACGGGCCCAGCTACACGAGATCCTGCGAACAAGACAAGAAAAGGAAACTACAAGAAGCATGCATTCATAATTGATTCAAGGATTAGCATAAATCAAATACGCAAGTAAGACAATACACCATTGAAACACATGCGAATAGAAGAACCTCAAATGCTTTATTAATATAAGGAAGTAAGGTTCAGGTGGTGATACAACCGTGAGAGGTCCAATCCAGCATCACCTTCCCGAGGGAAAGAAATCTCCTCTTCACCTCCCTCAAGCAATCACCCAATACTCACAATTGTAAACCAACAACAATTCTTTGCACTCAATTCCGGCCTCCAGATCCCATGGGATGAGATCCTTATATAGAGTTTTGGAGTGAAGATAAGTCAGCTTGATGTGTGACTTGTTGTCCTCTTCAACTCCAGTTGTTCTTCAGTCCTTGAGTCCACTCGGAGTTTCTACCTTCCACTTGGAGTTTTAGAACCTCTTTACTCATCATTAGGCGAATCTTCTGATCCAAGTGTCATTTTGGAAGCTTCCTGGGCACTGGCACATTGAGAAAAGATTCCTCCACATGTCAAAGTACGCCCAGCGCAGGTAGCCTTTGTTGCACTTGCTATGCAATGCAGGTACACCATAGAGCTTTTGATATTCAGCGCAGATGCTTAGTGGAGCAGCTGCTTTGATCCAAAATTGACCTGTTTTTGAGTGTTTTTCAGTGGAGAACTGATCTGAAGTGCTGTGGTTTGCTGACCTTGTTCCTCTAGGGGTAGGAACAACATGTTTAGGGAATTTGGATCCTTCAGATTATTGACATTTCATGCTCCATGCTGTAAGGCACAAAAATGTCTATAACACCAATGGTATTGAAGTTGTTAGAAGCTCCATTCCTCGACCTTTGAAATTTTTATCGGGGTGACCATTTCAAGTAAGCTTGGTTGCAATGCATCTAAGGTTGGGTGGAGAGTTGAAGTCCCCATCTCAATCGTGAGGATTCTAAACATAAGATAAGTTTCCTTTATATATTCTTATGTGTTTGATTGCAAGGGAAATGTGCATGAGTGCTCCTTGATGTTGTTCATAGTGTGTGTGTTTACGATGAGGAATACCTACCCTAATGGGGAATACTTATTCCTACGTGATGTGCTGATGAATTCCTTATCCTATGTATATTGTTGAGTTGAAGCCTACATATATATTTGTTGCAAGAAGTCTATGGACTCTTTGTTTTACTGGTTGATCCTTGGCATGTGAAATGACTGCATTCCTTGGACTTAGGTCATCGATTCATCAAAAATCAATTCATGTCTTTACATACTTATATACATATATAAATATTGTATGAATATGGAATGTTGGCTTTGATGTAAATGTGTAAGGATAACCTTTGTGCAGCCAACGAGGAATGGAGAACTAATGTATGTTTTGAAAGCATTGTTCAATTTGATTGTCATCCTCAATAAAAGTTTTGACTGATTGGTCTAGTCTATGTCAATTGATTGGTTTGGGTCATTTCAACTGATGTTGTCTAGTCAAGGTAAGTCGACTTGGCTGATTCATTTCGAATAATCTTAACTAGTATAGGTAAGTTGACTAGTTTGAACTATCTCGAATGGTATTATCTAGTTGAGGTAAGTCGACTGGTTTAGGCCATCTTGACTAGTGTTATTTAGTCGTGTTAAGTTGACTAGTTGGGTCATCCTCAATTGACCCTACCTATTCATGTTGTGTCGAGAGATAAGTATATGGCCTAAGTATAAGAGACAAATCCATCTTTGTTGTTTTTTTTGGGATCTCTGCATCTTAACAATCTCTAATAATAGCCTTCATTTTGTTGATCAAAATTAATGTAAGGTCTTGAAATTAAGTATAAAGCTCAGAAGAGATAGAGATAGAGAAGATATATATATATATATATATATATATATATATATATGCACACACACACACACACACACACACACACACACACACACACACACACACACACATCTAGATTAATGGTTGGTTAAGTATCTGCAAGTCCAGGCCTAGGCGAAATCTAAGAGAAATCATGAAGATTTTCTTAGTTTAAAATTCCCACAAAATAAGTTGAAGGCTTGTCGTGAGGGCCCACAAGACAGGGCTCAGAAATTCAGGCGAGTGGGATGATTCACAAATTTTTTTGACTAAGTACTAAACGGCCCAAATATTGGTAGGGGCCTAGTTACGATTCAGGTGGTCAGGGCCCAAGTACTAGTCGACTTATCGATAGTCATGAGGTTGGGAAGTCACGACATCGGTGGCTCCTTGTGGAGATGTCGACCCTAACCTTCTTATTGGTTGGGTCCTTGGCCATATTTCCATGCTAAGCCACAATAGCATAATAGAGAAAAGGATCCCAATGGGGTGCATGTGTCCTGTCGGAAGGGTTAGAGGCTAGGCTAAATGGGAGGCTTGAACAAAGGATCATTTATAATTATATGCTCATATACATATGCATTAGCGTGGGGAGGTGAAAATTCAAAATATCCATGGAAAAGGGGATATCTGGCTAGGATTTGAGACCAAGGGTTGGGACCTTGGGCATTGACATAAATCGATGGTTGCGATGGGCCATTGATTGAACAATGCAAATGAAATGAAGGCCCCCCCCCGACATGATGTGGAAAATATGGGACGATCTGCATTGCACTCCCATCATTGATTTGTGGTGTCCACCTTCGTCATTGGATTGAGTGGGGATGGGACCCATGTTATTTAAATACATAAACCATATTATATTATGGTTGATGTGGGAATAGTAGACCCCCTGTTTATGCTATATACATGCATCCACATGCCACGTTATGGTATAAACCACGTAGGTAGAAGGCAATGTGGCATGCCACTAAGTTGTAACATCCCTGTTGTGACATGGCACGATGTGGAATGCCACATGGGTGCCACGTCGCATGGTAAGGTGAAGTGGATTAATTTTCTAAATAAATCTTTTAGAAGCCATAAATTTTGATTCCAAAGCCCAATTAAGATAAAATTTTGTATTGCCAGAAAGGTCGCAACAATGCGAACATAATGGTGTTGTTTACTCTGGGTGTTGAGAAGTTTGAAAATGATCTAAATTTTAGGACCCCATTTCCATAACAGAACATTGGGAGTCAGGTCAACATAGTAACTAGCTCCTTTGGGTTAGGGTGGTAATGGGGTTTGTTACAATACCAAATGTATAAGCTCAATGCTGCCACAAAAGATGGGTTTTGATGGCCAAGGACTTGTAAGACTAGTTAAGGTAATAAGATCCCCATTGTGGTAAATTTTAAACCTTATCATATTGGATTAAGATATAATGGTTGTAAGTTAGGTTAGGGATAATGTTCTACAATGACCCCAACAAAATTACAAACCTTAAATATAATTATTGTGAAATCTAAAGATGAAGGAAGCTAAATGAATACACATGAAAATAAGACCACAAAAAGTGATCAATGATCCTATGAAATTTCTCAACAAGCGCATGAGATGGTCACTCCAAGAACCTATGGATCAAGCAAGGAAAATAGAGATCATAAGGGTAAGAAAGAAAGGTTTGTCAATAATATGTATTCAAATTCTTCTTTTGTTGTAAAGAGATCGAACATCATATTTATCATCATTGGTATGTGTATTTGTGATCCTTTTATGCATAAGATAACCATTATGAGGCCAAGTGTTGGGTGAAGTTGTCTAATACCGGATAAATTGGATGTTTAAAGAAGAAGAAAATATGTAGGCCTCCTTATTTTGATTTAAAAAAAGGAAAAAGGAGGAGAGGCCATGTCCATTTCTCTTTACACAACATCTACAACAAGCATGATTTCGATATGAAAGTTTAACTTTATGTCCTTAAAATGTTAAACGAATTTGGCCAACATGCTTCAAACCCATATAAACACTAACCTCAAAATCAACATATTTTTGTTTTTCATGGTTTGGCTTGTATTCCAAAAATAATGATGATTACAATTCACTTCCTTCTCACACTTAACTAAATTTTAATAAAGCTAAACATTTTTATTTGAAAACAATTTGAAATTATTATGTGATTCCAAGATGCGTCTAAATATCTTCATCTATAGAAATTCAACTTCAATATTCAACCATAAATTATTTGTTTCTATGGATTTTTATGATTTTCATGAGTAATTGATTTCCATATGAAATTTCACCAAACATTTTAGGCATTTTATATAATTTGTGAATCTTTCAAGTTTTTTAGATGTCACATATATTGAATTGGTTTAACTAACCAATGTGTTTTAATCATAATAAATAATGATTTTGATTGTGCTAGGAATGAAATGAGAGATAGGAAAAGAAATGACATGCACACATACATAAGTATAACATAGATCATAATAATATAATGAAAACCCAACTTCTATTAATAAATAAAATAACAAAATATTATAGAACAAAAATTGACTAGAATTGTGGTAGCTTATCTCTGAAGAGAGAGAGAGAGAGATGGTAATTACATTCTTTCACAGAAATATATTACAAGAGGTAAAAATAATTGAATTTTAACATAAATAAAGGAACCTAGAGGTCCAAAACCTTAACCATGGAACATGAAGTGCCAAAAGGTTTGCAAGAAATGAGGTGGTTGGTACATCAACTTCTTGGGGGTGAAACTTTTGACGACTATCTCCATTCGGGGCACACAATAAATCATTGGAAATAAATATCTTGGTGTTACAATGTTTGGCTTGTTCCAAAGCATGTCATAGCAACCTCAAACCACTAGAATCATCAAAAAACATCATTTAGGGCCTCAAAATGGACCCAAAATTTTGGGATTCGAAAAACCATTGAACAACTTCCAATAAGTTAAAGATCCATTGAATCAGTGGAAGAGGTAGGTGGCCAACTATATCAATCTAGATCAACCCACCCCCTGGCCCCCACCCACGAAGTGATGGTATCCATTGTTACAATTTCACTCATCAGATGGTGAAACTTCTTCAGAATTCAGTTGTTAATGAGTCACTTTCCTTGGTGAAGAAACTACCCCGCATTGACAACCCGATAAAGTTGTATGTTATACTGTCGGGTATATTTCATCTTGGTGTCTATGATATAATCAACAGTATCCTTCTCAATGCATTCATGATTAATTTCAATTTCTCAGTTTCCATTAAAGCGCCTAACAAAGATGAAAATATTATCAAAGAAACTCCACATTAAATACTAGGCACAAGCCAAGGAAGGGAGAATACTCAATTCAAAAGAATTTTCACCCATAAACTTTATGATTGTGTAAGGCCCATTTCAAAGTGGTTTGAGATTCTTGTGGGGTGTTATTTTTTCAAATGCAACCACACCTTATTGTAAATCTGAAACTTTTGTGGAACCCGACATTGATCATGTTGTTGTTTGTACTTGGAATTGGATTTCTACAAGATATCATGAACCTTTTGTTATAGGTACTATATCAGTTCAATAAATTTGGTTGCTCTATATACCTCGACATGCACATGGGAGGAATCCACTACTAAAGATACAATGGGTAGAGCTACATCAATTATAGTTAGTGGTTGGAACCCCAATCACACTTGAAAAGGACTATGGCCAATAGAGTTATGGAAGGCTTTATTTTAGTTATTCTAAGCATATGGAATGCTTTCATCCCATGCACCTGGGTTCTTGGCATTGTACATGCAAAATATATGCACAATCATTTTGTTGACCAATTCTATTTGTCCATCTATATGGGGATGTAATGTGGTCAATTTGGTTAACTTTTTATCCATTAGATACCATAGGTTGGATCAAAAGGTACTAAGAAAACTACTCTCCTCATCTAAAATAATGGTATGAGGTAGCCCAAAATGAATCCAAAAATTCTCAAATAATATTTTAGTAGTGGCTTCAACTACGATACTCTTCTTGCATGGTTCCAAAAATGGCATCTTAGAGAGCTAATCAATAACAACAAACACACAGTCATTATCATGCTTGGTGGAGGGAAAACATGATAGATAGACCTATCTAGGGTAGGTAGAGGAGTGTATATCCCCACCAAAGTGATCTCCCACCTAACTATAATAAGCCTCCCAAATCAGATTGGCATGCTCTCTTGAATAAAAAAAAATATGGCCAAGGTAACATAAGAGCACATCTTAGAAGTAGAAGTTTGGAACTTGTTTGCCTACAACTAGTATCTGGTATGTAATAGTTAACTTAGTGTCATTGTTGTATAATTGTGGCCACCTAATGGTATCATTATCATAGGAGTTATGAGTTTTGGTTAGCACTACAACTAAAGGACAATTGAGACATTTTGCAACATGGTTCATGTTTTCCTGCTTGTACTTGATGTTCAAGTGGAATTGTCATAGGTATATTGACCATTTTTTAGAGTGGTCATTGTGTAATTTTCCTTATGTTTGCATGAATTAAAAAGGTTCGTGATTACTGTGGATGATTATACCTTCCCCAAAATATAATGTTTCCATTGTTGACATGTCTGCATGATGGAGTACATCTCTTTTCCATAGGCTTAGAGAGAATTAGAGAGTGTTTCAATGTGATAAGCCATTGTAAATACTTATTGAGTGAGGAATACACTAATAGAATAGTCAAAGGCATTAGTATCAATCTTAAATGGTTGTTGCAGGTATATTAGGGTGAGGGTTGGTGTATAAAGAAGACAATGTTTCAAATCCTTGAATTCTCTATGTTATGACCTAAACCAAGAAAATTTTGCTTTAGCTCCACCTTTTGTAACTTGACTTAAGGGCGAAGTGATATGAGATAAACCCAACGTAAACCTTTGGTAGAAATTAGTAAGGCCCATGAAGCTATGGATCTCTGTTAGAGTCGTCGATGCTAGCTAATCTCAAATGAATTACATCTTGGTTGGGTCCACATGCACCTCATGTTCATCCATGGTGTATCTAAAATATTAAATTCATTTGTGCCAAAGGATAATTTCTCTATATTGATCAAAGCTCAAAAACATAGTTTTTATCTTCTTCCTTTATAGGTTTGTTATCCTTATTTACACACTTGCATTTTTGTCCAAATCTAAAACTTGAGCCATGCCCAACTTTATTTCAAACTGTTAGTCCTTACAATCTCCTAGGCTCGAAAGGAAATCGAGAAGGGTAACCTCAAACCACTTCAACTTAGTAGCTAGCCCTATTGAGCATGAGAAGGATCTCTCTAAGTCTCTTATCAGTGATATGACTTTAAAGCAAATGAATTTTAGGCTAGATATGTGTATTTGTTTGTTTGTTTGTGAAAATTTGAGTTTTAGGGTTTGTTGAACTTAGGGTTTGGAGCCACAAATAGGTCTAGGTTGTAGGAGTGCAGGAGAAAATATGAGAAGGAGCTAGATATCAGAAGCCATGGTGTATTTAGAATATTGTCAGTGTAGTATACAGGAGAAAGTGTAGAAGAAAATAATGAGCATAGGTAAACATGATTTCTTTGGCTTAGGAAGACATAAACATAACTATGAAAACCAGATAACAGAGCTTGAAAAACAATAATTCTGCATATTTCACTGAAAGGAATCCATATAAATAAGAGATATCATGTAGATGAAGATGTTTTAACCATTAAAATATAAATAAAATGAAGTACAGACACCATGAACTCACTGGGCTAGAGTTCCTTGAAAATAGCTACAACTTGTCTCTGTATTAGCTGAAAAGATGATTACATGCAATCCTCCTTCACAAAAGTTCCACCCTCTTCTCCTAAAGAGAAATGATACATATAGACTCTCTTAGACCACTTTCCCACCTTCAGGAGTCAAATTCCTTGGTGGAGGAACTGACTCCAAGATTCTCTCAACCAATAGGTGAGAGTGAGAAGGTGAAACTCAAACAATTATTGGAGAGTTTGTTTAGGAGTTTGCTTCCTTTATGATGCCTAATAAACATCAAAAAATACCTATCATGTACATTTGTTCATGCCTAAATCACCTATCCTTGAAACTAGTTCCATTACATAAAGAGGTTTGACTTTGACCAAGTCAAACTGCAAACTAGAAATTTTACACAGTGAAATTTACAAATTAAAACACAAAAAAGTGTAGAAGCGTAGTGCCAACTTTGAGCTGATTTTCAAGTGCCTTCCAGGGGTCCAAATTCAAAAATGAGAGAACGGCCAACTATCCCTTCAGGTCTAGTTTCCATAACAGTTTGATTTTTTGAATTTTAACCATGGGAAGGCCTTCAAGTATCCATTATCCCAAGGTTGCTCCAGGAGCGCAGCGCCTATCAAAAAAGGGTCTAGAATGCTATTTTTTGCCACTTTTTTGCATTTTTCTCCAAAACTAAGCCACCTCTGCAAAATCTGAGAAAATAGGTTTTTAGAGGATGGCAAGAGCTTTCCAAAAATGTAGACCTTTCCTCAAATCGAGGCCTAAGGAAAAAGCACAACGCCAAGGTGTTGCGCTTCTGGAGCAGCTCATTTTCTGAATTTAGCCCAAAAAATCTTAAAAAATTCAAAGTGCTCAGAATTTGCTCAAAATTGGATGGAAGGTGTAAAAATATGTTTGTTAAACTTTCACAGATTCTTCAGCAATCATATCCAAGTTTCCCTCATCTTTTTGGTCTTTTTTGGCTTCTTTAAGCTTGTTTTCAAGCTGCTTAACCTTGACATTGGCGATCATGTTTTGAACTTGGTAGTGGTGTGCCATATGTCTCAGCAACTGATTATCTCTATTTTCCTTCTCAAGCAGCTTCTCCAAGTGTTGATTCATCCTTTTGAGCCAATATTCCTTGTCTTGATTGACCTTAAGAGCAAATTTGTCCTCTAGGTCTAGCTCTTCATTCAATTCAATATGTTCTTCTTCCTCTTGCAATGCCTTCTTTAGGCCCTTTGTTCTTGGCCTTTTCCTCTTACCCTTCCCTTGTTTTCCTTTAGGCTCACTTGACTTAATGACTGCTTTTCCCTTGCCAACCTATTGCAATAGTTTGCTTTGCTCTTTCTCCATGATTAATTGTTTCACTTTCAACTCACTATTCTCCTGTACTAGGAATGGAATGATGTACCTTGCTCTTACCATGTTAACTGTGAGTTCCTTGATTTGATAATATTTGTCTCTGATCATCTGATGTATGATTGAAGTCTCTTTTTCTACCTTTAGGTCAACCAACTCAAACTTATGATCAACCATGTCCTTATCTCGCGTTGTCGATCCCTGTTTTGTTGATGTAAAAGGCTTGACCCTTTCCTCAACTTGAGGAGCAAACACAAGTCCTTTTCATCTCTGGTATGTTTTGGTCACCTCAGGTCTAGGTGCCTTGGGAACATCCTCTGATTTTTTTGATAACCCTACTTCCATAGGTTATGTTGATGTGTCTTGGTGATGGCTTCATGAAGCAATCTCATTTCATTTTTGAAACCCTGGATGATAGGAAAGGGGAAAAAACAGTGAAGGATGAGTGAAAAATGAAATGATGGGTAGGTGGAGTTGAAAAAAGGGCAAAGGGAGTTTGAAAGAGGTGGATATGGACTATGAAAAACTAATAAATATGAAAGGAAGTGAAATGAGGGAGCAATGTATTTGTAAAAGGGAAAAATAGAGTTTTTAGGAAAAGTGCCCAAAACCCATAGGAATGAGCTAGGGTTTCACTTTTAGTGAGGTAATTTAATGTTATGAGGTTGTTTCAGTGGTTCATATAGCATATTAAACATGTGTAGATGTGTAGGATAATATTTTACATGTTTAAAATCAAGAAAACCAAATGACCATCATCAACCCTATCATCATTTCATGAGAAATTCACTAGAAACCCTAATTGAAGAAATCTTTGGCTTGAATTCATCTTGAAAAACAAAAAGGTAGGTAAATTCGTGTACTTACTTGTGGATCAGCTTAGGATTGCAATAAAATAGGTGATAAATGTTAAAAATAAATTTGGGTGAGTTTCTGGAAAATTTGAGGTACTCTGGCCCAAGCGCAGCGCAGTCTTCCTGAGCGTAGCGCCGGCCTCCTGAGCGTAGTGCAGTCTCTCTGAGTGCAATGCCATCTTACAAGCAACTGTTGGAGGCCTTAAATGGATCGAAATTGAGAACTTGATAGCTCGTTGGAAAGCTCTTAAAGTTTTCTATAAGATAGATGCCTCAAGCATGCAATTTGGACACTCCATCAGGGAGAAAATTTGATTTTCCCAAGGTCACTCCAAAACCCAGGGTGTCTCTGACAAAACAGCAGCTCCAACTTGCAGAGCACTTTTGGATGCCTTCCACTAATCCAAATTATGATCGGAAGGTACCATTGGATATCTTAGGATGTCTGATACATAATAGATTCCTTAAGCACTACCAACACCTACTCCAAATCTCTGAAAATTTGTCTTGAAGTCAAGCTATCCAGAAGTGAAGCAACTCCCCCATAGCAAGTGTATTTTGGGAATGTCTTTTAAATCATAACACCTGTGCATAAAATGAAGGAGGTTTTTGTTCCTTGGAATATAATGGACAAAAAACTCTTTCACTTTTGTAAAATTATTCTCCATTTGGTCGGAAACATATTTTGAAGAAAACATGTCCCTATGAGAAATGATGAGGCGAGGTAGTGTACTGCAACATTGTCTTATTTGAAATAAAATATTACCTTTACCTTTATTTTACTTTCTTGAAGCTGCTAACTCCCTTTACCCACTTAATCACATGATGGACATGTTTTTGGCAACATATGGTATCATGATGACACATGGAGTGAAACCTTAGACCATGACCTAAAATGAGGAATTTAACCATTTCATGACCGAAGACACTTAAATGAAGATATGATACCTCGAAGAAGACAATGAACATGATGAGTGATGAATACCATGAGTAAGTGAAGGGAGCAGCAATGACCTGGACATCAATAGCCAGTGACCAAATTTTTATTTGAAGATTCATTGAAATGACAAAAATTTGACTTGACACCCTAACAACACCTTGTAAGAGAATATTTGATCACTGGTGACAGGCTGAACTGACTCACACTAACATTAGCTCCAACTAGGGATGGAAACTCCTTAGAGGTGTCAAGAACACTGTAGACTAGGTAGCCTTATCCATTGGGTGTGGAGTCAAAGTGCAAAGACCAAACTCAAAGCTGAAAATTGATTGACTAACTAAACTGACTTGACTATAAAAACCATATTGACTGAACTTACTTATGGTAGCAGACCATCAGGATCTTAGGGCCTTCACCTCGGGCTTCAAATCCTAATGATAACCACCCACCTATTGAAGATGTATATACAATCATGTGTAATGATCCCTCCAGTGTAACCAATCCAACAAATGGCTACTTACTTGAATCCTACTCACACTTTCCTTGAGCAAGCAAACAAAACAAAAGCTAGGAAACTCCAAATTCCATATGCATTCAACACCTGTATTGACAAACTTGAAAAAATCTTCCTCTACTAATGACTGCAATAAACTCACCAAAGGATCATGGAAAGCATGCAACATATGCTCTTCTGGATGATTTAAAATAGGAAAAAAAACCTCATTCCAAACTGTTGATTTGTCTATCTATTGAAACTGATCACCTTCATCAATGAATGCTGCAACATTGACCTTCATTATTGGTTGTATCGAATTTTTCATAAAATCCTAAAAATCATGAAAGATTGGTTCTTGTCGATTTGGAGGAATCAAGAAACATACTTCTATTACAACTAGTCGCTCTTCATGATGAATTCTGGGAAGAGTGTGCTCTTGGTCTTCAAAAAATTCTAAACTTATAGATGGATAAGTTTCATCTTGAAACAAAAATTCAAAAAATGAAATATTTGAAGAGAAATCTGATTGACACTCCTTATCAATGTCTTGGTCTCCTGAACACTATTGAATACCTTCATATAATTCAAGGGAATGAATGTGACCTTCATCAAATAATTGCTTATCAATATTATCTTCAGCCAAAGAAGACATTGTTTGTTGGAAATTTTCCTGAATACAATTCTCTTCTGCAATATGCTTTAGAACAAACTCTTCTCTTTCACTACTCTTTTCTTGATCCTTGATGATCTGATCAGTTTCATTTTCAGCTGCAGAAATTGTTGTCTCTTAGAGATGTTCTTGTGGATCATAAGATTGCTCTAGCTGATCAGTCTGTTATGTTGCTTCCAGAATTGTTTCCTGTGGGGAATCTTTATGAGCATCTTGACAATATTCATCATCTGATTCTTCATCAATCAAAGAGGAGGCTACTATGTGCTGAGTTTGATCTCGTGTATCAAAGTGATTTGCTTCTTCATATTGTTGTTGGGAAGAAAAATCATAAAGGACCTCTATGATTTCATAGTCTAGACATTCTTCATCACCAAAAGCCTCTTCAAGGTATTGAATGAAGTTTTTATAGGATTCACAACAATCTTCGAACAAAAAAAATGAATGATGAAATTTTTCAAAAATATCAAAGAATGTTTTGTGGAAATGTTTAAGAGAGTATAAGTAATCTGGCTTCAATCCTTCATACCAAGATCTTGCTTTTCCTTCTAGGGTAGCCATAAACATTTTCATCAAACAATACTCATGAAACATGATCCCGAACTTATGTATATGCCAATGAAATTTGATTAGATGCAGAATAACATCATCTTAGCCATCCTGACCTTTAAACTTTGGCAACCCTGTTTGCCAATCTATAAAAGGAATTCAATGCGGAAAACCAAGAATATGAGCTCGATTCATAGGAGCATACCTTCGAGCAGTTGAATCCATCTTGAAAACAATTAAGTCACCAAGAGGTTCTTCAAACTACTGATTTTGAACAGTAGAGTCGCCATGGGAATTCTAATTTTTTGGATTCTTCAACACTGGAGTCACCATGTGAAAGATACACATCCTTTCTTATGTCTGATCACTGTTCACTATCAGCAATCATATCTAATCCTTGTCTATTGGCTTGTATAGGCCTGACCCAGGTTCAGAGGTGATTTAGCCAAGCAAATCCTAGTACTACTGGCCCTTTCGTTAATAATCCATGGAGCATGGACTGAGGTCTCACCCGAAGTAGTATGGGAGGGTGCTAGAACCAGGTTTCCGCACCCTGGGGATGTCTGATGGGTTTCTGGAGTTTCGCAGTCCGACTCGTCACTATGCGCACTTGCTATTCCTTCATAACCAGTGCTGTTGTTTCCACGCAACCCTGCTCGGGGCGCAACCCGTATAATACCCAAGTTCCTTGCTAATTAACTGATTACTTAACTTGTGTGTGTAATATTTATTTACAACATATTCAGCAATCATATCAGTGCATGCGATACATAAACTAATATAAACATATAGAAGGTAATGCCCAGAAAATACACAGAAATAAGAATCAACTTCTCTTTATTAATCTTCAATCTCGATTATAGACTCGACACCGCCCTATGCACTCAGCTGTAGGCGTCTGCGCACTCAGCTACAGACTCTACTAGGCCTCTCCGCACTCAGCTGCAGAGCCTCTTCCTACTACTACGACCCAATACACTTTGAATCCTACTCTAAGCTCAAACCATTCCTTCACTACTCACTCTATCTTCTATTTTCTTTTCAACTTAGTGCCTCGCTCTATTTATACAATCCCATGGTCTGGGGACCATGGGTAGGCCGACATGACTTTACATTACATTACATTACTTTAGGGCGAATGGCCCTATGACTTAACCTCTACTTCGTGCTCCACACCCGCAATTCGCGGAGTCTTACAAAAACTTTGACCAAAACATGGGCTTTGAGCCCCAAAATCTATTGTGGGGGGATTCCATGCCCAACAGGCCCCCAACACAATCATCGTGACTCATCTTGAGTCACTTTGTTGGTGCAGTGATCTTGGCACGGAGCCCCTCCAACTATTCTCGTATTTCCCGGAGGTCCGCAGCGCACTATTCTGCTATTTGCTGGACCTGCTGCATGCGCTCTTCTATTGCTTCTTTGTGAGGCTCCGCTATCTATCTTAGCGCATATAGTCCCTGCATCTGCGTGAGCTTTCCCTCAATCTTGGCCGTAATGGTGAATGCCTCATCAATCCAAGGCTGGACGCGTGCTTTGAGAAGGGCCTCTTTCTATCTTGCAGCATCCACGTGCTCCTTTAGTGCCCTTGCCTGCTGCATCTTAGCCAGCCGTTGGGTGAGGACGACTGTCTGCACCGTTCCCCTGACACTGTCATACTGCTGCTGCAGTTTGCGTGCCTCTGTTTCCAGGCGCTGTATGTTGGGGTCCTCCTGCAAGGATGTGAGGACATCGAATGCTTGGTCCAACATACCAGTGCAGTCCTGCACCGCCCTTCCAATTTCTGCCAATCCTATCTAAATCACGCTAACGCGTTGTTCTTTAACTTCCAGAGGAGTGGAAGGTTGTGCCTTCATCCGCAGCTCAGCAATATGGAGGTTCAACTCCAGCTGCACTCGTGTTGTTTCCTCATGCACGCTTCAAACTCCACTTACCAGATAGTGGATCTGCATCTCGGTTGGTAGGTTTGCAGCAATGGATAATTTTGGAACGCGCCGCCATGCTTCATCCACTATTTGCGCGATCTGCCGATTCTATGACACTAGCTCGTCATGATGTAGGCTGAGTTGTTCGATGTTGATCTTCTACTCACTCAATAACTGGATCGCGTGGCCTTCCCGGGCACATAGCTCTATTGTTATGCCATCCTGCAACTGGTGCAATGTGTCCCACGGAAGGGCAACAAAATTTAGGCCAGGTCCCTTGATCCGGCCCACTGTGGCTTTGTCCTCCTCACTCTCCGTGTTAGCGCTCCTTCTAGCAGCACTATGGTGTTGGCCATTTTTGCGCGCAGTAGCTGCTCCATTGCAGATGTACCTGTAGCGCCATAGGCAGCTACTATTCCTTCCTATGGGGGCCACACCTGAAGTTCCTACAGCTGCATCCTTAGGGCCCCAACACATTCTGTTGCTCTGTCATATCTTCCTAGAGTGCTTCCCTGGTGACCTCGTAAACTATGTCACCGATGTCATAGAGGTCACCCTCTGTCGATGTAATTGGTTCGATGTCCAATTTAGAAGCCTTGGCCTTCTTTTTTGAGCCTGATCTTTCCATAACACGCAACCATTTTAGCTGTGTAAATGTTGTGCTCAGGTCCGTGCCTATTGTTGTGTCCTTTGCTCCTTGTCCTGTGGACAAGTTCGGGCCCCCTTCCCCCTGCGTCATGGTGGCCCCTATTTCCTGTGCTGCTGCTGCTTTTTCAGCTGCCCTGGCCTACTCTACAGCTTCCTTCGCTACCTTGCAAGCAGTCCTTACTTCCGCAGCCAACTGTTCATTGTGCTTCTGTTGGGCCAGCAGCTTTATGGCATCATTCTACTTTTGTGCTACTGTTCTATCCTGCTCCGCCAGATTTGGGGCGCACCACTCGGGAGGCCATGGTTCAAGCACAGAGAAGATGGCATCATCAATTGCGATAAAAGGAAGCTTGGTCCAGTTCCGCACCAGATCCTTACTCGCCTTGATATACACATTGTGCATATCTGCCTTGAAGTATACAAAGCTTCGCAGACTATTGTACACTGTGGGGGATAGGTGCGACCTCCTGTTAATCCACATTTGGACAATCGCCTCCATGAGCACCCATAAAATATTAGTTTTTCCGATCCGTGTGGCGTCCTTCGTAGCCTAGAGCGACAGATATTTTTTAGCCTCTAGCAAGTCCTGTTCAATATGAGGGAACTGACTGTCCTCAGGCAGTTCCCATGTCACCAATAAAATAGATAAGAGCAACCATGCGTAGTGGAAGGTCTTGCCCTACTCTTGAGCTTCCTTGCAGTTAGTTAGGAATTCTTCGCAGAGGAACTCGGCCTAGTTGAATTGGACCCCCTCCGTGCATTGTTTTTCCAGCGCAACTACCGGCGTTGGTACCTTGTCTCCGCGGCATTTTCTCATCACCTTCTCGGCCAGGAGTTGGGTGACTACGCGCACCCCTTTATCGTTAATGCTACTGATTGCATAGCCCTTCTTCTTCTTTTCCAATTTGTACTTCTTCTTCATGGCCTCTACAAGCGCTTTTGTCGGCTATCTCCATGGGGTCCTTTCCCTTACAGGGAAGCTGGGAAATCATGTGGATAAGTTCCATCGTGATGGGAATAGGCTCCTCCAGCCTTAAGTACCCATCATGCATCAGGCAAAGCAGCTGCCCGATGATGAAAATTGTGATAAGCGTGCAGGGAAAGTGTGGAATCCATAGTACGTAGAGTAATCTAGCCTTCTCCACACTGCGCAGCCATTTTTGTGGCTCTAGCATTGTAACTGACCCCTCCTTGCTCTGTTTCATGAGGTTCTCAGTCTCTAAATGTGGGAACTTCTCATTGACCGCGAGGTCCCAGCCTTGAAATTTCATTATGGGCACGCGGCCTAGGGCTGAGCCCTCAAACAGAATTCCATTTGGGAGGAGTGGGGTTTGGAGTGCCTTCTTAGCGGCATCCAAATCCTTGGGTACCTTAGCTTTCCATTTTCGCGGAGGAATGTACTTGGGCAATTTTGCTACAGCGCGCACTGGCTGGATGTCTTCTTCCATTTCTTCATCTGCCTCTATCTCATCTACGAGAGCCTGTAGGTCCTCCTCCTCATCATCTGTCTCAATGGTGACAGCCTTGCCCTTTTCTTCCATGCAAAGTTTACCAAACCGTGGATTTCGTGGGGACATGTGGACTGGCCCCACTGCCTGTTTATCCTTCTTAGGCCTCGACGTCCAAGGTGATTTCAGAATTTCTTATGCATTCCCAACCTGCACCATAGGGTTCTACGCAGCTTCCTCAACAGTACTCTCTGCAAAACCCACACCTCTCCTGGTAGTTGTCATCTTGTTCGAACTGTCTGTGGTTGTTCACGAACTTAGGGGCTCAAATATTGCTTGGTGCTCAACACTCTGTGCTTTTCGTAGTAGCTCAAATCTCAAATGAACAAGTGTTGTCTTGTGGCTAGCCCTTGGGTTTTATAGCATCTTTTGAATTTGAATTTGACCGTTCCCCCCACTTCTGGGTCATTAATGCATTCTTGGTGTCAGATTGTCCCAAATCTAGCTCTTAATTCGTGTCTTAATTGCCCGTCGCCCGCTCCATTTTGCCTTAAATTAGACATCTCGTCATGAACAGTGACGCCAACGGTTACTTCCCAGTCTACCCACGTGGCAGCATAGCCCCTTGTGCGTAGGTGCGACCCTTGTGTCTCCTGTGTGCACCTCCCTCATCGCGAAGCCCCAAAACAGACTCTTTTAGAGTCCCGCTCTCTCTTTCAACTCTTTGGAGTGCTGAGACTGTGCTCCCCATGGCTAGCTAGGTGGTCACACCACCTGTGCGAGACTTCAAATCACCTTCCAGCATAGCCTGCAAAGACTCCTCAATTTTCTACGCGATCGCCGATGCTGTGCATTCTACCGTATGTAGTGTGCTCCCCTAGTTACTGCATTTGGTGAGGTGCATTTGTAGCCATGGCACAGAGTCATAAATTCACGGTGACATTCTTCTAACGCAGTGGTATGATCACCTGTATCTTTCCTTGTCATCCTTGGTTTATCGGCAAGACATGCTTGCATGATCTCGTTTTCCAGCCTCTTGATCTCAGTGTCCATCAAAATGCTTTTCTTCCTCAATTGTACCTGGTCTTCTTCGAGTTTGCAAAGTCTAAGGTTCCCTCGTCGAATGGCTTCCCAAATCCTTATATGGTTGTCCTCATGTAGCTGTGTGATTCCTTCGTCCTGGTCTTTGTGCGCTGCCATAACTGTGGGAGCTATTACGTGTGGATTCCTTTTGGTATTCCCTTCAGAAATTTCGGTTCCTACTCTGTTTCGCACCTTTGGAATCATCTTCGCGCTTAGGTTTTTGCACATGGTCCTATAGGCCCATCAAACCACTGGCATGTGCAAGTCCCAATCAGTTCGTCTCGCTTGGTGAACCTTGTTTAGTACTCCGCACACCCTATTGAATGCCTCATCATGGAGAATTGGTAGCACACATCGTCGTTCCTGCTGTTGTGGTTTGTTTCGATTCTCTAGGTTGGGGGTGGTGTGCGCTTGTGCAGACTATACAACATATGTCTGTACTCATCAGGAAAGGTGGGCACGCAAGTTGTTCCTCCCCTGCTGATTGGATTTCGTTCAAAGCTGGGGTTTTCCAAAATGTAGGCGCATCATTCTTCTGCATCCGCTCCAGTCCTCAAAAGTTCCTTGATGTGTACCCCACCATCGTGCGGGTGTTGCATGCAGTGCCTACTTCAGTGCACTGAACCGCTGTTGTTATGGGACTGCACTTTCAAATTTTCTCAGAAATTCATCTACCGCTGTTAATCCATCATATGTTGGCAGCTCCCTTTCCTCTGTTTTCACGAAATGCAATGACCTAATCATCATGTTGCAGTTCAGTGTTGTTACTTCGTGCAGCCGATTCTGCCATTGCTCTATCTCTTTGTCTGAATCCGAAGTGCAGGAGCTTTCATGCTCCCACGAAATCCTTCCATCTGTAGTCGGATTCACCTAATCCTCTCCTTATGTAGTTATCTTGTATATACAGTCGAGATCGTCATCACTATTATCATCGCGCACTAGTTCAATGTATCGCACTCCTTCGGCTAGATCTAGCGATACTACTATGCGTAGTGACTTTTTCTCAAAGATCATTTTGCGCTTCTTTAGATTTATGGCTCCATTCATATTAGTAGCCCAGTCTATTCCTAGTACCGCGGGATAGGGATTGCTGTCATCGACAATCTCTATCACTTCAAAATCTACCTGCATGCTCGTGCCTTCAATATCGACTGTCACCCCCTGCAATCTTCCCATGGGCCCGAAATCTTCTGTTGGTTCACCATTCATAACTGAATAGGGGACCATTGTAACATGGATCTGCCCATGCATTTCCATGTTTTCTTTGGCATTACATTCGCGTCCGAACCCAGATCCAGGATTACCTGATCCATTTCGTACTCGCCTATTTGCACAGTCAACCTCATCTCCCTTCCTATGCGCAATGCATGCTTTCCAATTTTTGGGACTACACACGGTTCTCCTGACCCCGTGCACCTAGTGATAAGTTCTTGTATCCCTTTGACTGCCTTGCTGTTGCGCAGCAATTTCATGCATGTCTCCAGAAAGGTAGAGAGCATTGAAGTATCCATCCTTGGTTCTAGTTGATCCTTACTACCTGCAATGGAGGCCTCCGTGAAGCTCTTCTTAACTTCCATGAATGTCTCCTTCGCACCTTCTAAGTCAAACTCAGGTTCCTTTGTAGGAGCCTTGCGAACCCACGCGTTGTCTTCTAGCTGCCGCCCTTTATCATCTCCCGTGGCCATACTGCTCCTAAGCATCATGTTTACATTTGGGTCTTCTTGGCACAGTTCAGACCTCATCATTTGTAAATTCTGGGTAGGAGGGGGCTAGAGTACCCCCTTTTTGCGCATCTTCACTATCAGCGAAGGGAAATCTTCTGTCTCATGATCAAACTAATTACAGTACCAACATGATATCGTATTTTGGTTCGTACATTTGCGGGCATAATTCCCTGGCCCTCTGCAATTGTAACAAATTATTTGGCCACGACCCCTTCCTAGTCCCATTCCACCTCGACCTCGACTGCACCCCTGAAACCCAGCGTGCGCCATCCCTGCATTTGGGTCGAGGGCTCATGTTTTGACCTGCACCCTGTAGGTAGGAGTCCGATCCAACATTAGTTCATAGCTTCGGCAGGTGTGTTCGTCATGGCCTACTGACCTACAGAAATTACAAAACAATTGTTGGGACGTCTGCGTATACTTCTGCAGTAGATGACAATTATATGTGGTGTGTTTTCCTCCTATCTGGCATATCGCACACCATAATGTAGGCGCCACGCTCGGCCCTACCTATGCCTCTGGTCTTAATGGCATTGGTCCTCCCCCTGCTAAGTAGTTCGCGAACACTAGACAGTGGTCCTTGTCGTGCCCTTGGCCTTTGAATTTTATGCACCATACTTCCCATGGTCTACGGACCATGGGTAGGCCAACATGACTTGACATTACATTACATTAATTTAGGGCGAACAGCCCTATGACTTAACCTCTACTTCACGCTCCACGCTCGTAATTCGCGGAGTCTTACAAAACCTTTGACCAAAACTTGGGCTTCGAGCCCCAAAATCTATTGTGGGGGGATTCCATGCCCAACATTGTCATTCTTTCCCAGGGAAGATATGATCTTTCATTCCCAGGCAACGGTGCCAAAAATTTTAGTCCTTACAATCTCCTAGGCTGAAAAGGAAATCGAGAAGGGTAACCTCAAACCACTTCAGCTCAGTAGCTAGCCCTACTAAGCATGAGATGGATCTCTCGAGTCTCTAAGTCTCTTATCAGTTACATGACTTTAAAGCAAATGATTTTTAGGCTAGATATATATATTTGTTTGTTTGTTTGTGAAAATTTGGGTTTTAGGGTTTGCTAAACTTAGGGTTTGGAGCCACAAATAGGTTTAGGCTGTAGGAGTGCAAGAGAAAATATGAGGAGATAGATATCAAAAGCCATGGTGTATTTAGAATATTTTCAGTTTAGTATAGAGGAGAAAGTGTAGAAGAAACTAATGAGCATAAGTAAACATGATTTCATTAGCTTAGGAAGACATAAACATAACTATGAAAACCAGATAACAGAGCTTGAAAAATAAGAATTCCACATATTTCACTGAAATGAATCCATAGAAAGAAGATATATCATGTAGATGAAGATGTTTTAACCATTAAAATACAAATAGAATGAAGTACAGACACCATGAACTCATTGGGCTAGAGTTCCTTGAAAATAGCTGCAACATGTCTTTGTATTAGCTGAAAAGATTATTACAAGAAAGCCTCATTCACAAAAGGCCCACCCTCTTCTCCTGAAGAGAAATGATACATATAGACTCCCTTATACCACTTTCCCACCTTTAGGAGTCGATTTCCTTGGTGGAGGAACTGAATCCAAGATTCTCTCAACCAACAGGTGAGAGTGAGAAGGTGAAACTCAAACACTTCTTGGAGAGTTTGTTTAGGAGTTTGCTTCCTTTATGAGGCCTAATAAACATCAAAAACTGCCTATGATGTACATTTATTCATGCCTACATCACCTATCCTTGAAACTAGTGCCATTACATAAAGAGGTTTGACTTTGACTAAGTCAAACTAGAAACTAGAAATTTTACACAATGAAATTTACAAATTAAAACACAGAAAAGTGCAGAAGTGTAGTGCCTAATTTGAGATGATTTTCAGGTGCCTTATAGGGGTCACAATTCAAAACTGATAGAACGGTCAACTAACCCTTCAAGTCTAGTTTCCATAATAATTTTATTTTTTGAATTTAGACCATGGGAAGGCCTTCAAATATCCATTATCCCAAGGTCGCTCCAAGAGCGCAGCGCCTGTCAAAAAAGGGCCCAGAATGCTAGTTTTTTGCCACTTTTTTTTCATTTTTCTCCAAAACTAAGCCACCTCTACAAAATATGAGAAAATGGGTTTTTCGAGGATCGCAAGTGATTTCCAAAAATGTAGACCTTTCCTCAAATGGAGGCTGAGGAAAAAGCGCAGCGCCTACTAGAGCAGCTAATTTTCTAAATTCAGTCCAAAAATTCTCAAAAAACTTAGAGTGCTCAGAATTTTCTCAAAATTGGATGGAAGGTGTAAAAATATGTTTGTTAAAAATTCATAGACTCTTCAGCAAGAATATCCAAGTTTCCCTCATCCTTTGGATCTTTTTTGGCTTCTTTAAGCTTGTTGAATTGAGGATCAATATCAAGTTTATGAGAGATTTTTCAGCGTAAATCACATGATATTTCATTTGTCGATGTGTTTTGAACCAACCAGTGTGGTTCATCATTAAGACAAGTTGAAGAATCAGATCTAGCTTTGCATGTTAAATAGTCAGAGCAGAACATCCAACAGCTATAATTCTTGACCAGGTAATGGCTATATTGACTAACAACTAAATTTGACCAGGAAATGGTTGGTTAGACTGGACTAGGGGCATAACCTTTATTTAATTAAATAAGTTAATTCAATTTGATTATTAAATTGATAGTTAGTTAAATTATTATTAAACTAAACGTTAAAGGGACATATGAATATAGAAGTTTTAACTATTTTATAAACTTTTAATTATAAATATATATTAAAATAAAATAATTTTAAATTACTAGTTAGTAATAAAAGTTACTATGATTTAAGGGTTAGAAAGAATATTTTAAATAATTTAAATTTAATTAATTGTTTATTTAAGTGTTAAATTAACATATTATCATAGATTGATTTCAAGATTATTTTTGTTTTATTAATTAATTGAATTAAATTAAATAAGTTATTTTAATTTGATTATTGAATTGATAGTTAGTTATATTCTTATTAAATTAAAAGTTAAAGGGCCATATGAATATAGAAGTTTTTAACTATTTTATAAACTTTTAATTAAAAATATATATTAAAATTAATTAATTTTAAATTAATAGTTAGTTATAAAAGTTATTAACTAAATATAAATATATAAATATTAGAGTGATTTAAGGGTTAGAAAGAATATTTTAAATAATCTAAATTTAATTAGTTGTTTATTTAAGTGTTAAATTAGCATATTATCATAGATTGATTTCAAGATTATTTTTCTTTTATTAACTAAGTTAAAATTATTAGTATATAACTAATAGCATAAACTAAATGCTATTAAAATAACTCAAACTATATCAACCACTCCTCAAAGAACCAAGGCCACAAGATATGGGAAAACAAGGGGAAATTTGCTAAAAAAGAAAACAAGAACAAGCTATAACCTGGGGGGGAAGAAGGGAAGAAAACGACTAGGAAGAGAGGGTTGGGACCCAGCAACTACTGATCTTCCAGCCATCCTCTCTATTGAGATTGCTCGGTATTTTTTCAATCTCAAGGGATTCCCTAAATTTTCGGTGATGCAACTCTAGCAATAACACTAGCCTCCTCGATACAGACATGATGATTAGTTTTCTCCACATGCTTTGCGAAAGCGGAAGACTTGGTTCTCCTATGCTTAAGGTCAGCTACGTGTTCACTAATCCTTTGTTTAATGGAGTGACCAGTCTCAACAATATAGGGGGTCAGCTGCGTGTTCACTAATCCTTTATTTAAGCTTGTTTTCAAGCTTCTTAACCATGACATTAGCGATCATGTTTTGTGCTTGGTAGTGGTGCACCATATGTCTAAGCAACTGATTATCTATGTTTACCTTCTCAAGCAGCTTCTCCAAGTGTTGATTCACTGTGTTGAGCCAATATTCCTTGTCTTGATTGACCTCAAGAGCAATTTTGTCCTCTAGGTCTAGCTCTTCATTCAACAAAATATGTTCTTCTTCCTCTTGCAATGCGTTCTTTAGGCCCTTTGTTCTTGGCCTTTTCCTCTCACCCTTCCCTTATTTTCCTTCAGGCTCACTTGAATCAATTACTTCTTTGCCCTTTCCAACCTGCTGCAATAGTTTGGTTTTCTCTTTCTCCATGATTAATTTTTTCGCTTTCAGTTGACTATTTTCCTGTTCTAGGAATGAAATGATGTACCTTGCTCTTGCCATGATAACTGTGAGTTCCTTGATCTGATAATCTTTGTCTCTGATCATCTAATGCATGCTTGAAGTCTCTCTTTCTGCCTCTACGTCAACCAACTCAAACTCATGCTCAACTATGTCCTTCTCTCGCTCTATTGATCCCTATTTTGCTAATGTAGAAGGCTTGGCCCTTTCCTCAACTTAAGGAGCAAACACAAGTCATTTTCATCTCTAATATGTTTTGGTCACCTCAGGTCCAGGTGCCTTGGGAACCTCCTCTAATTTATTTGATAACCCTACTTCCATAAGCTGTGTTGATGTATCTTGGCGATCGCTTAGTGAAGTAATTTCATTTCATTTTTGAAACCCTAGATGATAGGAAAGGGGAAAAAACAACAAGGGATGAGTGAAAAATGAAATCATGGGTAGGTGGAGTTGAAAAAATGGCAAAGGGAGTTTGAAATAGGTGGATATGGACTATGAACAACTAATAAATATGAAAGGAAGTGCAATGGGGGAGCAATGTATTTGTAAAAGGGAAAAATGTTAGGAAAAGTGCCCAAAACCCATAGGAATGGGCTAGAGTTTCACTTTTTGTGAGGTAATTTAATGTTCTGAGGTTGTTTCATTGGTTCATATAGCATATTAAACATGTGTAGAGGTGTAGAATAAGATTTTACATGTTTAAAATCAGGAAAACCAAATGACCATCATCAACCCTGTCATCATTTCATGAGAAATTCACTAGAAACCCTAATTGAAGAAATCATTGGCTTGAATTCATCTTGCAAAACAAAAAGGTAAGTAAAGTGGTGTACTTACTTGTGGATGAGCTTAGGATTGCAAGAAAATAGGTGAGAAATCTTAAAAAATCAATTTTGGTGAGTTTTTGGCAAATTTGAGGTACTCTGGCCCAAGCGCAATGCAATCTTCCTGAGCGCAGCGCCGACCTCCTGAGTGCATTGTAGTGTCTCTGAGCGCAACACCATCTTCAAAACAACTCTTTGAGGCCTTAAATTGTCCTCAATTGAGAACTTGATAGCTCATTGGAAAGCTCTTGAAGTCTACTATAACATAGACTCCTCAAGCATGCAATTTGGACACTCCATCAAGGAGAAAAAATGTTTTTCCCAAGGTCACTCCAAAACCCAAGGTGTCTCTAAAAAAAGACAACCTCCAACTTGTAGAGCAATTTTGGATGCCTTCCACTAATCCAAATCATTATCGAACATTGGAAATCTTAGGATGTCTGCTACATAATAGAGTCTTTAAGAACTACCAACCCCTGCTCCAAACTCCTGAAAATTTGGCTTGAATTCAAGTTGTCCAGAAGTGCAACAACTCTCTCGTAGCAAGTGTATTTTGGCAATTGCTTTCAAATCATAACACCTGTGCATAACATGAAGGAGGTTTTTGTTCCTTGGACTGTAGTGGACAAAAACCTCTTTCACTTCTGTAAAATTATTCTCCATTTGGTCGGAAACATATTTTGAAACAAACATGTCCTTATGAGAAATGATGATCCGGATTTAAACAGGAACGCAACAAAATATAGAGATAACCATATAAACAAAGATGCAATGGAAATAATACTTCATTTCATTAATGTAAAATACTGAAATATGCTTACAAACAGAAATGGAAATAAACCAGCTAGGGAGATGGTAGCTTATCTCTAAGAAGAAATGTGGAGGCTACATGCCTCTGAACTATGTTACAATGAGGCTCGAAGGCCTATTTATTGTTGAGAAACAATGGAAAACCCTAAACATCCAAAAAACTAACCCTAGAAGATGAAACACCAAATTGTGGGCCCCGTTTGGGTAAATTGGTACATCAACTTCCCGGGGTCATAACTTTGGCATACGATCTTTGTTTGACGCGCACAATATCTCGTTAGAAAGATCTATCTAAGAACTACAACTTTGGGAAGAGAAACATCGGTCCATGGACCCATGTTGCTCCTAGTTTTCCCAAAAAACGTCGTTTAGGGCCTCAAAATGGCTCTGGAAGTTTAGGACCCAAAAAACTGCTAAAAATAGTAAATTGTGCTACAATTAAGGAAACTGAAAAGTTGAAAGAAATAATGGTGGGGGTCCAAGTGGACTTGGCAGGTGGCCACCAATATCCACCTGGATCATTCCTCCCTCCTTAGGAAGCAATGGTCCCCATTGCGTTGAGTTCCTCCATGAGATGAGGAAACTTTTGCTGAACTTGGTCCCTAGTGAGCCACTTGCCCTGGTGAAGGAGTTGACCTGCTTTGACAACTCGATACAATTGGATATTCTGCTAGTGAGTGTGCTTGATCTGTGTGTCCATGATCCAATCAGTTGTAGCTTGTTCCATGTAATCTGGATTTAACTCTATGGGTGTGAGTTGTTCTGCAATGTCGGATGTGTCTAGTAATGGTGGAAAGTGTGGCCGAAGGAGGTCCACATTGAACACTGTGTGCAAGCCAAGGAATGGGGGAATGTTGAGCTCAAATGCATTGTCTCCCATAGCCTTGGTAATGGTGTAAGGACCATATCGGAGTGGTCTGAGTTTCTGATAGGCTCCGGTAAGGCGTTCCTTTTGCAAATGCAACCAGACTTTGTCGCCCACCTGAAACTTGTGTGGCACCCAATGTTGATCATGTTGTTGCTTGTACTTGGCATTTGATTTCTCCATAATGTCATGGACCTGCTGGCGAATATGTTGGATGTGCTCAATGAAGTTGTTTGTCTTATCTATTTCGGATTGGACATGAGTTGAATCTATGTGAGTAGCTGCAACTGGCACGACCACATCAATGGGACATAGTGGCTGGAATCCCAAGCCCACCTGAAAAGGGTCATGGCCAGTCGAGCTGTGGAGAGCCCGGTTGTAGCTGTGTTGAACATAGGGGAGGTTCTCGTCCCATGTGTGTGGATTCTTTGAGTTGTACATGTGCAGAATGTGTACGATCATCATGTTAACAACCTCTGTCTGGCCATCAGTTTGAGGATGGAAGGTTGTTGACTTAGTCAGTTTGGTGTCGAGCATCGACCAGAGACTAGACCAAAATGTACTGAGGAACCTGTTGTCCTGATCTGAGATGATAGACTGTGGGATCCCAAAGTGTACCCACACTTGTTCAAAGAAGAGTTTAGCAGTGGCTTCTGTTGTGATATTCTTCTTGTAGGCGGCCATAATGGCCATCTTCGAGAACGTGTCAACGACCACAAAAACACAATCGTTTCCATGCTTAGTGGAAGGAAGACCTGACATGTAATCCATGGAGATGGATTCCTAAGGTCGACTAGGGGTAGGCAACGGAGTATAGAGGCCTTGCTTCTTGATGGTCGGTTTGGCATTGGCGCAAGTAGTGCATGATTTGATGTACTTCCCAACATCATGTCGAAGATTCGGCCAATAGAAATACTTCTGTAGTATTGCCACCATTTTCTTGACCCTGAAATGTCCAACAGCCCGACTGTAGTGTGCTTCCCAAATCATCTTGGCACGCTCGCTTGAAGGAACACAAAGGTGACCCCAGTGGCATAACAGGGCATCCTGGAGTTGAAAATATGGAACATGCTGACCCTCCACGAGTGTCTGGTATCTGTGGCCGAATTCTGGGTCGCTTTTATAGAGAAGTGGCCAATCAGAAGTCTCGTGCCCACAAGAGTTGAGCACAGTGGTTAACACCATGATCAGTGGTCGACTGAGGCAATCTGCAACATTATTGGTGCTACCCTTCTTCAACTTGATATTCAAATGGAACTGTTGCAGGTATGTGGACCACTTCTGATGGCAATCATTTTGCAATTTCCCTTGGGTCTGTATTAACTGCAGGGGTAGGTGGTCTGTGTGGATGACAATTTCCTTCCCCAAAATGTAATGCTTCCATTGTCAGCAGGCCTACACAATGGAATACATCTCTTTGTCATAAGTGAGATACTCCCGGACTGTGTCTAAAAGTGTCTCACTGTGATATGCCATTGGATGCCCGTGTTGAGTAAGGACTACCCCAACAACATAGTTAGAGGCATCTGTCTCGACCTCAAATGGTTGTTGCAAGTCTGGCAATACGAGCACGGGTGCCGTGCAAAGGCAATCTTTCAACTCTGTGAATGCCCTCTGTTGAGATTTAGACCAAAAGAATTTTGCTTTCGCTCCTCCCTTGGTGACTTGACTCAAGGGCCAAGTGATATGAGAAAATCCCAACATGAACCTGCAGTAGAAGTTGGCAAGACCTAGAAAGCTGCAGATCTCTCTCAGAGTGGTTGGAGATGACCAATCTCGAATGACTTGGATTTTGGATGGATCCACATGCACCCCCTGCTCATCAATAATGTATCCCAGATACTAAACTTGGGTCATGCCAAAAGTGCATTTCTAAAAATTGGCACATAACTTGTGTTGCCAGAGTGTTTGGAGAACCTGTCGGATGTGGTGGAGGTGCTCTTCCCAACTCTGGCTGAAGATCAGGATGTCATCCAAGTATACCACTACAAATGAGTTGGTGAATGGCCACAAGATGCCATCCATTAGCCTCATGAAGGTTGTAGAAGCATTCGTCAATCCGAAAGGCATCACCAACCATTCGAACAGGCCCTCCTTGGCTTTGAAGGAAGTCTTCCACACATCGGAGGGTTGGATTGGTACCTGGTGATATCTTGACTTCAAATTGATCTTGCTAAAATATTTTGCCCCCTTCAGTTGGTCCAAGAGGTCATCAATCTATGGGATTGGGTACCTATTACGTATAGCGATCTTGTTCAGCGCCCGATAGTGAATACAGAGTCTCCAAGTCCCATCTTTCTTCTGTACCAACACGATCAGGCTCCCACGAGGCAATGAACTTGGACGGATGTGACCTTTCTGTAGCAACTCCTGAATCTACCTCTTGATTTCATCACTCTCTAGAACAGACTGCCGATAGATTGGTCCATTGGGCAACGACGCACCTGGGGTCAAATCAATGGAGTGCTTGACCTAATAGTGCAGAGGAACCCCTGCAGGGGAGGTGAAGATGTCCTCGTACTCCTCCACGACCTTGTCCATCTGTAGTTGTCGTGCGGAGGGGCCCTGTCTCAAGGTCGTGGCCACCATCTTCTTCTTTCCTTGAGGGTGTATCATCAGGAAAACAAATTTCTCGATTTTGGAAACGAACTTACTGCATTGTTTTGCAATAATCAATGAGATGGCGGAAGGCAGTGCTACCTCTGGTATCCTGTACAACTTAGTTCCCAAAGTAACAATAATAGCATGGGACCTTGATTCATACACAACATGTCGCTTCCACAAGTATGGTTGTCCTAGTAATACATCACAAACTTCAAGGGGAGAAATGTCACACAATACCTCATCTATGAAGGGCTTGATGTTGTATGGTAGGCGGCACTGCTGGCTCACGCGAAGATCACGTCCTTGGTGAAGCCACCCGATGGTTTGCGGTTGTGGATATGTTGTGGTAAGTAAGCCCAGCCGCTTCATGACCTCTACCGAAATGAGGTTCTTTTGGCTCCCACTGTCGACAATGAACTGTAACGAGGAGCCCTTTACCCACATCTGAGAGTGGAAGAGATGCTCCTCCTCATCTAGATCTTCAGGTTCCTCCTTCTGGATCTTCGTGGTGGCAACAGTGGTGTTGGGCTCCGCATCAATAATCTGCTTCCCTTTTTCATTCCCCTTGTTGGGTTCTGACTCAAATTCGGAACCTGCATCTGATTCTGAAACCTTTAGCTCAACCACCAGTGACTACTTGGCCTGACACTCACTTGTGTTGTGAGTGGAGCTCTTATGGAACTCACACCACTTTCTCATGTCCTTTTTCAGCTTCGCGGCACTGTTCTTTGGTTGCAGCTTTGGATGGTTGTCTTGGGCTGCCCGGCATTGGCCTTACCCTTTGTTCTGCAATTTGGGGGCACCTTTCCCTTGCTTCGAATTCGCAGATCCAAAGTCTTGCTTCTTCTTTTAAACTTTTGCTCGACCCTGACAACATATCAGTATGCAGTGTCGAGCGAGAAGATGTTCAAGAATTCTATTTCTTCCAAGATGTACTTGTGCAGGCAACCACGGTATTTGAGTACCAAATGCTGCTCCGAATTCTTGATACCCAACTTTGTGTGAAGGGTATGGAAAATATTGGTGAACTCCAGCACATCTTGGTCCCTTCCCTGCCGCAGTGTGGTCCACTATATGTATTGATCCTCATAGCTTCTGACAGGGTAGTACTGCTCCTTGATGGCATCTCAGAATGAATTCCAAGTGGGTGCGGCCAAAAACAGTGAGCTTGGACTTTCATCTTTATGCTCGAAGTAGGTTTCCCACCAGTCCTTGACATGGGGGCTGCTTTGAGAAGAGTGAAAATAATCTTTTCCTATCTGAAAAAATCATGAACAAAAAAATAACCCTCTAGCAGATTTAAGCATTTATTGATGACATCTGCGTCTATCTAACCCTTGAATATGGGGATTTCAAAATTAACTTGTACCTTAAACAGTGTGGTGTTTCCAGAGTATCCGTTGGAAGCCGATGCATCGCCCTTGGGTAGCCACTGAAGGATCTGGGCCAAGTTGTCCATCATCGCATTCCTTTGTTGCTCGAGGGTTTATTTGAGCAAGATTTTGATAGGATCTCCTACCCCCTCATCTTTCTTTTCATCTACCATGGGAGGCTGTCGGGATTTGCGAGGCTAGTCTTGGAAAGGTTTGACCAGTTCAAGCCCTAACTCCTTATATCCCGACCTTGTTGGGGACATGCAAAGAAAAATAGAGAAAATGCAGATCGCTCTGATACCACTAATCCAGATTTAAAAAGGAACACAACGAAATACAAAGATAACCATATAAAAAAAGATGCAGTGGAAATAATACTTCATTTCATTAATGTAAAATACTGAAATATGCTTACAAACAGAAATGGAAATAAACTAGCTAGGGCGATGGTAGCTTATCTCTGAGAAGAGATGTGGCAGCTACATGCCTCTGAACTGTGCTACAATGAGGCTCGAAGGCCTATTTATTGTTGAGAAACAATGGAAAACCCTAAACATCCAAAAACCTAACCCTAGAAGATGAAACGCCAAACTACGGGCCATGTTTGGGTAAATTGGTACATCAAATTCCCAGGGTCATAACTTTGGCATACGATCTTCGTTTGACGCGCACAATATCTCGTTAGAAAGATCTATCCAAGAACTACAACTTTGAGAAGAGAAACATTGATCCATGGACCCATGTTGCTCCCAGTTTTCCCAAAATACATCGTTTACGGCCTCAAAACGGCTCCGAAAGTTCAGGACCCGAAAAACTGCTAAAAATAGTAAATTGTGCTACAATTAAGGAAACTGAAAAGCTGAAATAAACAATGGTGGGGGTCCAAGTAGACTTGTCAAGTGGCCACTGATATCCACCTGGATCAAATGATGAAGCAAAGTAGTGTACTACAACATTGTCTTATTTGAAATAAAACATTACCTTTACCTTTATTTTGCTTTCCCTAAGCTGCTAACTCCCTTTACCCACTTAATCACATGATGGAAATGTTTTTGGAAACATATGGTATCATGATGACACATGGAGTGAAACCCTAGACCATGACACACTTAAATGAAGATATGATACCTCGAAGAATACAATTACCATGATGAGTGATGAAGACCATGAGTAAGTGAAGGGAGCAGCAATGACCTGGACATCAACAGATAGTGACCAAATTTTTATTTGAAGATTCACTGAAATGACAAAAATTTGACTTGACATCCTAACAACACCTTGTAAGAGCATATTTGATCACTGGTGACAAGCTGAACTGACTCACACTAACATTGGCTCCAACTGGGGATGGCAACTCCTTGGAGGTGTCAAGAGCACCGTAGAACAATTAGCCTTATCCATTGGGTGTGGAGTCAAAATGAAAAGACCAAACTCAAAGCTGAAACCGACTGACTAACTGAACTGACTTGACTATAAAAAACATACTGACTGAACTTACTTATGGCAACAGACCATTGGGATCTTAGGGCCTTCACCTCGAGCTTCAAATCCTAATGATAACTACCCACCTGCCAAAGATGTATATATAATCATGTGTAATGATCCCTCCAGTGTAACCAATCCAACAAATGGCTACTTACTTGAATCCTACTCACACTTTCCTTGAGCAGGCAGACAAAACAAAAGCTAGGCAACTCCAAATTCCATATGGATTTTGTTAGTGTTAGTCTTGTTAGCCTGTCACCTCGATCAAATATGCTTTTACTAAGCTTTTTCCAGACTTTAGAAATCAAATTTGATTTGTTACTAGGTTTACACAACAAAATTTGGTCATTGTTTGGTCAGTCTAAAGATGAAGCCATTCTTTGGAAATTCACTCATGTTGGTTGCCTATCACACTTTATGAAGGTGACACAATAAAAATGGGTCAATCATCATCATCATTCCATTTAGTCTTAGGTCATCCATTAGGTCGCTAGGGTTTCCAAGGTCCATCATTTTCATGAATAAAACCAGCAGTGAGTAAAACATGACAAAGAACTTTTGGGAGTTGATTTTGATCTTTCACACACTCCTCATACTCTCATGTTCCAAAAGTTCTAGAAATAGAAGCTCCATCACTCAGGAAAGTAAAGGACATCTCAGGTTTGGAATGGTAAAGGTAACTCTGTTTTTATAACATGAAAATTAGTTTCTAAAGGAGGGTGGGTCTTGTTTCTTTTTGAAAAAGTGAAGAAACTTTCCCTATATAAACTCAAAAGCCCCCAAACTCCTTCATTCACATCCTATTCACTCTTTTTTATCAATCTATCCTGTCCAAGAAAGCAAAAATGTCATTTTCCTAGGTGAAATTGGTAAAAAAATTTAGACGATGTGCTTAGAAGAACTGCGTTGCGCTTAGGAGGTCAATGGTGCGCTTAGAAGAACTATGTTGCGCTTTGGTGCTACGCTCAGGAACACTGCATTGCACGCAGGACAGAGTGTCCTGAAATCCTTCAAAACTTTCCCAATTTTCATTTTTTCACTTGCAAGCTTGATTTTACTGACTTCTAAGCTAAGGAACAAGGCTTTGTGTCATCATGGAGGCAGAATCTTCGCGAGAAAGAAAAAGACAACATAAAGGAGGGAAGATCCTCAGATATGAACCATTAGACTGCAATACAATCAATTCCTATCCTTTCATCAAACAATTCTTTGAGGATTTCCATTGCCTAGAATTTTGCAAAAGGGTGAAACTTTTTGTGAAGGAGGCTTGCATGTAATCATATTTTTAGATAATACAGAGACAGGTTGCAGCTATTTTCGAGGAACTCTAGCCTAGTGAGTTCATGGTGCTTGTACTTCATTCTTTTTTTTTCCGTGGTCTAAACATCTTTATCTATATTATATCTCTTCTTTATATGAATGCCTTATAATAAGAAACACAAAATTCTTGTTTTTTAAGCTCTTTTATTTGGTTTTCATATTTATGTGTATGTCTTCCTAAGCTAATGAAATCATGTTTATTTATGCTCATTAGTTTCTTCCACACTATATCCTCTATACTACACTGACAATACTCAAAATACACCATGGCTTTTGATATCTAGCTCCTTCTCATATTTTCTCCTGCACTCCCACAACCTAGACCTACTTGTGGCTCCAAACCCTAAGTTCAGCAAACCCTAAAAACCAAATTTTCACAAACAAACAAACAAATACACATATCTAGCCTAAAATTCATTTGCTTTAAAGTCATATCACTGATAAGAGACTTAGAGAGATCCCTCTCATGCTCAGTAGGGCTAACTACTGAGCTGAAGTGGTTTGAGGTTACCCTTCTCGATTTCCTTTTCAGCCTAGGAGATTGTAAGGACTAACATTTTTGGCGTCGTTGCTAGGGAGCGACTGTTAAATCATTCCTAGGAAATATCTAAAGAGCTTTCGGAGAACTGGTTTTGTACTTCTAAGTTTCTAGTATTCAAAGATAGGCTGAATTCACAAATCTCATCAGTTTAGGGTGTATACATTCTAGCTTCCAAAAGGCATAGCAGGTCCAACCCTAACCCAAATCCACCCTTATTGTTGAAGATCCAGAAAGATTGCTCAGAAAACTTAGATTACCCATCACTAAAAGTGCAGTTCGAAAAATTAAAAGAACAACATCTCTGCCTAAAAATCTATTTGCCTTTGAGCAAATTCCTTTTGAAGAGCAGATAGAATTATCTCTTACAAGGTCCAAGTCTGACTCCTGTATCTCTGAGATAACATTAGAACCTTTAAAGGTTGAAACTTAATCTATCTCTTCAAAATCTTTGTCTGCTAAAACTGATCATGAACTGTGGTTGAATTTTGATAAGCTTCATAGCCTTGTTGACCAACTCCAAATCACTACTGAAAAATCTTTTGTTCAATATCAACTTGAATACTTGGCCACAACTTCATCTTTTGTTTCACCTCTAAGCACATCTTCTACATCTCCCAAAGTTTTATTTTCATCATCTTTCATACCTCCCCCATTCGTTCCATCTTTTCCTCCACAACCAATTGTAGTAATTCCATCATCCTCATCAGCATCATCACCCTTCCTTACACAATCCATTGTAGCACCTTCACTATCTCCAGCAGTCATGGCGAGATTTTCACCTCTTTTACTGCCTGCTCAACTTGTTGCTTTGCCTCAAAATTATGGTCAAAGACTCCCTTTGTTTGATGGAAGTGTAGAAATTATAGCTCAGCAGCATGTTGACAAGTTAATAGATTTCATTGATTTAGAAGAAATTGATGAGGAGAATGCCAAGATGAGGATTATAGCTCAGAGTTTCTCAGGAGATGTTAAGAAATGGTTTCGAAGTATGGCTGCTAATTCTATTAACAGTTCTCAAAGATTGATTGAATTATTCTTAGCTCGTTGGCAAGAGAAGAAAAATCCATTATAGATATTGGTTGAGTATAATTCAATGAAAAGGAACCCAAATGAAACAGTTCAAGAATTTACAGCAAGATTCAATACAGTGTACAATTCCATACCTGATGATATGAAGCCTCCTCCTGGTTTGGATCTTCTTCATTATCCTGATGCTTTCGATCCGAACATGGCCTACCAGCTCAGAGAAAGAGACCCCACTACTCTTGAAGAGATGCAGCGGAACGCAGTTAGTGTCGAAGCCAATTTTCTCATTAAGAAGTTGAAAACAAAGCCAGAGACAGCGGAGAAGAAAGTTGTCTTCAAAGAAAATCCTGCATCATCTTATGATGCAAAGCTTGACAATCTAATAAAAACTATGGAGAGGATGATGGATAGAATATTCATAACTGATCGACAAGCTAAACCTTCAGTGAGGAATCCTAACTTTTGCGGACAGCAACAACAACAGTTTAGAAACCAACAGAAATAGCAGCAAAACCAAGATCCTCAAGGTCAAGTAAGAGCTCCATTCTAGCAAAATTATACTGAAGGTCAGGAAGAAGATGAAGAAGAAATTGTAGAAGCAAATCACTTCTTTCAAGAAGATGAACTGCCTACTTTCCTAATAGAGGAAGATCAATTTTCCAAAGACTCTCTCATACCAAGTGAATAGAAATTTGTGTTTGCAAGCAAAGATCCGTGGGCTATTCAAACTAAAGATACCAAAGAGGATATCAGAATGCCCTCAATCATCTCCAAAAGCAGTACAATTTGAGGAACAAAAATGTACCTGTCACTCTAACTAAGAAAAGACAAAATCTACAAAAGGATGCACCAGCAAAGAAACCACTCTTGCAGGCCAAAATAAAGACAAAGACATTGTCATACTGAATCGGGATAGAACAAATGAAGCATCCACCAGCAATGTAATGAAAGATAAAGAACTGCAAATTGAAAGTCACAAGAAGGAACCCCAAGCTAAAGGCTAAACAGAAAGGAAGGACATGGCTTCGAAAGAGGTAGAAAAGAAATCTAATATTTTTAGTTTGGAGAATGAAATTTCTAAATTGAAAAATGCCATTCCCCTCGACAAATTGGTAAGGAATGACAAATATAAATTTTAGATTGCAAAGATGCTTAAGGTTGACCAGATGTCTGATACAGTTAATGTGGCTGATGATGAGCCAGTAATCCTTTTTGGTCCAGCCTTAGAAGGAGCTCCTGAAGATAGTGAAATCCCTCCTTTTTATCTGAGTCTTAAACTTCATGATTTTATCCTTCATAATGCTATGCTAGATTTTTGTGCCTCCCATAATCTGATGCCTAAACCCATCATGGATAAACTAGGACTGAGCATCACCCGACCTTACCATGATCTTTATTCCTTTGATTTTGGAAGAGTGAAATGCCTTGGCCTTATTAAAGACTTGGTAGTGTCCTTGGACCAAATCCCACCCAAAAAGGTACTCATGGATGTCATAATTATTGATATTCCTCCTAGGTTTGGCATGTTGCTATCGAGGTCTAGGGGAGAAAAATTAAAGGGCACTCTGCAGCTTGACTTTTCATACACCATTATTCCTGTTTTTCAACAGCTCTGGAAACTTTATTAAGAAAATAAGATGAAATTTATGATCAACAGTAAGGAGAAGCTAGTCAATCATCCTATACATGTTTCTCATATTGATCTTGATTCTTTCATTCTGTTCAGTGACATAAATTATGTTGATGATGAAAGTTAGCTAGTGGAAATTTCAGAAGTTCCCAAGGTAATGAGCAGCATACATGAAGCTATTACAACATAAGGTAAAGAGGTTGGTGAAGAATGTAGGCAACTTGCAAATCCTACTGAGGAAATTCAAAGAATAGTGTAGAAAACAGAAAGTTTTGAGATAGCTATTCAAATTCCTAAAAATCAAAAAAATCAGCCTTCAGAAATAATTTTTCCGGATGAAGAAAATGGTCTTTGGACCATGGATTTCGATGGTGCATCAGGAAGATAAGGAGTAGGAATTGTGTCTAGATACATGGTCCATTACATCAGTCAAATAAAATCCCTTGAAATATGAGAATGAGCTCTTACAAGTTGCTTTTGAATGTTCAAACAATGAGGCAGAGTATGAGGCATTGATTGCTAGCCTCAAAATTCTGAAAAAGTTGGGAGAAAAAAATATTTCTATTTATGGCGACTCTGAATTAGTGATCAAGCAAGTCAAAGGGGAATACCAGGCCAAGCACCCAATAATGAGAGCTTATCACAATGTTGTACTTGATATTCTCAATACTTTTTCAGAATATACTTTATCTCTTATTCCTAGAACTCAGAATGTCATAGCTGACTCACTCACCACTGCAGAAAGTATGGTGAAGATCCCTATTCATCCTAATCATAAGTACTCCATCCATGTCAAACATCGCCAGCTTTCCCAGATAACATGAGATTTTGGAAAGTGTTTGGCGACGATAAGCAAATAGACAGTTTTCTGCAATTGGAGGGAGAATTTCAGAATTCTCATATTGATGATGCATACAACTTTGATGATCCAAACATCCACTCAGCTGACATTGAAGTATTATAGCTCAAGGAAAACAACATTCCAAGAGGCTTGGTGCCTTTGGAAGAGTTATTTGATAGATATGGTATCGCCAAGAAGCCCACCATGGTTCCTACAGAAAAGGGAGTTGAAGATGTAAACATTGGCATAGTTGAAAATCCTAAAATGGTCAAGTTATCAAAGTCCTTATCTCCTAAAACAAAGGGTAAGTATGTGTCTTTAAATAAGGAATTTGCTGATGCATTTCCTTGGGACTATTCAGATCTAAAATTTTATGACAGAAGTATCATTCAACACACCATTCCTATTAAGCCCGATCAGAAGCCGTTTCGCCAGAAATTAAGGAGAATAAATCCCAAGTTGTTGCCATCGATTGAAAAAGAGGTAAATAGACTTTATAAGTCTAGAATCATAGTCCCCATTCAGTTTTCTGAATGGATGTATAATCTAGTACTTGTGAGAAAGAAGACCAGGGAAAATTTTCTATGTATTGATTTCAGAAATCTCAATAAGGTGTCCTTGAAAGATAACTATCCCTTGCCTAAGATGGATCACATACTACAGAGAGTGGTTGGATCCTCTAGGATGTCACTGTTAGATGGATACTCTGGATACAATCAAATTCTGGTACACAAGGACGATCAGCTCAAGACAGCCTTCACAATACCATGGGGTACATTCATGTATGCCAAGATGCATTTTGGGTTGAAGAATGCAGGACCTACTTTTCAACGGGCTATGGAAATAGCTTTTGCAAATGAAATAGATGTATTTCTGGTTATCTATCTAGTTGATCTTATAATTTTCAAAATCTGATGAAGATCACTTGCATCACTTAAGGATTTTTTTTCAGAAATACAGAAAATTTGGCTTCTCACTTAACCCAAAGAAGAGCTTGTTTGCCATGGAAGAAGGTAAGCTACTAGGACACATCATCTCTAAAGATGGCATCCACATTGATCCTGCAAGAGTGGAGGCCATTCAACAACTAGACTTCCCCAAGAATAAGAAAGAGATTCAGTCTTTCAATGGGAAAATTAATTTTTTGAGAATATTTATTCCTAATCTCGCTGAGCACTTGAAAGAAATGAAAAACATGTTAAAGAAAGACAACGAGGTAAAGTGGTCTTTAGAGGCTAAGAAATCATTTCATGCTGTAAATTTTGCATTATTTACTGCTTCTATTTTGATTAGCCCAAATTATATTTCAGATTTCATCATATTTTCTTTTGCTTTTGAGCATACATTAGCAGCAGTCCTAATGCAGAAGAAAGATCAGAAAAATGAGCAGCCTATAACATTTTTCAGTCGCACTATAAGAGATGCAACATTGAGATACAATATCATTGAGAAGCAGGCATTGGCGTTGGTAAAATCCCTCAAGGATTTACAATTTTGTATTCTACATTCTCATACCATTGCTTATGTTCCTATTGTAGCAGTAAAAGAAATTCTTGTGCAGACGGATCCTGGAGGCAGAAGAGGAAAGTGGATTGCAGCCATAATGGAGTATGACTTGGAGATAAAGCCTACAAAGCTCATCAAAGGACAAGGGTTAGCCAAACTCATGGCCGAATCAAATCTACACGCACTAGATATCAATTTGATTGCTGCACTATTTGAAGAACAAGAAGAAGACGACCCTTTCCTGCAAGTGTCTGATATGTTCATGTCCTCACCCTGGTATTTTGACATTGTCTATATCTTGCAGCACTTGAATCCCCCTCTGGAAGTCCCCAAAGGTAAAGCTAGATCACTAAAACTGAAAGCTTCAAAATATTGTATTCTAGATGGTGTTTTATTTTGGAAAGATCCTAGAGGTGTGCTGCTGAATTATTTGGTAGAAAATGAAGCTAAAGATGTAATGAAGGATTTTCATAAAGGAGATTGTGGCAGTCATCACTTTTGGAAAACTACAGCAAATAAGATCTTAAGAGTTGGCTTCTATTGGCCCACCCTCTTTTCCGATGCATACAAAATAGTCATGAGCTGCCATGAATGTCAAATTTTTCAAGGAAAGAGGAAACTTTTGCCATTACCACTCCAGCCCATTTTAATTTCAGCTCCTTTCCAACAATGGGGTCTTGATTTCATTGGTGAAATCCATCCTTCATCTTCAGCACAACATAAATGGATATTAACAGCCACCGACTACTTTACAAAGTGGATTAAAGCTATCCCAACCAGGCAAACTACTGATTCTGTCATCATTCAACTCCTGGAGTCTAATATTTTGTCTAGATTGGGCTGCCCACATAAAATAATTACAAACAATGTTGTTGCTTTCAAATAAAAAAGAATGGTGGACTTCTATGCCAAATATCATATTGTGCTAGGACATTCTACTTCTTATCATCCGCAAGGGAATGGTCTTGCCGAATCTTCCAATAAATCCTTGGTTAATATCATCAAGAAGGTCCTAGAGGTAAACAAGAAGAATTGGCATAAAAAGCTCATCAATGCCTTGTGAGCGGACAGGGTCAGCACTAAAAAATCAATAGGTATGTCTCCTTTTTAGCTGGCATATAGAGTTGATACAGTATTTCCTTCATCTCTTGTTGTCCCAGTAATGAAAATTCTACAGGAATTGGATACATAAACTAATGAAATACAAAGGAGGATAAATCAGATGATTATTTTACAACAGACAAGAGAAGAGGTTTTCAGAACACGTGTCATTGTTTCGACCTTAGGTTCTTAAAATGATACCCAACAAACTACATTCCATCTGCTTTCTGTCACTTTTTATGAAATTTCAATTGGATGCTCGAAGAAAAAGGTATGATGATTTTCCCAAGGTCACATGTTTGGGATGTAATTCGGGTGCTTGCAGAAACCCTAAATGTCTTGGACTGTATCTCTGACAATAAAGCGAAACAAGATCTAAAATTCGGGACTGAGCTTCGCCACGTTTTCAGTTCAAATGGGTTTTAATTCCAGATTCTTAAAATTCATATGAAAACAATTATAGCGAAACTTTCGTGATGACCTGTTTGATATGGAATTCTAGAGTTTACAAAAACCCTAACTTCCTCATATCAAATCTTCGAAAATATAGCGATACAAGATCTGAAATTAAAATCTGGGTTCACCATGATTTCTTCTCAAATGAATGCTTTTTTTAGCTTCTAAAATGTTGCAGAAAAATAGTTATAGGGAAAATTCCATGATGGTCTGTTTGGATCAGCGAAACCCTAGAATCCAAAGTTCTAATACCAAATGTTATGAAACTAGCTCGCAAAAAGATAGAAAAGAGAGATAAACGCCTTAGGATTCAGATTCTTTGAGGGGGAAACCTCCTTTACATTACAAAAATGAACAATTCTTGGATGATACAAATGAAAATACCTCATTTCTATATATAGGAGTCTAAGGGGACATAATATAATCAGAGTCGACCTAACAATAATAATGTAAGGGCACAACAATAATAATAGTGGGCTTCTATGGGGCACAATAATAACAATATGGGTACTACATGGGTACACCAATATAATAAAGGGGGTGCACTAATAAAAATAAGGGGTTACAATAGTAGTATAGGGACCTAACATGCCCCTCTCCTTCAGAAAGTGTTGTCCTCAAAGCTTGAGTAGTTCTAGATGCTTCTGTATAAAATTATCATCCTTCCATGTGGAACCTTCAGTTGGCAAGTTCTTCCACTTGATGAGATACTCTGAAATTGATCAATTTCGTAGCTGTCGATTTCTCGGTTCTGTGACTGCTTCAAGTTCCAATATGATTTTTCCTTCCTTGTCAAGTTCTCGCAATATTGTTTGAACTGGGATCTTCTGCAACTTTTAAATGAGTTCCCACCCTGCTTCGTCATTCTACCATTCATCCCCTTGCTTCATATATTGAATTTCGTTGGATAATAATACCAACCTCTAACATTTCGGCAACCATACGTTCAATTTCACTCCTTTGGGCGTATGGATATCTGTAAGGCCTGATGTTTGGAGGAACACTTCTTGGAATCAAATGAATAGCATCATCATGATCACGATTAGATGGGAGGCCTTTAGGAGTCTCAAATACCTTGGAATGATTGTTCAAGATTTTTTGGAGATCTGGAGAAATAGATGATTTCGATGTCGGAAAACTAGTGAACATAATTATGCAATTACACTTCGTTGTTATTTCTTTAGAAGCTTTTTCATTTCGTTAGAGATGATTATCTTTCACAGTTTCCCTATGATACCCCTTAATTCAACTTCATTTCCTTCCGAAGAAAATTTCATGAAAAGTTCTTGAAAATTAAAAGCTATTGTACCCAAGGATTGTATCCATTAGACTCCTGGTACAACATCATCACCACCCATTGGAATGAAAAACACTGGGCTATTCAATACATATTCTCCCATGGATAGCTTGATATTATGGCACTTTCCAGAGAAATTTATGGTGGGCTTCTATGGGGCACCAATAGTGGGCTTCTATGAGGCACAATAATAAAAATATGGGGACTACATGGGCACAACAATATAATAAGGGGGTTGTACTAATAACAATAAGGGGTTAAACTAGTAGTATAGGGACCTAACATCCAACTTCTTCAACATTCACAAGTTAATGTGGGGATCAAGATATCTTGCAACCCCATATGTTCTTTCTTTTTAACGAATGCCCATATTGAACATATTTTTTGGTGCAAGACTACCTCAGATGCATTATAATCCACTTAAAAACTTTGTATCTAGTTATTCGGGGGTTGTGAAATTGAACGGCTTGTCAAGGTCCCGAATCTCTTTCAATCCATATATGTTTCTTTGGTTATGGATATTCAGTGGTACGGAGCGCTGCTACATTGAATGATCTATCAAGGCCCAGATAACCCTAATTGATCTAGATGCTTCAACATTTGTCGAGATCAAATAACTTTAACCCACACTTCAAATATTTAGTTCAAATGAATTTTTAGCTACACTCCAAATCTAAGCTCTCCTCCTTTGTTGAAATTTTAAATAACATCAAATATAATATAGGTTGGATATATTCAAGGAAGCTCAGATAACTTCAAACATAATTCCTTCAAATTTCCAATTGTTTCCACATACTTTAATAGGTCCATTATTCGTTAATTGACATATTTGAAAGTATTTTCATTGCTGAGATCAAATGCTAATTGTTTCCTCAAGACTTCATGGTAAACCTACAAAATTGAATACAATAACATATTTCCATACTCAACTTTATTCTATACAGGGAATGAAACCAATCGAGTTACTTTCCAACCACTGCGATAACAGTGAAAGGAGTACAGTTGGCCACTCTCAAGCCCTTAATCAACTAATTATTTCACGAGGATTAAGAATGGTGTCAAATTGAAATAATTATTAAATAGTGATTTAACAATTATTCCAACAATAGAAATAAGGAATAATAAATAAATAGTGATTTATTTAATTATTCCTAGGGAATTTAGTCAAATGTGATAAGGAATAATTATTTAAACAATGATTTAATAATTATTCCTAGAGAAAATTAAATAAATAATGATTTATTCAATTATTCTCATGGGGTTTTCAATTTTGAATTAAAAAATAATTTAATAAAAATGGTTTACTAAATTATTTCCCATGATGAAAGTGATTTTACTATGGTAAAATTAATCCTACATGGTGTATTTCGATCTGCCTAGTTAGAAATGGTTAGGTGATCATTTTTTGGTGATAACAGATTGCCCCCAACGTATTAGTGTTAGGAGAAATTTGTATGACCGAAATACGTTGTAGGTTACACTTCCACGAGACACTAAAGGGGAGTATGTGTGTGTGTGTGTGTGTGAGAGAGAGAGAGAGAGAGAGAGAGAGAGAGAGATAACCGAAGCAATGCAATGAAGGACAAAAATAGAGGGGGAAAGACCTACTAAATTGGTAGAAGTCTCCTTTTATGTTGGAGTACATGATCTCAAATGAGGCAGGGGAGGCATACCCATACCCGCCAATATAGTTGTGTACAAATTAAAACAGTGAGCCAAACAATGAGGGACTGAGATAAAAAGTACATGATACATGACATGATGGCATCAATGGGCTAGAAAATAATACAATGGGTCCCATATACATAATGCACCTGGAAAAACATAGGTTAGGAATACATACAATAACACATGAGTACATGAGACATATTCCCCTCAAGCTGACATGGTGAGCGGGGGGATCGCAACCCAAGAAGCCCTGTTGAATAGGAAAGGGCTCTAATGATATGAATGGATCATCTGAAGGAGACATAAATGATGTGGGTGCTGCAAGTGACTAAAACGAACCCATCACTTTTGCAGAACTACATCTGAGGCTGGATCAACATCAGCAAACATTTGGGCATATGGGGGGATACCTAAAGGGACACCCCCTCATGAGGTCTGGAACATCTCACACATACCCGGGAATCACTGGGACAATCATTTGGATCACAGAACCATCAAGTGTATGATCTCAGTCGTGAGGTAAGGAGCCGGTGTCAAGCACGTGAGAAACAACCAAGTCAAAGGGAAATGATGATTCCATTTTCTTGATCTGAGGCACCAAACAAATATGGAATTTGGAACCAAGGTACAAGGCCCTCTAGACTGCTCTTCTGGAATAAATGTATTGAGGTCGACAGAAGAGAGCTTGCCAAAGTTAAGGCAAGAAGGAATCCTTAACAAAGGCACAAAGTACCATAGTAGAGTGACTAATGGACTGACACCAAGGATGAGGATGGAAGGAAACAAGATGAGTGGCAGATTGATGACTTCCCTTATCAAAGCATGGTATGTATGGTTGACCTGGAAGTGACTGACTTGATTTCTGAGGGGATAATCAATGACTCAAATGAGGGTTTGGAAAAGATGGAGCAGTAGAGGTGGAGGCCAAATATGAATATAATGGGGTGGATGTGACACAAATATATATGGAATACTGTAACTAGACTCAAGGGGACTTGGAACAAACTCCATAGATACATGTGACTCATATCAGATGCCTTGAAAAAGGGTGACTCAATGATGCTGCCACATTGGGGAGGCTTGGGGGGACCATGAAAACATGAGTAAATGATGGCTACTCATGAAGAAAATCGACACGTGAGTCAACCAGTGCAAAGGTAAAGTGATACCAGAGTACATGTGGCTTAAATGAAGAAATTCAATTTTAATAAGCGGGAAAGTGAGACCTCATGGAAAAAATGGATTCCTGATTAAGTGTCAAATTACACAAAACAAAGGGATACCCAATATAGAACTTGGTGAGAGATTTCCAACGGTGTTGATGGTTCATCAAACAGAGCTGTGGTTTGGTTGCAATGGGCAACAAAAAAACTAGGGTTTTTATTATAAAAGGGAGATTTTCCCCCCCAAACCAATCAATTTTCATAGTGAGTTGTTGTAGAATTTGGAGAGGAGGAAAAGGCCCTAAATCTTGCGGAGATCATAGCGGACAAACCGACCTTCGGAATCAGGGTCAAAAACTTTTTGGTAGGTGGAATTACTTGTCTGAAGAGGGCCTTAATGCTTCTTGGAAGGATGGTTCCTGATGAAGCATCAAGGTAAGAAGAGGAATACAAGAATGAACTACTAGAAAAAGGCTAGGATCATCCTTGCCCACCAAGTCAAACATGGGGATTGGGTGGTAAGTGTGGCATCACATAAAGTAGAATGTTTGAATATATGGTATCATGAATCTACGATATGTGATGTGGATATGGCTCGCCGAAGAGGCCGGTAGGACAAACTATCTAAGGAATGAAAGGATAATTGACCATACCTAGATCGTTGGGGTCTAGACTGAGACTTATGTTGCTCAAGTGAAAATGTGGCAAACATTCATCATGCCCCCAAGCATGAGATACTTCTCCCTACCATTTGATGATGGAGGAGATTGATCAAGTGGGAATGATGCCCCCTAGCTAGATGAGTTTGTGGAGTGCCATTGTGTTCCACCTGCTCAAATAATGGAGTCAAGCATTCTGCCCTATTGGAACAAGATCTTGTAAAGGATAATGAGTAGATGTAGGGGCATATGTGCCCCCCAATTTTGTATGGATAGATGAAGCATGCGATGGGCATACTAGATGGATTTAGAGTTGTGGACTCCAAACACATTGTGATGATGTGGCTTTCCATTTTTTTATGTTATAAATGTCTTATTGTGGGAAGAGTGGATAGATGCAGTTAGAGAAAGGAAGTGTTGGATTACCAATCTCATTTGGCATTGCATATAGGAATCAAATGGACTGAATTTCTAGTTTTGCATACATGGTGTCACTATACCAAAGGGTGGCTTTGGATATAATGAATTAATGCTCACCAAGAAAACATGGTGGTTGTACAATAACAATGTCTAAGGGACTGGGTTGTTGAGGTGAGATGCAGGCATGAGTAAGTGGATTGTACCAAGAGTGATCTAAAGTGATATGAGACTCTAGAGGTTCTTCTAAATGGGGAAGAATAATGGTACTAGAGTTGACACTACCAGATTCACTAGGAGGGTTGGGGAGAATTTCTTCTCCTAGACTCTCAAAAGTGGATGCCCCTTACCCAAACATTACGTTACAATGTAATGGCCATGAGGTGGATGTGGTTCAAATTCATGGTTCGAAGTAAGGTGTTATTGAACCAATTGACCTCACCATGGATGAAGTCTTTGGAATCCACAACATATTGATCATGGGTTTGTTGCGGAAGGAAGTATGCACAATGGTGCATATCATCCCAAGGATAATTAGGGGTGGTTATGGCTTCCATCATGTCTTCATCATAATGAATTATCTGGATCTCTTCAGCTATCGAAATTAACCAAGACCTTTTACTTTTGTGATGTTATTAGAATTACATGTTAAAGAACATAAAGAAACCACAAATGCATGTTGGAAAGGAAATAAACCATAATGGCAACCATCAAATCAAGAACACAAACACATTGATAACAGAATTCAACCCAGTGTAGGTTACGTCTCCGGGCTCTGGTGTCAAGAGTGGGGAGGTCGCTTCATTAAATGTTGCAAATGATGATGGTGTACATGGTATGATCTTTGTCATTACAAGGACAAATACCCTCAAACTGAGTGGTGTGCCTCTCCATGATACAGTCTCCCTACATGAACTCTACTCAAATGGGTCCTCCTTCAGCATGACAAGCTAACAAATCTCACATCATGTGGCAACAAGTATCCCTCAACATTATGGTAATAAGAGATATCAACAATAACAAAATCATCTTAGTAAAATAGAAGAAAATCATGACATAATTGTATCATATAACTCCACTTTCAGTGATGGTCGAAAAATGTGAATCTTAGCTGTTGAAGTGGTCTACACCACTGAATTTCTAGTAATGAGTGGTGTAAAATCGATTGTAAACTTGTCCAATTCTGACACCGTCAAATTTTGGATCCTCGAGAATCTTGAATATTCCCCCAAAGATTCCTTCCTGAATATGGCTGGAAAATCCGCTGCTCAGATGAATATTTTGAGCACGCCACTATGCTCCTTGTGAAATTCTGTGAAAAATGATCATAAAGTTGACAACATTCTGCCTCGCTCAAAAATCAGCCTCCGAGGGAATCTTTAAGATTCCATAAGATTCTCTAAAGATTCCTTACTGATTAACACCTACATTATTGTTGCTCAAATGGATATTTAGACTACATGGTTGGACTCCTGGTGAGAAAACATCCAAAATTGACTATAAGCTTGACAAATTTTGTCACTGGCATCTCTAGCCCTCTAAGGGAATCTTTTTGGCATCTTGATATATTCTTTGGCTCATGGTTCCAACCTTTTGCAACTCATGGTTCCATGGGTCAGAACTCCTCTCCTCCACTATCCCGTCGAATGAAGAGAGGTATGGTTTAAATATTTTTGTGAGGGAAGACATTACAATATGGTTGTTTGGCCCATTATTTAATGTGAGTGATGGTTGCTGCGGGGTTGGGGGATCAAATCCCTGCCCCTCCAAACTTGGCGCATGGTTATTCTTTTTGAAATGGTTTGGTATAACCGTTTCTGGTTGGCGGTGACTATTCTAGATTGTCGCATTGAATTAATCATAATCGTGGAGGCACATATGGTTCGAGTTGGATGTTTACACATATTCGTATAAACATAACAAACAAAACCACTATTTTCGTTTATTTTTGTATGAATTTATTTATATATTTTAAACCATATGTGATTTTGTTATATGGTTATAACCATATTGTATTTTTTTAAATATTAATTTGATTTTATTTTGATATAATAACCACATTTTAGATATATGATTTTTTTGATGTGGTTATATGTATATTTTTAAATAATTTTTGTTTTGTATTTTCTGCAGGGAAAGGAGCCAATGATGATGCGCCACATGTTTTTGGCTCATTGGTCATTTGGTTTCCACATAAGAAAGCAAGTCCCACATCCCCTTATGACTTGCAAACTTCAAGCTGCAATAAGTTTCTCATGGGGACTTGGATTGAGGTATCATTTGCATCATCAGAAATATCTCGCCGAGCTATATGACATTTTCATGGTTTCATCGCATTTTTAAGACTTTGATTTTTGAGCTATTTCTGGATTCTGATCATTTATGGAACCGCCTGGATCATTCCTCCCCATTGAGGAGCTTTTGGTCCACCAAAAGCATGAACATAATCTACATCTGATGTGTACATTGTCTACACCACAAATGTTCTGATAGGTCACCCTTCCTTCTCCTTCACCTTTGTCCTTTAGATCCATAAGTGATGAGCTAACACCTGCATCCTCTGCAAATCCATAATATAATCTTTGCAAACTACATGCTCAATTACATGACCAATCATGACCCAAGCATCCCCATACTTGCCAAGAGTTTATAAGACATAATCTTTGGTTAAGTTTACATTAGAATAGAAACCAATACCCCAACTATCAATACACAACCAAAACAGCATTGTTTCTTTAATAAGCGATGGAAAACACGTAATCACTTTTACAATTTTAATGCAACACATGATTTACAAGATGTGGCCATGACAAGCTACCATATCTAGTAAAACCATCTCTCACTCATAAAGGTGAATGGGCCATCTCCCTATGGCGGATTCGCTTGTCAAACAACTTTTTCAACTCATTTCTTCATGGGCGCTTTTTCCTTGAGACACTGCTCAAGATGGAGCCTCCAACACGTGGCTTTTTGATGACCACCTCTGTTGCAATGACTGCAAAAATATTTCTTCCTCCAGACCTTCTTAACCTACTTATGTGGAGAAGGCCTTTCATGCCTCATCCTCTTTATTTCTACCATTCTCTTCCAGCACTCAACAAACACATGGTTATGTAAACCACAAAAACTACATGTTTCTCTATGACATGATTTTTGTTCTTCATTAACATGCTTGTAATCAAAATGAACTTTAGAATACTAATATTGTTTATACATCTCTTGGCTGTCTCTGGTGCAATTCTAGCGATGAGATCTTTCTCGAGCTCTTCCTTCGCTATGTGTATTGTCATGGGAGGATGGTGATGTGTTCCCATCATTCTCTTTCCTTGACGGTTTCAAAAATGTCTTGGAATATTCTGACACCTTCGAGCATTCTCCTTCGGTGTAGCCCAAACCTACAAATTGAGGTCTTTACACAACCTCCCATGGTTGAGTCATCCCTTTGCCATTAACACCAAGTCCTCCTTTATACCCCATCTTGGTAAGGAGTCTCAGGAAAGTTCCTGAAATGGGTACCTCGATGTTTCCAACAACAATAGTGTCATTTGAACATAAAAATGAAGAATGATCAACATTGTTTACCTTAGTTGTCGATCCTGAAACAAGTGATGATGGCTTCGCTAGGCCTTTGTCACGCTTTAATTCTTCCAAGGCCTCTTCTGCAGCTTGTAACTGAAGCTGAAATCTCTGCTTCTCCTCTTTTTCTTCTTGTAGAAGTCTTCTCAATTCAACATTCTCCACTTGAATACTCTTATTTATTTCCTCATTCAAATGATGAGAAGACAATGAAGAAGATGAATGTACACTCGAGAGGGTAGATGGAGCATCTTCCTCTGCTCTTTCTTTCTCCCATCCCTCTCTTGCCATTTTCTTCTCATAAGCTTCATACATTATGTCCACCATTTTTTACAACTTTTAGAAGGCCTCGTACATATCTTTGTCATCTTCCATTTTCTTTCTTGTTACACGTTCAATTTTTCACACACAATTCACATCAGCAAGAAGATTGCACTGATACCAAACTTGATCCGGATCTCTTCAGCTACCGGAATTAACCAAAACCTTTTAATTTTGTGACATTATTAGAATTACATGTGAAAGAACATAAAGAAACCACATATGCATGTTGGAAATGAAATAAATCATAATGGCCCATCAAATTAATAACAAAAACACATTGATAATGTAGTTCACCCAGTGTGGGTTACGTCTTCAGGCCTTGGTGTCATGAGTGGGGAGGCCACTTCATTAAATGTTACAAATGATTATGGTGTACATGGTATGTTATTTTTCATTAGAAGGATGAATACCCTCAAACTGAGTGGCGTGTCTCTCCATGAGATGTTCTCCCTACATGAAATCTCACTCAAATGGGTCCTCCTTTAGCATGACAAGCTAACAAATCTCACATGATGTGGCAACAAGTATCCCTGAACATAATGGTAATCATGGATCTCAACAATAACAAAATCATCTTAGCAAAATAGAAGAAAAGCATGACATAATTGTATCATATACCTCAAGTTCTGGTGATGACAGAGAAATGCAAAGCTCAGTGGCTTAAATGGCATGCATCATTGAATTCCTGGTGATGAGTGGTACAAAATCGACTGTAAACTTGTCCAATTTTGACATCGTCAAATTTTGGACCCTCGCGAATCTTGAAGATTCCCAAAAGATTCCTTCCTAAAGATGGCCGGAAAATCCATTGCTCAAATGAATATTTTGAGCACATCACTACGCTCCCTACAAAATTTTGTGAAAAATGACTATAAAGTTGACAACATTCTGCCTCGGTAAAAAATCAGCCTCCAAGGGAATCTTTAAGATTCCACAAGACTCTAAAGATTCCTTGTTGTTGGAAACCTACATTTATACTGCTCAAATGGAGATTATGGCTGCACAGTTGGATACCTAGTGAGAAAATGTACAAAAATGACTATAAGATTGACAAATTATGTCACTGGCATCTATGGCCCTCTAAGGGAATCTTTTTGGCATCTTGACATATTCTCTGGCTCATGGTTTCGCCCTTTTGCAACTCATGGTTCCACTCCTGGTTATGGTTTCATCACTCATCATTCTACGGGTCGGAACTCCTCTCCTTCATTGGCCCGTTGAACGAATAGTTTTGTGAGGGCAAACATTACAATATGGTTGTTTGGCCTATTGGTTAATGCGGGTGATGGTTGTTGTGGGGTCGGAGGATCAAATCCCCACCCCTCCAAACTTGGCACGTGGTTATTGTTTTTGAGATAGTTTGGTATAACCATTTATGGTTGACGGTGACTATTCCGAAATGGCACAATGAATTAATCATAACCGTGGAGGCACATATGGTTTGGGTGGGATGTTTACACATATTTGTATAGCCATAACAAACAAACCCACTATATTCGTTGGTTTTTATATGAATTTATTTATATATTTTAAACCATATGTGATTTTGTTACATGGTTATAACCATATTGTAATTTTTAAAATATGAATTTGATTTTATTTGACATTATAACCAATTTTTAGATATATGATTTTTGTGATGTGGTTATATATATATATATAATTTTTGTTTTGTCTTTTCTACAGGGAAAGGAGGTAATGATGGTGCGCCACATATCAATGGATCATTGGTCATTTGGTTGCCACATAATCAAAGTAGGTTCCAGATCCCTTACCGAATTGCAAACTTCAATTTGCAATAAGTTTCTCATACAGACTCAGATTGAGGTGTCGTTTGCATCATCAGAAAGCTCTTGCTGAGATATATGAATTTTTCTTAGTTTCTTTGCATTTTGAATACTTTTATTTTTAGATATTTTTGGATTCTGAGCATTTATGGAGCCACCTGGATCAATGAAAGATGTGGGGACATGAGGAAGAGAGACCACATGATGTAGAAGAGCTACCTCAGGAATATTCATGAGAGAAAAGGTTCAAATGTGCACCGTCAAGGCTGGGAGACATGTGACTAGTATATGGGAGATCTACCGATGTTGAGACCAGGGTGTTCGTTGAAGAAGGTTCAAATGAATCAAAATAGGATACATCAAGGGAGTTCCAATGCATTGATCTCATGGATGATGACAGGTAGAGAATGGTAGCGTTACTATCCATCATTGCAACATCTGGGGGAGGGATCACAATGGGTGGTTGAGAGACCTCCTGTTCTGATGTAGGAGTGGGACCATAATATATAGGTAGAAGAGAGGTGGAATCACTACAAGTGACCTCTAATTCATGAAGCACTTGAAGTGTATCACAAAAATCTTCAAGACGGGGACAACAATGAAAATAATGACCATAGTTATCACTCAAATCACATGAGTGATTTGTGCGTAATAATATATTCTTCTTGCTAACTCAAGTAAGGTGACATGAACCTCAATAATGTTAGGATCAGGGAAGGTATCAAAGACCACAGTCTTTCCCCGAGGGATTTCAGGACAATTATTGGTGGCATGACCAACAACATCACACAAAGCACATGGAGGAATAGACTTTGGCGGCTTAGGAGGAGCTGGAGTTACAAGAGGTTCCTTGTCTTTGGTTCCCTTTTTCTGGGCTTTTCCCCCCTCACCAAATGATTTCACAATAGGAGTAGGTTCCTATTGAGGATTTTGTGGAACTGAATCAAAGACAGGGGTAGGAACAATAGGTTGGATCGAGGTCAAAGCAGTGTAAGGTTTGAGTTGATTGGGGGGAGTGTTTGCGGGAGGATGAATGTAACAGACTGAGATCCCTAAGGTAATGTTAGGCAAACTCAACATGGACATGATAGGTGTAGAATAAAATCCACGGGGGGGAATAAGAATGATATCTGACCTAATGGCTTGGGGGAACTGCTCCGAGATGGGTAAATCATAGGGGAATAGTTTCGAGCAGAAAAGGATTAGGAGAGAAACTAGCAGAAGGAAATGGTCCTTGAGGAGTAGTACTGGAAGGTTGGGTTGAGTTAGGAACAATAGGTTGCAGAGGTGTTAGCTATTGTGAAATAATACCATACCATTTGTGGGCGGCCTATGATGCTTGGAGCATGCAAACACTAGATGAACTAGGCTCATAAGGAGTAGATGGTGGGCCATAATAAGCACCAAGTAGAGTGGAATCTTTGTAGACTCCAGGAAAATCATTGGTGAGGGACGAGACATTCTTATTGTAAGTCACGGAAGAGATGTTAGTCTGAGGTGAAGTTTGGGATTTGGGATCGTAATACGTCAACTTATCAACAGTGAAAAACATTCCATTGTGGGGAAAGCACATCTTACGATGAACCGCATATGCGATAATTGACATAGCATATGTATAACTACGACATAAAAGGATGTTATAGTCTAAGGGAGCATCAATGAGTTCAATATCAATAGAGACATTCTTGCCAACAATAGTAACTGGGAAGTTGCAATATAAGCCAAGGGGTTAACATAGTTATCAATCAAACGGGAACTATTACCTCAAAACAGGTACTCTAGCCCAAAATCCCAAAAAAAAACATGAAAAAACAACCCAAAAATGAAATAAAATTATGCCGAAAGATGTTTTTTTTAGGGTAAATTTTCAACATTTTTTTAAATGGAAGTAAAAACCATTTTTGTTTTGAAAAATGGATGACAAAAACACCCTTAAAAAAAAGTGTTTATTCTGGAATAACAAAAAAAAAAAATCGGGTTACAATTTTGACATTTTTTAGCAATGGAGTTAAAGATAAAATATCTGGACTTTGAAAAACTATAAAATTCCAACAATTCTTGGACATGATGTTAAAGATAAAATATCATGTCTTGAATCCTGATAATTCCAACTATTTCCATCCATGTTGTTAAATATAAAATATCTTGACTCTAAAAAACCTTGAAATTGTAATTGTTTTCAACCATAGCATTAAAGATAAAATATCATAATTCAGAAACACCTTAACATTTTGAGAAATTTTCAACCTTGTAATTAAAAATCTTCAGTTTGTAACGCATTTCAATCATGAAATTATGGACAAATTATATGACTAAAACAATTTTTAAAATGAACAAGTAAATGAAATATTCATTATTCCAAGAGTAATTTTTATTTCAAAGGCTAAAACTATAGATCTTTTCAAATTTTAGGCTAAGACAACTTATCCTATTGTAAGAAAAACCTAAAAATCAACCATCAAAATGAAGTGTTCTTTTTAATGAGGCATTAAAATTTCAACAATTTTAAAACTATCTTATACCAAATGATAACAATAAATAATATCATGGCAATATCATTGTATAATTTAAAAAATCAACATTAATTTCTAATATTTATTTACTTTTAATCAAATATCAACTTTCGTAGATTGAATATCACATACATTAAAGCATATAATCCAAAAAACATAGAAATTACCCATAACTTCATGTAAGATCATATGGAAGTCAAAAATATTTATTTCAAGTTACCATGCAAACATCTCTAAAGACATGAATTTCTTTTAATTAAAACATTAAATCCAACAATCATAGAAATGAGTCATAACTTCATCTAAGATCATATGGAAGTCAAAATATTTATTTCAAGTTACCATGCAAACTTCATTTACATAAAATGTCTTAGACATTTATTCAAAATCATCCATAGGATCTGGCACATCATCAGAATCTACATCTTCAGATGAATGATTGGATGCAGACGAAGATGACCCATATTCTTCTCTTTCATCAACCAGAGCCCCATCTAAGTCAAAATTCATGCCCACCATTTCAGGTTCAAAATTCTTCTAGATCTATGACTAGGTTCAACAGACTCCCATCTCAATATTGTTCCTTCCATTAGCAACTTCTTCAAAATATCTATGGTCTTGAAGCGAAGAGTTCCTCTCTTTGTTAAATTGAAGTCATAGAAAAGTATGTCAACATCCTCCAATTTTAATAGGTCTGTGTGGCGACGATTTATATTTGTACCCTTTCTTTTTCCCTTTCTGCGAATTTGTTTATCAACTACCATCTCTGGATTGTACACACCATTGAATGAGTGGGTATTTGTGGCATACCAATGTACCTCAACAGCTGTAATATCTTCATTTTCTTTAATGACTTTTATAACCTTTGCATTCCAAAATCGATAAACAAGTGCACCTCCATTTTCTAATACTGCTATCATGCAACCCTCCTTAACATCCTGCACAAAACCCCTGTAAAGGTCTTCCATGGCTTCACGTTGTGCACGCAATCTTTTAGAACCAAGATAGATTTCTTTTTCCTCTTCCTGTTGAGAATTAATAATGCCTTGAGATTGTTGTTGTTCAACAATGTGTCTTTCCTCCTGTTCATTTGGCATAATTTGAGGCCAAATAAATTGAGTCTTCAAAAGTGTATATTCATTTCCTGATATTGAGATGATATCACTTTGATCATTGAAAAAAGACTCCCACCAAACTAAATCAACAAAATCAAATTAGTCATATATATCTCTAATACATTTTTTTATTCCTTCCAAACATTCAAAATAATTTATCTCTCTCTTATGCCTTCGTGCATTATTGAGTTCAACAACTGGTTGTAAAATATTATCTTTGATGCAAATATTGGATGATCTGGAATGAAAAATGCTAAACCTGATGACGGCCCCCATTCTATAACAGTTGAATACTTCTTGCCCCATATAAGTGTTTTTCCATCAATATTTTTATATGAAATTGATTTTGGAAGCTAATTTCATTAAGTTTTTCAATGCATTTCTCCTCACCATGCGATCCCAAAATAAACCTTCGCATGTCAATAGTTTCTTCTAGCACATCAAAATCAGGCTCTGGAATATATGCTTTCTTAATACATTCAATTAATGATGGAAGGCTCCCAACATTTTTCCTCCTCAATGTTACTAAAAGACGACTAAACATCTGATCAATATGGTCATGAGTGACACTGCGCGCTGGTTGACCTGTCGGAATATTGGGAGGGTTATGCTATGTCGCTATCTCCCGGTTGACAACCCGCCGATGGTTTGTGTTACCTGCTGCTAACGGTCTGTTCCCTGTGCACTGTTTTACTCTCCGTTTTTTCCTGCTATCCGAGGTGTCCGCCGTTCCAAGAAGCAGCTAGCGTCATGGAGGAACTAGAAGCCGTTGATTACTCTGAAGACCCGCTGGAGGGGGTCTCCATCTGGCGCTCCTCTTTCTCCACATCAGAAGGTATGTACAACTCTGGCCTCACCGAGAATTACCCTTCATATTCCTTTGTGGAACCATCACGGTTACATCCTGTGGTCCTCCCGGACGACCCTCCTACCTGGCCATCGCTTTCTACCCCCCCCCCCCCCCCCCAACTCCCCGGCAACCCTTGGTTTCGTTTCCGGCTATTTGAACCCTAACCCTGGTTTGGACATCCCAGCGACTGGAGCACTTACCCGGCCGTTTTTTCCCCCTTCGATTCCCTTAGCTTCGGCCGGTTTTACCCCTCAAGTCTCCTTCGCCCCTCCGTCCGGTAGCTTCACCGCAGTTCCACCGCTCGCCGGTTCCCATCCTGTCTCAGTGGGCACTACTAACCCCTCCTCTTCTAACCCTTACCCTCCTCCCCCGGTTGTTTCAGCCCCACCTCCGAACCGGTCTCATAACCAGCCTCCTCCTTTGGGATCTAAGAAGAAGTACAAGTGTTTCAAATCCAAGGCGGACGATATCTTTCTCAGATTAGAAGAGGACATTCAATGGGGAGAGACTATGGACTTCGCTGACAGGGTACTAGTTGGGCGCATCAGAGGTCAGAATTACACGGCCGCCCGCTTGAAGACCTGGGCAACTGAGGTTTGGGGTCACCATCTGGTGGACATCCCCTTCGTGCAAACTTTCGTGAGGGGATGGTTCGCTTTGAGATTCGCTCGTGCCGACCACACCAATTGGGTTTTGTCCTCTTACTGGCATTTTGAACACGCCCCGGTGCTCCTCAAGCGATGGACGCCCCTCTTTGACCCTGAGACTGAGCAGATAGGCATTGGACCTATTTGGATTCGACTCCCAGGCCTTCCCCTGCAATACTGGTCAGAAGACATCTTCCGGCGGATTGGCAATGCGATAGGCACCTACATGGACTATGATAAATCCTATCATCTCACAGGCATGATGGCTTATGCACAGATTCTCATCAATTTGGACACCAGGGGCAGATTACAAGAATTCATTACTATTCAATGGAGGGACACATCTCGCAAGCAGATCATTGACTATGAAGGTATTCCGTATCGCTGCCGCAGATGCCACAAAGTGGGGCATCTATACAAGGATTGTCCTCTCCTTCAGAAAATCAGGGATAATGCACAGGGCTTGGAGACCGAACATCCTATGGTAAATCCCTCTTGGCAAAATATAGATAATAATCATGAGGAGCGTGTCAAGGATGCAGGGGAGTCCCAAGGTACTCCTGATAAAGCGGACGCGGTCAAGGGTACCTCAGATACAAACCCTCCATCGCCTCCTCCACAAGCAAGCTCCGCACCTGATCAGGAGGACAACTCGATGCCGGGTATGTTACTTTCATCCTCCTCACTCATTCCTCCTGTGTCTAGCATATCTAATGTTATTGCATCTCATTCTATCAATTGCACATCTCCCCCCCTATCAGCGCTCATGGCTTCCGTGGGTATACTTAGCACCTAGGGCCTTGCCCCTCCCTCCTCCCTTATCTGTTCCCTCCCTCTCCCCTCTCCCGCCACTTCCCCCTACATTCCATCCCTGTCATCTTCCTCCCTCCCTTCCCACTCCATCCCCTCCCCCTCTGTATCCCCCCGGTACTCACTCCGTTCCAGATCGAAGGAAAGAAGCTTCGATGCGATCGGTCTGGACCCTGAGGCTACCCCTGTTTCTCATAAGAACTCAAGAGGCCGACCCTCACGACTCACAAAAGCCAGACATACTACGGGTGAAGAAGTTTCCCTCGGGTGACAACAAACCATTTTTAGGGCCCTTAGAGCTAGGAATGGCCAGCAGTCTCATCCTCCATGAAGAACCTATCATTCAACTGCAGAGGGTTTGCTAGCATCCCCAAAAAACTAGCGCTTAGAAGACTGCTCACCTCGTCTCAGTCGGACATTATATTTCTACAAGAAACGCTCTGTTTAGCCGAACCTCTAATTCACACACTAAATTCCTAGCTACCTAATTGGACCTTCCACGCTTTGGATGCGTCAGGGAGATCTGGGGGTTATGCTATTGGGATAAATATCAAAGCTTTGGAGATCAGGAATATTTGGGGAGGCAGAGGCTTCATTGGCTTGGATATTTTTTCCCACCCTATTGAGATGGAAATCCGCATTATGAATGTTTATGGTCCTTGTGCAGATAGGGCAAACTTTTGGAGATCCTTACTGGACTCTGACCTCCTTCAGGCAGACAACATCATTCTAGGAGGGGACTTAAACTTTTCATTGGGCTTTAGCAAATCTTGGGGATACTCAGCCCAGGTAGATTGCTTAACTGATACTATCTCTAACCTACTTGAGGAACATCAGTGGGTGGACATTCCTTCGGCCAGGATTCAGTTTACTTGGACTAATAATTGCAGTGGTGACCACAGTCTGGCCAGAAGACTTGACAGATTTCTCATCAAGGAAGCTTTACTAAGTAGACTTCCTCGCATTCGTCAATGGGTTGGAACTGGTGGCATCTCAGATCATCGACCAATATTTTTGGAAATGGCCGATGCAAATCAGAAGATCAGGAGCCCCTTCAAATTTAATGCCTCTTGGCTAAAAGACCCTTCGTATATTCAGATGGTTACTACCTATTGGCAGACCAACCCTATTCTGGACGGAGAGGATCATACTAATGGCTTTATTAGGAAATTAACTGAACTAAAGAGGATCTCTAAAATTTGGGCTCACCAGAAGCGTATGAATGATGACAACTCTCTGAGGGAGGCAGAGAGGGCCATTGCTGCACATGAGGACACATCTAACGGCACCTTCCCTACACCTGAGAGCAAAGAACTCTACACCTCCCACATTATGAAGCGCTCACAAATTCTGAAGGAAAGGGAAGAAAGCTGGAGGCTCAGGAGTAGGGCAATATGGCTCACCGAAGGAGATGATAACACAAAGTTCTTTCATAAATTTTCGAACGGTCGTAAAGCCATCAACACTATTCAGGAATTGTGCGATGATCAAGGAAACTTAGTATCATCTCAGAGGGATCTGGCTAGACTGGCTATAGAGCATTTCAGGAGCATATATAAGGCCCCTAGAGCTGTGAACATCATGGAGATCATGCGGGTGGCTGAACATTTCCCCAGATTCGTACAACAGGAAGACACAGAGGATCTGTTGATGGAAGTATCAAAGGAAGAGCTGGAGGCAACTTTAAAATGGTTTAAAAAAGACAAGAGCCCTGGTCCAGATGGGTGGACCATTGAGTTTTACATAGCTTTCTTTGAAATCCTTGGGGATGACCTTCTCAAGATCATGGAGAATTGCAGAAGGAGTGGCAGAATATCCCCGGCCATCAAATCCACATTCATAGCCCTTATACCGAAATCAGACAATCTTGCCTCATACAACGATTTTCGCCCCATTTCCCTTTGTAATTGTCTGTACAAGATTATTGCAAAGATCATCACAAATCGTCTGAAGCCTATCCTCTCTCGACACATATCATCTGAACAGTTTGCTTTCCTTCACCACAGACAGATTCATGAAGCAATTGCTACAGCGCAGGAACTCCTCCACACTATGCAAATTAAAAAGCAGAAAGGTATGATACTTAAGGTGGACCTCTCAAAGGCCTTCGATAAAGCAAATTGGCTCTATATCAGACTGCTGCTGACACACCTAGGATTTCCTTTTGCATATATAAAATGGATAATGAGCTGTATAACAGACGTATCTTACAATGTGCTACTTAATGGGGAAGCTACATCCTTCTTCAACTCGGAGAGAGGACTCAGGTAGGGATGTCCACTCCCACCCTTACTTTTCTTACTTATCATGGAAGGATTAAGTAGGACTATTACATCTGCTCGTGATAGAAATCAATTGTCAGGCATCAAAATAGCTGAGAATTTTTTCCTCACTCATTTATTGTTTGTTGATGACATACTCATTTTTTTAAATGGCAGTATTGGGGATACCACGGCCCTCCAGAACATCTTCAATCTTTTTCAACAAGCCACAGGGATGGTTATAAATGATAGTAAATCTATGATTACTACTATTGGTTGCACACAACATGAGATCACATACACATCACAATGCTTTCCTTTTACATCTCTGAATCTGGCAGAGGGTATAAAATATCTGGGATTTAGATTAAAGCCTCTCAGATACAGGATAGCGGATTGGACATGGCTCATTACGAAAGTGGAAAAGAGACTACAGGTATGGTACCATAAATACCTATCTCGGGCAGGCAGACTGATCCTCATCAAAGCTGTGATTGAAGCCACTCCAGTCTACTGGATGACCTTGGCTTGGATACCAAAAGGTATTTTGAATAGATTACAAAGTATTTGCTGCAGATTCTTATGGAAGGGTAATCAACCGGGCAAGCTTTTCGCCTGGGTCAAATGGGACACTATTGCAAAACCCAAGAGATGGGGAGGATGGGGCATCGAGAGGCTCGATCTATTTTCCAAAGCATTGGCGGCTAAGCTCGGTTGGCAGCTTATTACCACTAATAGTCTCTGGTCCCGAGTAGCACATGTGAAGTATATCTAGCCTATGAATCTGATGGATTGGTTCAAACAACAACATGGAATGAGAAATAACATATCCAATATCTGGAAAGTGGTCATCTGTACACTTCCCCTCCTACGTGAAGGAATTACGTGGCATATCAAGGAGGGCAATGCTGTTCGTATCGGATTGGATCCGTGGGTAGGTTGTGGCAACGCGTATAGACTATCTGCAGACTTCATAAGGTATCTACATAGCAGGGGTATTGCCCACATCAAGCACATTGGTGACAATTACAACTCCTCTTTTCTTCGTAGGCATGGATATCGGCTCGTGAATTGGGCATCCCAGTTTAGTGGCAGTAGGAATGGCAGTACTATACAGATGCCCTTACCCAGGCACACATCTGTCTCACTGACGGACTGGATGAGATAATCTAGGCTTTTGCCAAACATGGTGTATACTCTCTGAAACAGGGTTATATTAGGCTAATGGAGCCTCACAGGCCTCAGAACATTCTTCCAACTTGGAAATTACTATGGAAGCTCAAAGCAGCCCCCGCTCTCGATTACTGATGTGGAACATTCTTTTTGACAATATTCCTACATGGACTAATCTGATGAAAAGATCGTTTCATGGCCCATTCTGGTGCCACCTGTGTCGCAATGAAGAAGAAAGCACAGAACACCTTTTTCTAAACTACCCCACAGCAAAGGAATATTGGAACTCCATCATTTCTCACTACCCTTCCTTAAAAAACTGGCATGGGCACAATATAATGGATGCCTGGAATATTTGGTGTCAAAATCACAATGGAAAAACCAAAAACATGCCTCTTCTTGTCTGTTGGGCATTATGGATTGCCCGCAACCAGTCTATATTCAACCACAGATCCCCCCATTGGCCAACCATCTTGCTCCATACCATTGTTGACTTTGACCTGCTTCTAGCAGAGGATACCAGCACCCCTCCACGCACCATCATACCTGAAATCATTGACAAATCTAAGCCCTGGGCATACTTTGATGGCTCTGCGTAGGAGGAGGGATGTGGGGGCGGTGCCATCCTTCATCTTAATGAAAATCATTGCTTCAAGATCCAAATCAATCTAGGCAAGGGAACTAATAACTTTGCTAAACTATGCACAACAAAACATATTATCCATTTTGCATTGCAAAAAAAATTGCAGACACCTACAACTATTTGGTGACTCTAAAATCATTTGCAATTGGTTGAATGATGCATCACAATGCAATGCTTTTTCATTGAGGCATATTTTAGAAGAAGCTAAAAGATTGATTACATATTTTGACTCCTTTGTCTGTCGACACATTTACAGGGAGAAAAATACAGGGGCAGATCACCTATCCAAAGAGGCAGCGCATAGACAAGGAAACGACTGGTTGATTCAGGAAGAGATTGATGGGACTTACTACCAGCATTATCACAGACCTTTTGATGAACCTACAGACAATGGGCTATAAGGCCCATACCTATACAGACTATCCTTGTATTTACTGTACATATTTTACTTACTTGGTACTTGTTTACAAACTATTTTTGGATATTTAAAGTTTTTGTGCTCTCTGCGAAGAGCCGGATATAATTTTGAACTTTCTTTCTCTAGTCAGCAAGCAAGCATAATCATAGTATAGTAGCTGACAGACTCCCTACGTGGAGACATATCAGTCTTTCTTTTTTTGGTCAAAAGTTTATGAACTCGTCAGGCATCTCTACCTCCATATGCATATGCACCTGGCATCTACAAAATGTAATTTCTTTATATCAATAGAAATTACGACTTTCTCCATGGGAAAAAAAAATATGGTCATGAGTGTGCCCAACAAGAAGGAAACCAACCTTTACCTTTTTAATTATTCCCAATTGAACAAGCATGTTTAGATATCCAAAAAGAACTTGATTTTTATTTTCACGGCTTGTGTTTTCCAATTGCAGATACAAAACTTCAGGAAGAATACCAAACCAATGAGAAATCACATCATGGATTATATTTATGGTAATATTTTCCTCATTATTAATATTTGGAGTTGTGAAGTAAACCCTTGGCAACATATTCCCATTAAACACCATACAAACAACCAAGTGAAACTGAATAAAATTTTATTCCTATAAATTTTTTGGTGTGCAAACAAAATGTGGCAGAAATGTTTTCTTTTGGTCTATACCATCAGTTATCAAACCCAAATATTTATTTGGATTACCATAACACTTTTTTTCTATTTTTATACCATTTTTGTCTTTCACTTGTTTGCTGATTGCGATGCTCTTGAAGTGCTTTGACAATGGAATATGCACATAAAATATAATAAATCTATTAATAAATATGCTTTCATAGTTGATAACTATCCAATTTTTAAAAATAATGTTACGAATGCATACCTCTTTCTGCCCCTTGAAATTTATCTCTTTTTTATTTAAGAGAATCACATGTGCTACAAATCCCCATCCTTGTCTTCTTAGGAATACGAACATTGTTGAATTCGTTCCTCCATATCCTTGTAAAATATGAATATGTAATAAAATTACCATCTCCTTCAGTACCTTCTGGATATTATCTGTATAAGTTGTAGATTTCTCGTCTTGAGAAATTATCTAGATTATGTATTGTATCTTTATTTGGCATACACTCTCCATGCTTTGAAAAGAAGTCTTTCATCCATGACATTGCAGTAATTGCTGATGGTCCAACCTCTCTTTTATAACGTACTTCTGAATAATATGTAGGGTCTTTTTCTAGTCTTTCTTGGATTCTTGACAAACGAAAATTACCAACTGAATGTAACATTTTGAAAGCCTTTCTATAGATCAATACATTCGCAATATAATAATCATAACCTGCCAGAGTAGATTGCATGCAACCCACTAAAAATGAATTTTGCATGCTTTTATTCATTGACAAATATTTCTTCCTTTGATCCAAAGCAAACATGAAATCCATATGTTTCAACCAATCCTTTCGACAACATTCACTTGAAATTAGATCATTGACAGAACTTCTACTTGTGAGATATTATGTCCTAGCCCTTATATAACTGGAATATTTTGGATTGATATGACAAGGCCTACTCCTACTCTTAGATACAATATTTGCTTGCAATGTCTCCCTCATTTCATTATTATCTGCAGAAGCATTTTCATCATCAGTAGGAGGAATATTATACTGACGAAGATAGTTAGAAAATTCATCACCATCATTGCTTGGAAAATATTCATTACCATCCTCACATGAAGGAAATTCTTCACTACCAACATCTGCGCTTTTGAAATCTTGACTCGGACGAAATTCTTCACCATCTTCATCCCTGCTTTTGAAAACTTCCCTTGGAGGACTCAAGTCATTATCACCACGACTACCTTTGAAGCACTAACTTAGAGAAAATGCATTATTGACATTTGTGCATCTAAAATTTTCATTTGCAAGAAAATCTTCATCACTGGTGCTCGCATAATCCTTAGGATTATGACTAAGTGGAAAATATGTCTCTCTATTCATAGTCAAATTATCATTTGCATGAAATTCTTCATCCTCCCCTTCATCAATGGTGGTTTCATAATCCTTGGGATTAGGAACAAGTGGAAACTTTGAATTTCTATTTAATGGAAATTCTTCATCCTCCCCTGCATCAGTGGTGCTCTCATAATCCTTAGGATTAGGACTAAGTGGAAACTTTGAATCTCTATTTATTGGAAATTGTTCATCCTCGCCCTCCCCTTCATCAATGGTGCTCTCATAATCCTTAGGATTAGGAATATGTGGAAACTTTGACTCTGCAAATTCTTCATCCCCCCTTCATCAGTGGTGCTCTCATAATCCTTAGGATTAGGAATATGTGGAAACTTTGACTCTGCAAATTCTTCATCCCCCCCTTCATCAGTGTTTCTCTCATAATCCTTAGGATTAATACTATGTGGAAACTTTGACTCTGTAAATTCTTCTTCCCCCCCCTTCATCAGTGTTTCTCTCATAATCCTTAGGATTAGGACTATGTGGAAACTTTGAATTTGCAAATTATTCATCCCCACCTTCATCAGTGGTTCTCTCATAATCCTTAGGATTAGGAGGAAGTGGAAAATTTGACTCTGCAAATTCTTTATCCCCCCCTCCATCAGTGGTGCTCTCATAATCCTTAGGATTAGGACTATGTGGAAACTTTGACTTTGCAAATTCTTCATCCCCCCCTTCATTAGTGGTGCTCTCATAATCCTTATGATTAGGAGGAAGTGGAAACTTTGACTCGGGAAATTCTTCATCACCCCCTTCATTAGTGCTTCTCTCATAATCCTTAGGATTAGGACTATGTGGAAACTTTGACTCTGGAAATTATTCATCCCCCCTTCATCAATGGTGCTCTCATAATCCTTAGGATTAGGAGGAAGTGGAAAAATTGACTCTCTATTCACAGGAAATTCTTTTTGCTGCCCTTCATCAATGTTGCTCTCATCATCCTTAGGATTAAGACCAAGTGGAAAATTTGTCTCTCTATTCATAGTGAAAGAATTCCTATTACATTCATCAAAATGGATAGAGTTGTTGCATGACGAATATGTCGATGCTAAAGAAAGAAAAACTTCACTATCAGAAGAATCCATGACTTTCAACCCGAATATGCCGAATGATACAAATGCATTCTCTCCCAATGACAATATATAACTTAGAGATTGAGAATTTCCCTCCAAAGTTCTCCCCCCAAAATTTTTCGTTGAAAATTTTCCCTCCAAAGTTTGCCCCCAAAAACTTTCACTGAAATTTTTCCCTCCAAAAATTTTGCTTTTAAATATTTCCCTCTAAAATTTTCATCTATAATTTACTTGAAAACATATTACTAAACTTTTGGTTTTGGAAAAGTTCACCCTAGCAAAATATTGATAGAAACTCAAAATAAATTTTCTATTTAAATTATTTAACATTGACTATGTAAGTAAATTAATTTTTATAATTAATAAAAAAAATTATCCCATAATGAATTAAAACTAACCTAAAGCTATAATATTAACTATAATTTATTATTTTTTTTTTAATCTTAAATTTAATCCCAATTCAAGAAACGATAAATCAATCCCACAATCATCGTTATAAAATAGAATTGATCGTTTCTATTCATACATCACATCAAGTCTTCTGGGTCTTGTTAAAAAGTTTGGAGTGATTTTGTGGAGGAGTTGCGAAGGAGCTACATTGTCATAGATAGCACATTCAACCGGAGTTTTAAGCATTTTAAAGGTTCGTTTTCTTTCTATTTCGATTATTTACAAATGAATTTGGGGAAATTTTATGTTTTTACGAGAAAAACCACATAAAAAACTCTCTTTTTTTATATTTTTATAGGGACGAAAAGGAAAAAAAACACACACACACACACACAAATTTGTAGGATTTTTAGGAGAAAAATTAAGAATTTTTTTTTTTTTTAGGCTTTTGAAATGAAAAATGGGTGTTGTTGTTGTTGTTGTTGTTTTTTTTTTTTTTTTTTTTTTCTATTTATTTATTTTTAATTTCGTTTGGGGAGCATTAAAATTATTGCATGGAAAAAAAAAATTATTCAATTAAAAAAACAAAACAAAAACAAAACAAAAAAAACAAAAACAAAAACAAAAAACAAAACATTTTTTTTGGTTATATATTTGTAATTTTTTTTTTTAATTGAAATTATATTTATTAAACACTATTAATAAAATTTTATTTTTTTTTATTATTCTTATTTCGTTTGTTATTTTAAATTGATTTTTTTTTAATTAAAATATATATGTTTGAAAATATTCAAAAATTTAATTTAAAAAAAAATAAAAATAAATAAATAAATAAAATAATAAAAAAATTAATTAGAAATTTTTTTTATATAAATTTATTTGTTATATGTTTTCCTAATTATTAAAAAATAATTTAAAAAAATAAAATTATTAGTTTTTTTGTTTTAAATTAATTTTGTTTTATTAATAAATATTAAAAAAAATATCGGCCCTTTTTTTGTTTTTATTTTAATTTTTTTATTTAAAATTAAAATTAAAATTTTATAATTTTCATTTGTTTTCATTTTAATTTTTTTTATTTAAAATTTTATTTTTAATTTTAAAATAAAAAATAAAAACTATTAGGCCCTTTGGCCACTGATCAAGGGCCAGTAGGACAGAGGGGTGCTGCATGCATCCCCCTTCGCCCACCCGGGCCCCCGACCAATGGCCAAAGGGCCCAATTTTTTTTTATTTTTATTTTTAAATTAAAATTGTAAGTTTAATTAAAAAAATTAAAATTTTAATAATAATTTTTTATATAATTTTAAAATAATAAAAATAATTATATATAAAATTTTAAATATATTAAAAAAAATGTTATATATATCAAAATATATATGTATATGATATGTAATTTAAAATAAAAATCGGTATATCTATATCTATATATATAATATTGTTGATTGTAATTATTTAAAATTGAATATCTCATTAAAAAAAATTATATATATAATTTGTTAATTTTAATAATTTAAAATTTAATATATAATATTTTTTTATTTTATATATATATATATATATATATATATATATAATTGGTGGGTTTTAATAATTTAAAATTTAATATATAATAAAAAAATTAATTATATATATATATAGATTTTAATTTTAATAATTTAAAATTTAATATATAATTATATTTTTATAAAATGCAGATATAAAACACACATATATATATTTTAAATTTATATTTAATAATTTCAAAAATATATAAATAATATATATATATATATATATATATATATATATATATATATATATATATATATATATATATATATATATATATTTTTTTTTTTGTTGATTTTAATTTTAATAATTTAAAATTTAATATATAATTATGTTTTTATAAAAATGTAGATATAAAACACACATATATATATATTAAATTTATATTTAATAATTTATTTTTTTAATAATTTCAAAAATATTTAAATAAAATTTGTATATAATAATTTCTTTATAAATTTGTAGATAAATTTATTTTTATATTTAAATAATAATTATAGTGTCAATTTTTTTTTTTTTTTTTTTTTTAAATTTTAAGTAATATATATGGTTTTTTTAATAACACATATATATATTCAGGAAGATGGCATCAAGGAAGGTCTCTGTGAATATGTTTGGAATAAAGACAACAATTCCATCATCTAAAGTTGCAAGTGGATACGGCTTGAAGACTTTCAAACATACCAGAATTGAGAAACATGTCGACCAATTGGCCCATCAAGTGCACCAAAAATTATTTCAGAATGGAAGAATTCACGAGAAATAAATAAAACAAAGTTTACATGGCATGTTAAAGATGTTGAATATGATGATAGTACACATCTCTATTTATATTGTGGTATGATTTACATGGGTGAACCGTATGAGGTGATAGGCAGAGTACGAGACATGTTTGGTGCTGAATTCAAACAATGTTTATGTTCTTGCAAAATTGTCCAAGTCACATGAAATGGTTAGATATCGTCTCTCAAAGAACAAGTATGACACAGAGGAAGAATCTACACCATTGTGTGAAGAAATCTCATCCAACATTTCAAATAACATTGTAAGTATGCTTATTTATATTTATGTGTAATGTATTATTGTAATGATCATTAAATTTTTTATAAATGATTGATCATTGACATATTGTATTTTCTTAATTAGGATTTTTTTGAGAGTCTTTCAATGATGCTGGAGGGTATTTATTATATGGTACCAAATATTATGAATGTGATCAACAGTTTCCATATAGAGTCAGAACAAGAAAAGGGAATGAAGCAAAAATAAACAATCCATAACACTGCAATGGTACATGTAGGGGATCAACAAAGAATCCATACGGTGGGTCAATCTAGCAAAGGTAAACATGTTTTTTATTAAGGTGTGGCAGTTGTAGCTCAATTTGAAGCTCAAAAATATGTTTTCATTAGTGAGGAGGAGGTTAGAACTATTGTTGAAAAAGAGAAAAAAATAAAACACCGAAAAGAAAAATGCACATGGATGTCACTCTTCCACTTGATGATGAGGAGATTATTTCTATAGAAGAAGATATGTTAACTAGGAAGAAGAAGAAATCAAAAATTTGTGAATCTGTTAAAATCATAAGCAATAGTGAAGAACAACTTGTGAAAGTTCTAAAGGCAGCAAAGAAATCATAACACCAGGTGCTGATTTAGAGGATGGAACTATGAAAACAAAACAAAATTCCATTCGGAATCACTTGAGGAAGAATAAATTAATTAATGGTGGCAAAACATTTGAGCTTAATGTCACCCAATTCTATAGGTCAGATGAAGGACAATCTCAATATCAAATTAGAAAGGCACATCACCTACATGTCCATAATTTGAAAACATTGTTCAGGTACAATCCATATGCACATGTGGTGGATTATGTGGTTCTTGTTGATCCAAATCAAGTTCCCAATAAGGAGGAATTTGATAGGACACAATGTTTTGACTACAGATATTATGTAATTGGAGGGAACCATTCAGCAGAGGCCAAAAGACAATTGATCGAGGAATATCTTGGAAACTATCTTTTTGAAACAGTGAAATGCATCATTTATGTTGGTTTAACAGAAACAGAGGCAAAGTTATTGGCATGGGATCATAATGCAGATAATGAGTATAAAATGTCTATGAATTTCATCCAAAGGGTCAGATTTATTCATAATGAATTTTTAGAAAAATGTGGTGGGGATAAGACAAAGGTCAGTTTAAGCTTTCAGAAGGAATGTTGTATGGAAATAGGTTATCAAATTGAGGATAAAATCAAATCAAAAGGTGGAAAAGTAAATTTAGAACTATTCAAAGGCATAGATAACATTTTCCAGTTGGCATTTAGAATAGGGGAGATATGGGAATTGATTGATGACATTTTTGAAATGTGGGAGAATATTGCCATAAAAAATCAAAAGGTTAAAAGGTCTAAACCCATAATATGTACCAACAGTAAGACATGTCCCAAAATGAAGCAAGTTCAAGAAGATATGACTATCACACCTTGGAAAACATTGAAAGGTGTGAAAGATGACAAACTAGTCAAATCAATATTGTGTCGTGTGAAGTTAGGTGAATTGTCATTGGAGGAAATGTGCTCGGAATTTCAAAAGTAAGTTTGTTGAATTACTTTTACTTTTTCTTGGATTATAATTTTCTTTTAAATATAACATGTTGTTGTTGGTATTATTTGTTATACATATCATTATATTAACAATTTTTACTTTATTTATTCAGTCATAAGATTTATATGAAAATACAAGAACATATGGTTAAAATGTTGAATGAAGAGATTTGGAATGATGTTGTACTCAACTACCCAGAATCAAGTTCTATAGCAACACTTAAAGATTTTGATCTTGCATTCAAAAAAATAAGTTGATTTTTACATTCATTTTATTCATATAATTTTTTATTTTGTTATATTACTTATACTCATATTTATTTATTTCATTAAAGATGTCGTAGAAGGATGTGATGGAGTACCAAATACTTTCAAAAGTTTCATTGAAAAAATTATGTTGGAAAGGTTGAGAAAGCAGCGTCTTAGGATTATTTAACTTGATCCTAGTCTTACTCATTTCATTTGGAATGGACTGGACATTATCCAATATCAAATAATACAAGGTGACTGTGAAGACATTGCAAAACTCATACCTAAAATGGAATATGCCCTGCTTATTGCAGACATTCCTCATGGTTTCAATTTCCCAGACATTGAATATGATACTAAGCCTTACACTTATCAAGCTTTTAATAAAGTGGTTACAAGCTTTCAAGAAGTCACAACATCACCACTTTGGAGATTTGTGACATTTCATTCAGACACACAATTTGCAATGTTATTAACAAGCTTCAAGGGAAAATCAAACTTAAGGATGCAGCTTACATGGTAAGACATTGAAATTGTATGTTTGATTAATGTAATTTTTTTATGTACAAGTGGATTGAACTTTTACTATGTCGTGTTACAGGAAAAATTCAAATCTTATTTCTTCCAGAGATCAGCCAATTACAAGTGATTGTGAGTTCATCCATATTGAATGTTGGGCAAAAGATGATAGTTATAAGTCCATTATTTTGAACCAAGTAGATGGAAAGAGTCATAGCCAAGTACTGGTTCATGATGCTGTCGTAAAAAAGTTAACATATGAGGATAAAGATGCAAAAGGAGAGATAGTTAACATTTATAAAAAACCACAAACATTGATTAACTATCTTATAGATTTATGTTCAAATGAAGGAGATTGGGTTTTGGATTTATTTTCAGGTTCATGTAAGTTTTATTATATAAAATTAAATTTTAATATTTTGTTTTTTTTGTTTGTACGTATTTATACTAATTTACTTACTTATTGTTTTTGTGCTTGATGATTAGGTACAACACTAGCATGTTGCCTACAAAAAGAAAGAAATTGCATTGCGATTGAAAGAGACCCACTACAATGCAATTTTATTCAACAAAGAATTAATGTTCTTCAATTTCTTCCAGATGCAATGCAAGAAGTTGGTTTGAGGAAAGAAGATTTTAATGAATCAAGTGTGGCAAAAATGGAAAATGAACCTCAACCACCATTATATGGAATGATTGGAAAAGGACACTCTCGGAGATTTGCAAACATGAAATATCCATTAGAAGAGGAAAATGAGGAAACTCAAGCAGGAAATATTGTGGAAGAAGAAAATAATGAAGCTGAATAAGACGATGAACATGGATTATATGATATTCTTGATGACATTTAAGTTATGATTGCAAATCAAACTCAATTTTGAGATATCTTCAGTAGTTTTACTTGTAATGTTTTGACTTTGAGATTTTATGAGAAGAATGAGCATTTGATTATTGTGGTTATATGTTCAATATTTGTATTATTTGATTTTCACTTTATTTTTTATGTGAATCATTATTTTTTTGTAAAAAACCTGTGATTACTATTATTTTTTAACATAAAATTCATAAAAAATGCTATATTTTTAGTTTTTTTTGTTAGGATTTTCCCATAAAAATCTATTTGACATGCCATTTTTGACAAAAATTCTAAAAATGTGTATTTTTTCATTATACTTATATAGAAAATGTGTTTTTTTTGTCAAAGGTTTAAAATTATTGTGTTTTAGTGACAATTATTTGATGTCCATTGAAATATTAATTAACAATACATAAACATACAGAAAATACTAACTTTAAAATATTGACCGGTTTTTTTTTTTTTTTTTTAACTACGCAAAAAAATTAAGATTTCATTACAAACAAAATTGAAAAGAAAAATGAAAACACACAAACACAAAAAAATTCACTTTAAAGAAAAAAAAATCTTACGGGAAGAAGAAGGCATTAGAAAATTTAAAGTGTCAAAAATCAACCCTCTAAAAAAAAGGGGTTGATGTTGTATCAGCACTTTTCAAAATCAACATGAAAATCACTAACATCTAAAAAAAATGTTCATAATTGATACATAAGAAAATTTAAAGTTCCAAAAATATGCTAAAAAAAGGTGTATTTTGCATCACCACTTCTCAAAATTGGGCCATTTTTTGCTACCTCAAAAAAACGGGTACCAGTTCATTTTCTTGTTTGATCGATAACTATGTTGGTTGTGAATGATGACCATCCCAAGCACATATGGTGATGGTGGATGAGGACAAATCCAAGGAACTAAGTCACTTCCAAACATGAGCAACCATCACACAGGTAGAGGCATCTTCATCTATGATAAACTGCTGAATAGTGGAATTTCTAAAGAAGATTGGTATTTGAAATGCAATGAATGAAGGTAGGGGGAAATTTTCTAACTTGTCAACATGAAAGATAATCATATGATTGTCTTGGGGATCCACAACACCCAAATAAGAGAGTATATATTTCCATTAGGATGGGCACGTAAAGAGGACTTCCAATGTTGAAATGGAAGTAGGAGATTGCACTAAGTCATCTATTATGCTATAGGAATGGGAAGCTTTAGTAGAATTAGTGTTTCGATGTAATAGACCTTTGGGGTTCTTGGGGATAACCTCTACCTTAGGCGGAGGTAACTGTAACGTACCATTTGATGATGACATAGGCTCAGTGGAAACTTGGGGTTGGACTCAGTCACTGACTTAGCAGGTGGCTTGTCATATTGGCGCAATCGAGTTTGGAGGTTGACTTGCTCGGTATTGACCTCATCAGAATTCATCATAAGAATCTAATAATCATGGTGATGAGATGGTGGAGTTGGCGGAGCTGCCTAACCTTGTGTAGGTTGGGCAAAAATATATCCTTGGTGAAGAAAAGGATTGGTAAGCATTGTCGTTTGAGATGAAGCAAGAGGGGGAGGAGGAGCGATGGGCTGAGATCCTCGAGAAGCAGGTGCTTGAGCTTCCCATACTTGATGCATCTGAGGTAAAAGGGGAAACTCATGAGTATAATGGCCATATACGCCACAACAGGCACAAGGTTTCTTCATACGAAGACCCTTATTTTTCTTAGGTTGTCCACCCTATTGCTGGGTTGCAAGATTAGGTTGGGGTCCCTGAGGTGCATTGGGTGGTGGACCCTACCTACCTTGATTACCTTAATATTGTTGGTTCCAATTACCTTTCCCCTTTTTCCTTTTCTTGGATTTGGGGGGATTGGGTCTGTTGTGTTGAGCATACACTTGACCTTATGGAGGAGGTTGTTGTTGAGGCAGAGGGGGAGCACACATGGGGGGTTGGGGCACTGGTGACGGAGGGGATGGAGCGCTAGGAAGTGTATACATATAATAAGGATATGGGAAAACATTGGGATAAATAGGTGGAACAATAGCGGGCCTTAACATCTGTTGATGCAAATGGGGTTATGCATATGATGTGTTGGGACCTAGATAAGAGTTGCCATGTGGAAGAATTCGGGAGGGATAAATGTAAGAAGAATTGGTCCCTCCCTAAGGTTGAACATAACTCATAGGAGGTGGAGAATATGGTTGAGGGTGTGAAATGGTTCCAATTATGCCATCCTTCACATGAGATGCCCCTGATGCATTAGCAGCACCAGACCGAGGAAGATCAGGGATGACAATATAAACATAACCTAACTAGGTGTAGATCGGATCAAATTTCAAGGCTACTTGGAGCGCATCTTCCTCAGAATGGGGGAAGTGTGATGTGACATATTTAGAAATGGCGGCCAAGAGCGATATAAGGAATCAATCCATATATACACAGTCTTCGAATTTAGGAGCTCTACAAATTCTCTTCCTTCTACGTCATTTTTTAACATGGTCGGATAGGTGAGTGGTAGAAGTTTGAAGGAAATAAGTCAATAGTTCGGTAGCAATGTCATAACGGAGAGGTAACTAGAAATAGGCAATAAAAACTTTGGCAAGAGTCGCAAAAGTGGAATGAGTCACTTTGGGTTGATCGACATACCACTTGCAGCAACTCCAGTAAGGGTGCATTGGAACAGATGAAGACAAATGGAGTCTTTAGTGATTGAATTGGATGAACACCATACGTGGAGTGAACATGATTAGTGGGATCTTCTCCAGGATTTACTTCAAACTTTGGGATATATGAAGGGAGTTTAGTAGGCATAGCTGACCAAGTGGGATCATGGAGAAGAGGATTGTTGATGAGCTGGATGAAATCGAGGAGACTCAAACCAACCATAAAAGGAAGCAATGGAGGAGGAGTGACCACACCAGTGGGAGTTCCGCTGGTGGGGTTACCCTGGTTGGTACCTAGGTTACCACACTAGTTTCACACACCTATGTTGGCTCCTAACATGGTAGTTGTATGGGGCTAAGAAGATGCGAAATCAAAGGGAGAACGGGAAGAATCAGTAGAATCATAATCATAATGATGACTATAAAAAGGACTGGGAGGATATACTCTAACTCGACTGGGAGGAGTAATATGTCTTAACAGGAACTGAGGGTGAAGACCTCAAAGTCTCCGCGAAAAACGCCTAAGGGGCACAATTATTTCAAGACAATGATAACTCTAAGGACTAAAGGGTGATGATAGGAATAAAAGATAAATAAACAACAAGCAAACACCTAGTGCAGAGGTGCCAAGTGTAAACAAACTATATTAATGATGTTACTCTAATACAAGCAAACACGTCCTATAAAAGAAAAATACCTCTAGCCTATAGTTCGTCTAAATATTAAACAATCCTAAATATACTATTTTAGATGGCCTTCCAAAGAACTTCTTACTTGACGTAATCTCATCCCCGCAAGCAAAGTTGTCCAGAGAAAGGTATGGTAGAGAACCAACTGCTTCCCACAGTCAATCCTATAAGGTCTTTTCCTAAGATTTGTCACTACGGTTACCTTCGTCCCATGAGGGTGGTCTAGCCTTGAGCTTCTTGGTGATGAGCCAATAGAAGGGATTCCATGCCACAAGTTGGGTAGCCCTGAGGAGAGCCGCTCGCACGATGACCTAGCCTAACCCCATATGAATCGGGTTTCTGGTGCACTCCGACTTTGGACTGTGGGATGGTGAAGGATTTAATCTCCCTAATATGTCAACTTTTATGTCTCAATGAAAGCGATCGATGGGTGTTATTGGAATTATATCCCACCGATCCTACACCTAAAATATCGAGATTGTTTGGCCCTGGTGCTCAAGTGGGCTTAATCTATGTGTGTTGAGTTATTAAGGTGTATTGTTTCAAGTCTTGGCTTGGTGGTGTTAACCAATCTCAAGTTCGCTAAGAGTGTGAGTTTGTGAAAATAATGTGTCAAATGGATGAGTTAAATGATCATGTTTGATGATGCCATGTGCTTCTAAAAATAAAGTGTTGAAACAATGTAAATAATGTTGAAAATGACAGAAAAATAAATAGTCAATCAAGCACAAAAAACCCTACCCAAAAGTCTATCAAGAAGCTAAGCAAGAGAGAGAAAATAAGCTACTCAAAGATACATAAAAATTCCTAAAATACCTAATGTCAAAAGGACTGAGATCTAGAGGCACTAATCTGTTGTAAATGTTGCAGACAAACAACAAAAATCAAAGGTGAAAAATGCTGCAAAGGATAGGTGTGAAGCTCCAAAACCCAAGATACTCAAGGGGATCCTAAGGGGGAAGGAAAAATCCAAACTCTAAAGGGAGAAAAGGTGGAATAAACCTATCCAAAAGTGTTGAAAATTAATGGATCAAACTCTAAAAATCAGTGGCTAAAAATGCTAAAACCCTAGACTCCTCACTCAACCAATCTCTTCCTAACAATGTGGAGGTGTACTCTAAACCCTGGGGGGATTTTTCCTTCCTCAAAGAGAAAAAATAAGAGAATATAGGCCTAGGGGAGACTGAAAATAGAGGTGAAGTACCCTTCCTAGTCTACACACAACACTCTCGACAAATTTGAAAAAATTCTGAAAATTTCCGGAAAAACTCCAAAACGCAGGTAGTAACTTGGAATAGTGGAAAAAACATTTTTTGGGAAAAAAGTGCGCTTTGGAACACATATATGGGGCTGAAAAGTGTGTTTTTATCCTGGGACTCTTAGTCGGTAGATTTAGATGTTGTTGTCTCTTGCTCGGTTGGTACCTGTGACCTGCGAAAAGAACCAAAAAACCACCAGAATCTGAAAGTTTGATAAAAAAGGAAATAATACTATAAATAGAAATTGAGAGGCTAAAAATAACTATAGAAAACCCTGAAATTTACTGAAACTTCAGTCATTGAAGAACGTCTTTATTACACCAGTGGAGTTTCCATTTGTTATGTGAGTTTTCTTGGAAGGTGTACCAAAAACACTTCACTTATGTCACTAGGTGACAAGTGACCCTAACAACAATTTGTGGTTGCTTACGATTCAGATCTACAATAAAAAGTGGAAAACCCTACAACAAAAATAACATATGTGATCCAAAGCAACAAACAACAATATAGATATCCAATGCAATAACCCAAATGGAAAGACTTTAAGATGAATAAATTATTTTATTGATAACACCTGGTGAAGGAGATCTACAAAAGGGTCTGCAAATCCCCCTCCATGGGATGGGTCCTTTGATGTCCTTGATGCTTCAATAATCAATCTTCTCTCTCAATGTGTGAAAAACCCAAAACAATGTGGAGAACTCAAATGGGAGCTCAAAAGAAAAGAGATGATAATGGTGACGATGATAATGATCATGGTGAAGAATGAATGGAAAACCCTCCTATTTATAACAAAGTATTGAGTTAACCTCGAAAATGGAGAATAATAAAATAATATTGACAAAATCAAGATCTAACCATTAGGAATACTTTATTATATTTTTTGGAGAGGGAAAAGATATTATAATTAACAAATAAAATGGTTTATTAATTATTTCATGAGGATTAAGAATGGTGTGAAATTGAAATAATTATTAAATAGTGATTTAACAATTATTCCAATAATAGAAATAAGGAAAATAAATAAATAATGATTTATTTAATTATTCCTAGGGGATTTAGTCAAATGTGAAAAGGAATAATTATTTAAACAACGATTTAATAATTATTCCTAGAGAAAATTTAATAAATAATGATTTATTCAATTATTCTCATCGGGTTTTTAATTTTAATCAGAAAATAATTTAATAAAAAGGGTTTACTAAATTATTTCCCATGGTGAAAGTGATTTTACTATGGTAAAATTAATCCTACTTGGTGTATTTCAATCTGCCTAGTCAGAAATGGCTAGGTGATCAGGTTTTGGTGATAACATAAGTCCTCATTTCTCGTGTTTTTGTGAATTATATACTAACCAACTAAAGTGTTTTTTATGTTGAATTTTTCTTTCTTTTTTTGGTAACCTATAGGAATCGACAACCACATGAGTATCATATTCGCGTGACATGAGGTCGATTCTAGTCGCTACCACTATATGTTTGGGTGCCTACAACCAATCCTCCTCTCCATAGTTTGGGTCATGATCGGGGGATTGAAATTTGGATCTCTTGGTTTGCACGATTTCACATCACTTTGATCACCAATTGAGATACCCCCTTGGGACATTTTATATGTCGATTATTAATGGAATTAATTGATTTGAATAATTTACATGTTTTAATTTTGAGCTATTACAAAGTGAGGGCCCCCAATTTCCCTCATTGATTTGACAAGATAGTTATTTAATGAAGTTGGTGGAAGAACCAACTTCCATAATTATTAAAGGAATGGGAAAATTTCCAACACCTATAGAAACTTCACCTTTGCTTGGGGAATGTGCTTGGGAAATTGTGCTCGTGAAATTGAAGGGTGTGTGCATGGAGTGAAAAATCATTCCTTTAAGGAAGAAGGAAAGAGCACCCCAATGGGTATGTAGGAGAAGCTCTCAAAGGGATAACAATGAGCCTATCCATTAGATGCACACAAGTCCATAGAAAGAAAAGGAAATATCTTGCACATTGAGACAATAATGCTCAATGGGAATGGATGCTTGAGGAAGTTGAGTCTAGTAGACTTTATTTAATTCCTTGAATTCGGGCAAGTAAGCTCCAAATTCTTAACATGCTAAGAGCATCACAACTGAATTATTGTTGGGAAGGCATGTATAGCACAAGGAAAAGGAATTATGGAGTAGTTGAGGGAATAAATGGGCGTTATGAAAGCTACTTGAGAAGCATATGATAATTCATGAACATCCTAGGCTCAATGGGGAAGAGGAGTTCCTAGTCTATATTTTTCCCACAAGGGAGAGTTGCCTTCACATAGAAAAATTATTTAGTGTTGAAGAGTTCCCCTTGTGGTATCATGGCTTGGCTATGGGATGGTTGGATGTAAATATTTATATGTAGTTAAGTATGGTTGGGTGGAAAATGGCTCAATCCCAATTAGTTGGCAGCCCTATATTTTAAATAAGTGTCTCTTTTTCATTCATGAAATATATGCACCTAATTTTACCGATTGCATTATATAAGGAATGGAAATGTCTCTGATGAAAAAAAATTTCATTTATGAGTAAATTCTGCATATAGTCACACAAAAATGTATGTTGAGTTGAATTGCAGAAATAAACTAATTGTTGGTTGTAAATCATGTGTAATGACATGCTCAATTATGATGACTAGGAATGACAAATGCATAATTGAACATTACATATAATTGAATTTTAAGTATCGTTCTAGTTGTGTTGAGGTAGTTCAATATGGGTAATGATAAAATATATTGGTCAACAAAGCCTCATTTAATTACCTTATAAAGTTCACTACTTAAGAGTGACTTATGACAACTCTAGAACAATCATTTTTTGTATTCTATGGGTTATCTCACCCCTATAAACCTTGTAAAATGGATATGATGGATGGATATGTTTATCATTGTAGCTTAATTGTTATAGTTTTGTAACATATGGATTGAGTTTATTAATCTTCACAAAACATCTATGCAAATTTATTGAGTTTTTTTGTGGATTTATGTACCCATATAAATTTTAGATTTGTTTCTTGGTGGAAGTTTTAGTCTCTTTGGAGTTAATGTCATACGATATCAAGGGCTTATTGGCTTGCTTGAATCAATGTTCCTAATTGTGTGGGACAAAACTTTATGAAATTGATGGTGTGCCAATATGTTTCACATGGAAGACATTTATGTGAAGAAAGTCCCTTTAATTTTGAGTATGTAGTCACATATGATCATTTATGTTAAGTGGCATATGGGACTACTGACAAGTATAATGTTATAAGAAGTTATCTTCATGTTTTCAAGTGTTTACACCATGATCTTCTATGTACATTTTTTTGTTACATGTGTATGAGGACATTGTGAAGATAAAATTGGAAATATAAAAAAATATGTTGAATGATGCATTTGAAAGAATGATTTTGTTTTTTATATGTTTGAAGAAATTGGTGACAAGTTCACCATAATTCACTTAAGAATTGTGAGGGAGCTAATATTTAACTTCTTAAGTTCCTATATATATGCTTGATCAGAGCTATATGCATTACCTTTCCAAGTAGAAGTGGAAAATTGTCTTGTTGGAAGAGGGTAAACCTTATGTGGAAGGAGTTAGGCCTCCTTACCTTTCACTTGAGCATGTAATGTTGTCTTCAAGACTATAGAAATCCTTGTTATGATGATTGTAGTCAATGAAGGTCTCTATTAGGCCCTAGAAATCCCTTAGAAAAATGTTAGAAAAGGATTGTGTGTAACTTGAATAAGTTAGAAGCATTCAAATACTCATCATGCATGTTAGTGAAGAAAAATATTCTTGATAGACACATGGGGCTCAAAAAATCTAATTTGGTGGGGTGATACATCACCAACAATAAAATAAGTCATGCAAATACATCAACGAAAATGAAAGAAAGTGTTGGTGATGAAGGAAAGAGAATTGGTTGGAAAAGATATATTTTTCTCAAGTGAAGGAGAAAAGCTTCTCAACGAGAAGATATTTCTCAACAAAATATCAACAAAAATAAAGTTTTGTTTTTAGGGGTAAAGGAAAGATCTTTAGAAGTGACAAAAGAAGAAATAAAATGGAGAAGGAAGAAAGGGCTTGTTGTTGAAAAGAAAGATAAATTATGGCAATACATCGGTGAGGAAAAAATATGATTCTCAGGAAAAAAAGAAAAAAAAAAGAGAGGCATTAATGATATTGGAAAAATGGATGTATTAACAATATTGACATAGGATGTGTATCGGTTAAATTTTTTAAATATGTGTATTGTGGAAGAGATATGATCAATGAAAGAGATGATAACATGGACCATACATATGAGTCATACAAGTAAGGTACATGGTGATAGGTTTCATGTACATATGAAGACATGGACAAAAGAAAGTATTATGTGGACAATGTCTATAATGACAAGTTTTCATACAAATGATGATGTGTATAGGAAGAAAGGGCTTCTTGTTGAAAAGAAAGATAAATTATGGAAATACATCGGTGAGGAAAAAATATGATTCTCAGTAATAAAAAAAATAGTTTCCAGCAAAAGAGTGGCATTAATGATATTGGAAAAATAGATGTATTAACAATATTGACAAAGGAGATGTATTCGTTAAATTTTAGAAATATATGTATTGCAAAAGATATATGATCAATGAAAGAGATGATAACATGGACCATACATATGAGTCATACAGGTAAGATACATGGTGATAGGTTTCATGTACATATGATGACATGGACAAAAGAAAGTGTTATGTGTACAATGTCTATAATGGCAAGTTTTCATACAAATCATGATGTGTATTGTATGGGTGATAATGTGGACAAGGTCCATGGTGCAAAATTATATGTATGGATGATGAAATAGAGTGTATGGAGGATGATGTGGATAGGTCCCACATGGAAAAATCCACATTGTCTAGGGAAAAAAGGAATGTAAATAGTTTAAGGATCAATGGCTCAAATTCAATCCTCTTCACGAGGTTCAAGACATTTTTTTCAATCAATCCTTTAAAAAAATTATTCTATTGGCATTGGTGCATTGGAAAAATATTCATCAATGCTTTAGAAAAAGGTATACTGATGCTTTGAAAAAACATCCATTGTCACTTTGGAAAAATATTCATTGAGGCTTGGGAAAATTAACCCATTGATGCTTGGGAAAAGTGTTCATTCGTGCTTTGCATAACTTTCCATTAACACTTTGGAAAATGTTGGGTTATTAGCACCTCAAGCTAATATGCATAAGAACTTTGGAGGACCATAAACTTGTGCCCCAAACTTATCTTCTTAGAAAATCACAATCATTGGAAAGCTCTAATTGAGAAAAATACGATTATGAGCCTAAAAGTAGCTCTCAAGTTATGTTTAAGATGGAAAATTTTGATCACCCCAAATACTTAAAGACACTTAAGGGGTTAGGTATGTTACACCTCTAAACTCACAGAATACAAGTTGTATATCTTTTGGTAACAATCTTTACAAGATTGTATGAAGTTTTCACCAAAGGAAATGATTACTAGAGAATATTACACTTTCAAATATTCTTAACTCAATGACTCCCTATGTCCTATTGACTCTATAATATTAAATAAATTGGTGATTATCCTTTTCATTTATTAGGGTTGAAGCTAGATAGATTGCAGATATAAGATTTTTTTTTTTTTTTTGTTTAATTTAATTTAATTATTTATTTATTTTATTTTTTGTGAAAATTTTGACTAATATCACATGGAAAACAAGGGATGTTTCTCCACATTTTTTTATAACATCCTTTGTAAACCCATCAATGTATACTAGTGCGCTTTACCAAGGTGAAAATTGAACCAAACACATATTGGCACAAAACTAGCCAAATGCCTAGCAACATTAACAATAACCAAATGAGGTAACCCATTGGGTAATCCCTTCTAGAGGGGGAGTTTATCTTAAACCTTGGAACTTATGGGTGTAACAATTCTTATTTTCTTATTGATAACCCCATCCTTCCTTGGAAATGAAATATTCTTATAGAGTTTAAACCATGTTCAATCTAGTCTTCTACAACACATACTTAATGGAGCTAGACAAGAATAATCATTCCATAGTTGGTATCTTATGGTGGAATTTTAAAGGTCTCATGGTGTTTATCACTCCAATTCAAGCAAAATATGTCAACAATCCATACTACTATTTGTTGATATGATCTCAACATTTAATTGATGCTTTTGTATTTCATATACATACATATAACAAGCTTTTAAGTTATGTCATTTATTAGTTGACCCTGTCTTAAAACCTATAAGAAAGACTTGAATCATAAATCCCTCTTAAAAAATATTGACATCCATGCTTAATGAAATTTAAATCGATGAAAATTTAAAGCAGCTAAAACTCTATCTTCTCAAAATTATGCATTTAATAAACCAAACTTATCAAGGGACCTTTCATCAATAAGTGAGACCATCAATATCCATGTTTCATGATAATACCAGTGCTTGTAATTTTGTTTATTTGTTTCTCTAGTCAATACTTTTGATGACAAACATTTGACTTTCTTAAAAAAAAATAAATTGTATGCTTACTCTTAGTAAAATATGACTCACATGACCAATAACTAGTTTGGAAAGTTGGTATATTGTGGTGGTGCTTTATATCATTTAGTTTGGATTATGGGTTCATGTTGACTTGAAATAAGTTTTCATTTTAACATGTGTAATTGGTTAAGGGTAATAAGCTACTTTGCAGCTATAATATAATAGATTTAACTTTTCTCTAATTCCAACCAACATTTAAGGATGTAGGGATTAAAAATGGAAAATGAAAGGCAACCCAAAAAACACTTGTTTTGTAGGGATTAGAAATGGAAAATGAAAATTAAGCTAATAAGTGTTTATAATATGATTTTTCTTAATAAATGTTTAATTAGAAAAGGAAAAATATTTTTGTGAACAAAAAACAAATACATATGTACTCCCTGATTATAGTGGCTTTCAAATTTCCAATGTCCAACAATTGTGAAAAATATCAATCTATGGATAGTTTCCTTCACCATCAACATAAGTATTGTTTGTATGATTTCGATAATTTTCTATATTCACCATAATTCACTTTAAGCATTGTAAGGGAGATAATATTTAATTTCTTAAGTTCTTATATATATGATTGGTCATAACTATAGGCATTACCTTGCCTATTAGAAGTGGCAAGTTGTTTTGTTGGAAGAGGTTGAACCCTATGTGGAAGGAGTTAGGCCTCCTTACCTTGTGATTGCACATGTACGTGTCTTCAAGACTCTATAAATCCCTGTTATGATGATTGAAGTAGTGAATGAAGGTATCTATCATGCCTTGGACATCCCTTAGAAAATAATTAGAAAATAATTGTGTGTAATTTGACTAAGTTAGAAGCATTAAAATACCTAGAATGCATGTCACTAAAGAAATATCTTCTTGCCTGACACATGGGGATCAAAATCTAAATTGATAAAAAACAAATATTATTGGGGTGATATGTCATCAACAAGAAAATAAGGCATGTAAATACATCAACAAGAACGGAAGAAAGTCTAGGAAATGAAGGAAAGAGACCTGGTTAGAAAAGAGATTTTTTCACAAGTGAAGGAGAAAGGCTTCTCAATAGAAGATATTTATCAACAAAACATCAACAATAATATAGATATTTTTTTAGGGATAGAGGAAATATCTTTAGAAGTGACAAAATAAGAAATAAAATCGAGAAGTAAGAAAGGGATTGTTGTTGAAAAGAAAGATAAATTACACCAATACATCAACAAGGAAAAAAAATGATTCTCAATAATAATAAAAATAGTTACCAACAAAAGAGAGGCAATGATGATATTGGCAAAAGAGATGTATTGACAAATATTTACAAAGGAGATGTATTGGTGATATTGACGAAACATATGTATTGGGAAAGAGACATGATATTGGGAAAGAGATGATCACATGGACCATACAGATGAGTCATACAGGCAAGGTACATGGTGATAGGTTTCATGTACATATGATGCCATGGACAATACGAAGGATTATGTAAAAAATGTCTATAATGGCAGGTTTTCATAAGAATAATGATGTGTATTGTATGGGTGATAATGTGGATAAGATCCACGGTGGAAAATTATGTGTATGGATGATGACATAGAGTGTATGGAGAATTATCTAGATAGGGCCAACGTGGAAAAATCCACATTGCAAAGGGAAAAAAGGAATGCAAATAGTTGAAGGATCAATGGCTCAAATTAAATCATCTCCATGATGTTGACAACCAATTTTTCAATCAATCATTTCGAAGAAAAAAAATCTATTGGCATTATCGCGTTGGATAAATATTCATCAATGATTTAGAAAAATGTATATCAATGCTTTAAAAAAAATCCAATGACACTTTGGAAAAATATTCATTGAGGCTTCGGAAAATTGTCCCATTGATGCTTTGGAAAAAAAATTCATTAGTGCTTTGTAAAATTTTCCATTGACACTTTGGAAAATGTTGGGTTATTAGAACCTCGAGACAATATGCATAATAACATTTGAGGACCATAACCTTATTCCACCAACACATATTTTGACAAAATTACAATCATTGGAAAGCTCTTAATGAGCAAAATATGACTAAGCCTAAAAGTAGCTCTCAAGTTATGTTTAAGATGAAAAATTTTTACTACTCAAAATACATAAAGACACTTAAGGGGTTGGGTATGTTACACCTATGAACTCAGAAAATACTAGTTGTACATCCTTTGGTCACAATATTTACAAAATGGTAGGAAGTTTTCACCAAAGGAAATGGCTATTGATGATATTAGCAAAATATATGTATTGAAAATATTGAAAAAGGAGATGCATTGTGAAAGAGATTTTACCGGTGAAAAAGATATTAACATGGACCATATGGATGAGTCATACAGGCAAGGTTCATGCTGATAGGTTTCATGTACATATGATACATGGACAATGCAAATGATTATGTGGACAATGTCTATAATGGCAGGTTTTCATGTCGTGATGATGTGTATTGTATGGGTGATAATGTGGACAAGGTCCATGATGGAAAATTATGTGCATGGATGATGACATAGAGTGTATTAAGGATGATGTGGATAGGGCCCACATGGAAAAACTTACATTGGTAATGGAAAAAAGCAATGTAAATAGTTGAAGGATCAATGACTCAAATTCAATCCTCTTCATGAGGTTGAAAACCAAGTTTTCAATCTAACCTTTCAAAAAAAATAATTCTATTGGCATTGGTTCTTTGGAAAGTATTCATGAATTCTTTAGAAAAATGTCTATTGATGCTTTGAAAAAAGTCCATTGACACTTTGGAAAAATATTCATTGAGGCTTGGAAAAATGTACCATTGATGCTTTAGAAAAATGTTCATCAATGCTTTGAGAAATTTTCCATTAACACTTTGGAAAATGTTAGGTTATTAGAACCTCAAGATAATATGCATAAGAATATTGGAGGATCATAACCTTGTGCCCTGAACTCATATTTTGACAAAAATTGCAATCATTGGAAATATCTTAATGAGAAAAATATGAGTATGTGCCTAAAAGTAGCTCTCAAGTTATGTTTAAGATGGAAAATTTTGATTACACCAAATCCTTAAAGACCCTTACGGGGTTGGGTATGATAAACCTCTAAACTCACAAAATACATGTTGTACAACCTTTGGTCACAATATTTACAAAATGGTAAGAAGTTTTCATAAAAGGAAATGACTACTAGAGAAGATTATACTTTCAAATATTCTTACCTCAATGACTCCCTATGTCCCATTGAATCTATAATATTAAATATATTGGGAATTATCCTTTTCATTTATTAGGGTTGAAGCTAGAGAGATTTGCAAATAAAACAATTTATTGAATTTTTATTTTTAATTTAATTTAATTAATAAAAAAAATTTGTGAAATTAATTGACTAAGATCTCATGGAAAAACAAGGGATGCTTCTCAATATTTGTTGATAGCTTCCTTTGCAAACCCATCAATCTAGACTAGTGCACTTTTCCAAGGGGGACTTGAACCAAGCACATATCAACACAAAACTAGCCAAATTCCTAGCAACATTAGCAAAAACCAATTGAGGTAACCCCTTGGATAATCCCTTTTAGAGGGGGAATTTATCTTAAACCTTGGAACTTATGGGTGTAACAATTTTTCTTTTCTTATTGATAGGACCATACTTTCTTGCAAATAAAATAGTCTTGTAGAGTCTAAACCATGTTCAATCTAGTCTTTTACAATGCATACTTACTGGAGCTAGACAAAAATAATAATTCCCAAGTTGTTATCTTATGATGGAATTTTAAAGGTCTTGTAGTGTATATCACTCCAATTCAAGTAAGCATATATGTCAACAATCCATAATACTATTTGTTGACATGATAAATGCTTAACTTATGGTGTTGTATTTCATAGACATGCATATAACAAGCTTTTAAGTTATGTTTTTCATTAGTTGATGGGCTCAGGGCTCCAACAAAGTATTCACATAATGGATCCATTATTTAGAAATTTATTTTCTAGGAATTCCCCCTCATTATTCAAGAGTTTCACTAGAAAATAGGTGATGGCTCATGGGTTCTTATAGGAAACTATTCGTTGAATGAGAATGTAAATAACCATCTCCTTCCTGACCCATTGATCCATAAGATAGGAAGGTATGGCTTTCAGTTACTCAATCAATTGGCCCAGACAGACATGGTTCAGGGCACAGTCAATTGGCCCAGACGAACATGGTCCGGGGCACAATCAAGTGGCCCAGATAGACATGGTTCAAGGCATAATGAAGTGTCCCATAAGGACATGGTTGGGGCACAATCAAGTGGCCCAGAATGACATGGTTTTGTTATAAAAAGTAACTATGTCCAGTCTTCAATAATGTACTTGAGTCATTATGTAATGTACTTGTCAAAAGAATAAAGAAAATTATTATTATTATTGTGACTTATTAAAGCATGGGTTTCATGCTTGGGTCCCCATGTTTTACGTAAAAGTCCCAATTGACAACTTCTAAGATTTATTTTGAGTCTATAGAGTTATTGTAGATTTAAAGAGACCCTTCTTGGGCTTTTGAATCATGTAAAAAGGTTAAGTATTGAGTTAAATATGATATATGTAACCTCCACACCATGTCGGCCTAAGAGAAGATCAAGTCAGCCTAAGAAACCTATTCTACCCCACAAGGAGCCTATAAAAGGAAGTTCATTGAATTCATTTGGATCATCTTCTCATCAAGTTTGAATTCTCCTTGTAGCTAGGAAAAGGTGTGAAGTCTGTTTCCGGGAAGCTGAAGTGAATGCGAGTTTGGGGAAGTCTAAGGAGGCAAGGAAAATAAAAATTGTGCTCTCTCTCTCTCTCTCTCTGTTTCGTGTCCTATATTGAGAGATCGAAGTCTTCCAAGTTTCATTGTTGCCGGAAGCTACCAGTTGCCGTAAGTTGTTGCATAGTCGAAGTTGTTGTGAAGGGGTCAAAATTTTGGGAGGCTGACTTGGTGTGGAGAGAAGGTCTGGTCTTGGTCTAAGGTGAAGAGCCTCAAAGAGTATTATTGAAAGGAAGAATTATCTTGATTGGGTTTTCCCCTTGAGGGGGGTTTTTCCCTGGCATGTGCCTACAGCTGGTGTCTATTGTTTTATGTGTTGTTGCTTTCGGTAATTGCTTGATGAACTAAAGAAAGAAGATATAAATAATATTAATAATAAGAAACATCACAATTAATTATCAAGATCAAGAAAATATTCACTGCCTTTTTTATTTTCTAGCAGGTTTGGGTCTTCATTGACATACTTAATTTCCTATATGTATGCTTGATCATAATTATAGGCATTACCTTGCCTAGTATAAGTGTCAAGTTGTTTTGTTGGAAGAGTTTGAACCATATGTGGAAGGAGTTAGGCCTCTGTACCTTACACTTGAGCATGTAAGTGTCTTCAATACTACAGAAATCCCAATTACGATGATTGAAGGAGTCAATGAAGGTCTATGATCATGCCTTGCAAATCGCTTAGAAAAAAGTTAGAAAAGGATTGTGTGTAACTTGACTAATTTTGAAGCATTCAAATACTTAGAATGCACATCACTGAAGAAAAATATCTTTCATAGATACATGGGGCTCAAAATGTAAATTGGAAACAAAGAGAGATAGGAATGGGATGATATGATACCAAAAAGAAAACAAGTCATGCCGATACATCAATGAGAATGGAAAAAAGTCTTGGCAATGAAGGAAAGAGACTTGGTTGGAAAAGAAATATTTTTCACAAATGAAGGAGAAAATATTCTCAATGAGAATTCTCATCAAAACATCAATGAAATAGAGCTAATTTTTTAGGGATAAAGGAAATATCTTTAGAAGAGACAAAATAATAAATAAAATGGAGAAGTAAGAAATGTATTATTGTTGGAAAGAAAGATAAATTATGCCAATATATTGGTAAGGAAAAAAATGCTTAATAGTTACCAACAAAAGTCTATAGGCATTGATGATATTGGTAAAAGTGATGTATTAACAATATTGACAAAGAAGATGTATTGGCGATATTGGAAAAAAATATGTTTTGCGAAAGAGATATGGTGGGTGATAGAGATGATCACATGGACCATACGAATGAGCCATACAAGATAGGTACATGGTGATAGGTTTCATGTACATATGATGACATGGAAAATACAAAGGATTAACTTGACAATGTCTATAATGCCAAGTTTTCATACGAATGATGATGTGTATTATATGGGTGATATTGTGGCTAAGGTCCATGGTGGAAAATTATGTGTATGGATGATGACATAGAGTGTATGGAGGATGATGTGGATAGGGACCACATGGAAAAATCCACGTTGGCAAGGGAAAAAATGAATGCAAATAGTTGAAGGATCAATGGCTCGAATTCAATCCTCTTCACGAGGTTGATGACCAAGTTTTTGGTCAATCATTTCAAAAAAAAATGTTTTATTGGAATTGGTGCTTTGGAAAATATTCATCGATTCTTTAGAAAAATGTCTATCGATGCTTTGAAAAAAAAATCCATTGACACTTTGGAAAAATATTAATTGGGGCTTGGGAAAATTGTCCCATTGATGCTTTGGAAAACTGTTCATCAGTGCTTTGAAAAGTTTTCCATCGACACTTTGGAAAATTTTGGGTTATTAGCACCTTGAGATAATATGCATAAGAACATTGGAGGACCATAACCTTGTGCCCTGAACTCATTTTTTGACAAAATTAAAATAATTGGAAAGCTCTTAAACAAAAAAAATATGATTGTGGGCCTAAAAGTAGCTCTCAAGTTATGTTTAAGACGAGAAATTTTGACTACCAAAAATCATAAAGACACTTAAGGGGTTGGGTATGTTACACCTATGAAATCACAAAGTACAATTTGTACACCCTTTGGTCACAATATTTACAAAATGGTAGGAAGTTTTGACCAAAGGAAATGACTACTAGAGAAGATTATACTTTCAAATCTCCCTACCTCGATGACTCCCTTTGTCCTATTTAATCTATAATATTAAATATATTAGGGATAATCATTTTATTTTAGTAGGGTTCAAGCCATCAAGATTTTCAATTATAAGAGTTTTTTAATTTTTAATTTTTAATTTTTAATTTAATTAATTAATTTTATTTTATTTTATTGAAATCAATTGACAAAGATATCATGGAAAAACAAGGGATGCTTCTCCACATTTGTTGATATCATCTTTTGTAAACCCATCAATCTAGACTAGTGCACTTTTCCAAGGAATACTTGAACAAATCACATATTGACACAAAACTAACCAAATGCCTAGCAACATTAGCAATAACCAATTGAGGTAACCCCTTGGGTAATACCTTTTAGAGGGGGAGTTTATCTTAAACCTTTGAACTTATGGGTGTCACAATTATTCTTTTCTTATTTATAAGTCCATCCTTCCTTGCAAATGAAATAGTCTTATAGATTCTAAACCATGTTCTATCTATACTTTTACTAGATTCTAAACCATGTTCTATCTATACTTTTACTTAGTGGAGCTAGACAAGAATAATCATTCATAAGTTGTTATCTTATGGTGGAATTTCCATTTAAAGTAAGAAAATATGTCAACAATACACACTATTTTTTAACACAATCTCAACATTTAACTAATGGTTTTGTATTTCATAGACATACATATAACAAGATTTTAATGTATGTCGTTCATTAGTTGACCTTGTTTTCAAACCTGTGAGAAGGACTCAAACAATAACTCCATCTTAAAAATTTTTGCCATCAATGATTATTGAAATTTTACTCGATGAAAGTTTAAAGCAACTAAAATTCCATCTTCTCAAAATTATGCATTTAATAAACCTCACCTATCAAGGGATGTGAGACCATCAATATCTCTGTTTCATGATAATAACATTGCTCGTAATTTTGTTTATTTGTTTCTGTGGTCACTACTTTTGATGACAAACATTTGCTTTTCTTAAAGGAAATATATTTGTATAAAGTGATGTTTGTGCTCTTAGTAAAATATGACCCAAACGACCGAAATCTAATTTGGAAAGTTGGCATATTATGGTAGTCCTTTGTTGCTTTAATATAAGAGATTTAAATTCTATCCATCCAACATTTAAGGATGCAGGTATTATAAATGGAAATGAAAGGCAACCCAAAAAGCACTTGTTTATCTAGGGATTAGAAATATAAAATGTAAATTAAACTGAGAAGCGTTAGTTTATAATATAATATTTCCTAATAAATTTTTAATTAGAAAAGCAAAAATATTTTTTTGAACAAAAAACAAATACATTTCTACTCCTTGATTATAGTGGCTTTCAAATTTCCAATGTCCCACAATTGTGAAAAATATTAATTTGTAGATAGTTGCCTTAACCATCAACATAAGTGATGTATGTATGATATTGACAACACAAAAGTCTCCCTTTTCCAATAAAAAAGGGGGAAAACATCATTGGGATAATAGATAGCAATAGTTCGATATACTCCACAGTTGATTAGATCAGGGCTCTAACAAAGTCTTCACAAAATGGACCCATTATTTCAAAAGTTGTTGTCTAGGAATTCCCCCTCAATTGTCAAGAGTATAACTAGAAATTAGGTGATGGCTCACAAATTCTTATAGGAAAATATTCGTGGACTGAGAATGTAAATATCCATCTCCTTCCCAACTCATTGATCCACAAGATAGGTAGGGATGGACTTCAGTTCCTCAATCAATTGCCTAGACATACATGGTTCGGGGCACAATAAAGTGGCCTAGATGGACATGGTTCATGGCACAATAAAGTGGCCAATGAGGAAATGGTTTGGGGCACAACCTATTGAAGAAAGTGTAACTAGTTTTGGTCTTCATACATATGAAATATACTTTTGATTATTTGTATTTTGTAAAAGAAAGAAAAGGGTTTCTTGCCTAAGAAATTTGTTTCATAGGTCAAGCACTTATTGAAAGATATTCTAGGATTTTCCTAGGTCAAGAAGTCAAATAGGGACATTGTCATAATATGAAGACCCCATCAGGCATCTTGTAAATTGTAAAAATAATTATTTTTGTATTTTACTAAGCCTTCCAAGACTAAGTTGGCCTAGAAGATGGAATTCGCACCCATGGAAGATCTATATATAGAAGAAAATTCAGCCTCATTTGGACACATTCATTCCCCTCTCTCTCATGTGAATGAATAAGAAGAAAAGGGCAAGCGAAGAAGGTAGAAGAAGGATAAAAAGTGATTTGGGTTCCTCTCTCTTTCTTTCTCTCCACACGTGCAAAGAAGAGGGTTGAAATTCTGCAGTTTTTTGTTAGGTTTTCTATTATCGGCTAGGGTTTGGTTGTGGAGGTTCGATCTGTTGAAAAAGAGCTAAAGGAAGGGCCAAAAAAGTCCCCCTCTAGATCTAGAAGTCAAATTAGGTCAAGCAAGGTAGCTGGAGGCTAAGAAGAAGAAGTTCTAGATCACACGTGCGAAGTAGTTGGCGTTGTCAGGGGGCCGAAGTTGCAGACCTATAGTTAGGGCCGAAAAGTTGTGGCTACAGGTCAAAGTAGTGTTTCCGAAAGAGATTCTATTGGGTTTGGAAAGTAGTGAAGCAATCACATTCTTGAGAAGTTGATCTTGGTCTAGGGATTCAGTGTTGGTCAAGGGTCTTGGTATTCGTTAATAAAGAATCTATAAGAAGATATTAAAGGGTTTTCCTCTCAAGAGGAGAGGTTTTTCCCTGGCTTGGAGCCCACATTTTGCGTGCTTGTATCTTATTGATCTTATTGTTTTGGTAGTTGTTCGATGATTGAAGAACACACTATAATAATAAGAGCAAGAAGATAATCCTAATAAGTAAAAAGACATCACAAGCAATTATCATAGTTAGAAGAATTATTAATGTCTTATTTCCTTAGATTCTTCAACATGGTATTAGAGTTATGGTTCGCACAAGGCTTGAAGAAGGTAAACTCTATTATGAAGAAGCTTGAAAAGAAGTGTTCATCACTAGCAAGTCTCATCAAGAAAAATTTCAAAGAAGTATGGAATAGTCTCTTCTCTTCCAAAGATATCAAATATTCAAAGAATCAAGGATTGTTCTCACCCCTCACTAGAACATTTCAAGATGAAAATATATGGGTGATAGATAGTGAAGCTTCAAGATACATGACTGGATATCACAACCAACTCAAAACCTTAAACAAATGAAAGTCCTCATACTCTATGGAGCTTGGTGAGAACAAGAGCTACCCGGTAAAATGCATTGGATCTACATCAATTGAGCTGGAAGGAGGAGGTAACATTCATCTCAACAACATTCTATATGTTCCCAGTTTGTGAAAAATTATTATTTATGTTTCATCATTATAAGAAAAAGGAGATAGAGCTGATTTTATATATGATAAAGTAGTAGTTTTGGCTAAAGAGTCTAGCATTGAAGAGGCTAGAACCATTAGAGTTCAAGAAGGAATACTCTACAGATTCTCATCTCCTCCAAATCAAGCACTTTTCCACATTGAGATAAGTCTGTGTGAACTTTGGCATAGAATATTGGGTCATATTCATTACAAGATCTCGCCAAATCCAAACTCCATTGTAAATGGGATACCAAATCTCAAAGAAGACCATGAAGGAATCTGCAAAGGATGTGCTTTGGGAAAGAATGCAAAGAAACCCTTTGCAAATAGTACATCTAGAGCTCAAGAGATTCTAGATCTCATCCACTTTGATGTATGTGGTCCCATGTCTAAATCACTTGGAGGTAATCTATATTATCTTACTTTCATAGATGATCATTCAAGGAAAACTTGGTTTTATTTACTTAAAACCAAGGACAAAGTATTCATAAAATTTCAAGAATTCAAGGCAGAGGTAGAAAATATTACAGAAATAAAGATAAAGATTCTATGGTTGGACAATGGAGGTAAGTATACTTCTAAAGAACTCATTTCTTTCTATAACGAGGCTGGGATTAAGAGGGAGCTTATAGTTCCATACAATCCCGAGCATAATGGAGTAGTTGAACAAAAGAATAGATATATAGAATAAAGTGTCAAGGCTATGCTCCATGATCAAAATATACCAAAATTCCTATGGGGAGAAGCAATGAAGACTACATTATACATTCAAAATAGAAGTCCTCACAGGTCACTTGGGAATATAACTCCAGAGGAAGTCTTCATTGAGAAGAAACCAAATATTTATCATCTCCAGATATTAGGGTGTCCTGTATATATTCACATTCCCAAGGAAAAAAGAAAGAAGTTATATCCTGCAAGAAAGGAAGGAATATTTTTTCGATATAGAAACTCTTCCAAGGCTTACAAGATCTACATAAAGGAAGGAAATCAAATAGAAGTAAGCAGAGATGTAATCTTTTATGCGAGCATTTCCTTCAAGAAATCCAAAGATCTCACATTTGATTTTGATGAGGAGGATCTTCCTACGCTTGAGGAAGAAGTTAATAAGGAAGAATAAGTCTCTCATCATGAAGAAGAAGGTCCCAGTGAACCAATCTCTCTCCCTGAAAAAGGAAAGAGACCTGATTAGTTAACTTCTACACTTCAAGAAACAGAAGGTCACACCGCAAGAGGAAGATTCAGGGAGAGCAAGAAACTGAAAATATACTCAGGATATGAAACATACATGTCGAAGCTCATTGAAGATGAACCTTCCACTTTCGAGGAAGCAGTCAAACACCAAGAATGGAAGAATTCAATGAATGAGGAATACCAATCTATTATGAAGAATGGAGTCTGGGAAATTTTCCCAAGACTAGAAAACAAATCAATGGTAACCTCTAAGTGGTTGTATAAGATCAAGCATGTTGTATATGGAAGCATAGATAAATTCAAGGCTAGATTCATGGCTCGAGGCTTCTCTCAGGAAGAAGTCATTGGCTATGAACAGACCTTTGCTCCCACAATAAGGTATAACATGATCTGATCTCTGATATCTCTGGAAACATAAATGGGATGGAAGGTACATCAAATGGATGTCAAACAACATTCTTGAATGATACCATAGATGAAGAAGTCTACATAGAGCAACCATTGGGATTCGAAGTAAAAGATAGAGAAACTCGTGTTTGCAGATTGAAGAAGGCACCTTATGGCCTCAAGCAATCTCCTAGGGCATGGTATGCTAGAATGGATGCATACCTGCACATGTTGGGTTTCACGAAAAGCATGACAGATCCCAGTCTCTACATCAAAGTGGAGAAAGATGAACCTATCATCATTCTTCTATATGTAGATGATCTTCTATTATTTGGTAATGAAGAAAGAATTCAAGAGTGTAAGAAAATGTCGATAGACGAATGCAATATGAAGGATCTAGGACTTATGCATTATTATATGGGTCTGGAAGTCTAGAAGGAACCGAATGAAATCTTCTTGGGACAAGGAAAGTACGTGATTGAGCTATTAAAAAGGTTTGATATGATGGAATGCAAACCCATGAAAAGATTGATGATCACAAAATTGAAAATGCTAACGAATTCTGAATCCAATCCACTAGATCCTACTAAGTACAGACAACTGATTGACTCCCTGATGTATCTGGTGAATACTCGACCAGACATATGTTTTGCAGTAAATGTTCTCAGTAAATTTCAAATAGATCTGAGACAAGATCATTGTATATCTATCAAGCATATACTAAGATATCTACAGGAAACCGTCCATTACTGCCTGAAGTATGAAAAAGGAAAAGATGTTCATCTTGAAGGATTTACTGAGTCCGATTGGGGAGGTAGCGAGAAGGATGGAAGAATCACTGTAGAAGGATGTTTTAGCTTGGGATCCTCCATGGTCTCTTGAATGAGCAAAAAGAAAGAGACAATGGTGTTACACAAAAATATCGTCACCAAGATTATTTGCAGTCAGTATGGGTCTATCATCACTTGTATTGTCCTCCTAAGCAAGTCTCAGACCTCAGCTCTTCAAGTCAAGATTTGAAAATGAGAGAAAGACATTGAAAATCAACAAAGCTCTGGTTCCGCACTTTCTCTCACTGTTGCCTGCGGTCCCGCACCTCCTGTTTACAAAAACTGCGGACCTGCCCGCTCTGTCCCTAAAGGAGTGGGTGCGGACCCCTATGAAAGTCAAAAAGGCGCAAGTTTATTCTAAAAAACTCACTTTGGGTTAATTCTAGATGATTCTAGAAGGAATTTTGACGTGGATTTGTCGCTCTTAGGTGGTTCATGCATCCCAAAAGAGAAGGAGCTAATCCCTTGATGAGAGGAGCTATCCCTTTGAAGGAGGGCTTTATCCCTTTGAAGGAGGACCTAGTAACTTCCCTCCATTGCACTATAAATTAAGGCATTGGGCTGGTTTAGGGAGGTTAAAAGCTAAACATTTTTGAGGGTAAATGCTAGTGGAATTGAGACTTCCTAGTTAAGCTTGAGAGGAGAGATCACATACCTTTTTGGCTTCATTGGGAAGAGAGTGAAACTTGTCAAAGTAGAGGAGACTTCTTGTCGGACCTGTTGATGCCTCGAAAATCGCTGCAACAACATTGGGGGATAACCACCCGGTCCGGACCTTAAAGCAGCTCCTTTTCCGTTTGGTGTGGTGGCTCCGACTGTTCAACTAGGTCCAGTTACCTTCTCCCTATTGCTATTGGTTTATAATGTATCTTTAACTACCAATAGACAGGGACATCAGATCACTTCTTCTTGTTGATCAGGCAAGAGAATGACCCTTAAGCTGATTTGGGTTCAGCCAAGCCACAACTAAAGTTTTGCCTCTTTGAGGAGAGGACTTAAAAGAATGTAGAGTTTACTCTAAATGCCAGCTTATTCTATGATGCAATCAAAAGAAACTAATCTAAATCCTATCTTAATTAGGCAGATATAGATCTAACCCAACTAAGAGCAAGATAATTAAAGTATTGGGATTTAGATATGTCTTGTTTATAATGAATATCAAGTTAATGAAGTAGTTCAATTAACTGATATTATGGATATCAAAACACATCCTATTGAGACCTTTTAACTGAAATAATAAACCAACAACACTCAGGAAGTAGTTCACATAAATGATATTGATTATCAAATCAGCAAATCCAATAACTAAACAATAATATGTGGAAATAGTTCACAACATATTACCACTCAATAGATCAGTTTTAATAAGGCAGATTTCTGAGTAAATAGTTACTCAGAAATCAGAAATTAATCCATAAGAACAGAGATACATGATAACAACATTGAGACAAACTACCCATATTGACATTAGTGCACAAACATGAATAAAATGACACATTCCTGTTACCATAAAAATGAAACTGATATTTAAAACAGTAGTATTAAAAATACCAATTTATTGCATCCATTTTTCTGATCTTGGTCTCCAATAGTCCTTTACATTGCTTGAACTTCTGCCTTCAAAGCTAAAGCCACAATAGTGAAAACTCTGCCCCTCATACATAATCCAAGATACAAAGAAAAAATCCTCAATAATCCCCAGATCTGAGATTTTCTCTCCTCTCTCCTACAACTCTAAATTCCTATTACAGTAGTGCTTTTAGAAGTCTAGCATTGCAGAGGAGAGCAACCCTTATTCCATTCTACAATCTGTTATTTATAATATTTGTGTAGGAATTTTGAAGAGGAGAGTTTGTTCAAGAGAAATTTGCTAAATCCAATTTTACTTGCTCAAAATTCTGATCTTCAATTGCTGGAGCATTCTCATTGACTGAGATCTTTTTCTCCATATTTCTTCCACTGTTTTCCTGCAAAAAGAAATCAAAATAAATTAAAATGCAACCATAAAATCAAAATAGCATTGCTGGCCTTTAAATCAAATTCAATCAAATTCTATTCAAATAAATAATTGAAAATAAAATATAAGCTCTGTATTGATGCTTGGGATATTTTGATTGGCCAAGGATATTATTAACCAATGGATCTGCAATTAGAAGAGGCTTTGGACAAATGAAAATGAAGAAAATAACTCAGAAAATTGATTTTGTTTTCAAAATTCGGAGCTTGATCTTCTGCCTGATTTTTGACCCAATAAATGATTAAATCTGTTAGTGAAACCTCCTCAGAAATATTCTCCTTGATTTTCTCTTTCCAATGAGCCGTCCTGGGCCTCATTTGGCCAAGTATAACTCAATTTATGAGCCTCCAAAGTTGATGAGTCAAATCTGGCATGAATCTGGAAATTCTGTTGCTGGGCTAAAAAAATATCAAAATTCTTATTAAAATTAAATCCTAAATTAGAATTCTAATTAATTCTAAATTAATTGTTAATTATAAACTAAACTAATTATTAATAACCTATTTATTAATCTAACTAACTGATATCTAATTAGCGATTTATAAACAAATTTAATCTAATTAAAAACTAATCAATATTAATCTAAATGATATTTAAATTTTAATTAAATTAATTAAATATTAAATAGTATTAATTAATTTAATTAATATAATATATTACATATTACATATTAATATATAAACTAATATTAATATATATTAACCTACACTACTTCTTACTTACTCCTATGGTAAGATACTCACATAAATCATTCCTAAAAATATGAATTAATACGTGAGCCATACGTGAAGGTCAAGGCTTGAAATAAATACCAAGTTTTTTAATAAAACTTTGAATTAATGCATCATGCCCATATGCCTTTCGGGGTTTTCAAAATTTCGGCGATCGGGGATAAGAGGCCATCGACAATCGGGAGACTTGGGAGGATGGTTAAACTTGCCTTGTATGAAAGCTCCGATGCGATGAGCGATCGGGAGACTTGACTTTTCGCAATCGGAGAGTCGGGGGAATGCATGGTTTGTCAAACATGTTACAATGTCAAAGTCCCCGATGCGATATCGGCAATCGGCATCGGAGGTATGAGTCCATCGGGGTTTTTTAAAAACATGTCATTTGAAAGCTCCCGATGCGATTAAAATCTATTTTTTTATATTTTTCATATATTAAATTTTAATTTAATTAAATTAATTATATTTTTAAATAATAATTAATTTAAGATTTAATATTAAAGATTAATTATTTATTTTGGTTTATTTTATAAATTACAATTTTTTAATAAAATGAAAAATAAATTATAGCCACTTTGAAATTATGATTTTTCGAGATTAATAATTTATTGGAGTAAATTACTAAAATCCGGTTGCTTCATGATTTGGCTATATGGAAAAATGTTAGTAAAAACTCACTATGGGTTAATATTTAAAATGAATGCATTATTGAACTAATTTATCTACAAAATGCAATATTGTACATTTTACGCATTTTTAACCCAGGCTACATAAATAATTAGACTTTCAAAGGAGTGCCATTTTCAAACCAGTTGACCAAATGAGGTGAAACAAGCGTCAATGGGAAGCTTATAAAAAATCGATTTTAACAAAGCAATCAAAACTCGAATCCAAGGAAAACGAAAAATTAACAAAAGCGTAGGGCAATTAACTAAATAAAAATCCAAAAAGGTGTTTAGCCAAAATTTTTATAGAAAGGGTCCCCATTATTTGAAGTGAACAAGTCAAAAATGGGGGGTTGTGTTTTTACCACAACAATGGCGACACACGGGAGAAGAACCAGTTATCTCTCTTTGATATGAATGAGATTTTCCTAAAATTAAAGTAAAAATAATTAAAGAAGAGAGAATTATTTTTTGGAATGCTTGACTAGGTTCATTAATCTTAATAAAAACAAGAATCATCTAACTGTAATTTTCCTCAAAATTTCTCATAAATTAAAATATTTCAAAACTCTATATCAGTCCTTAATTAGTTGTAGAGATAAAGCAGGGGTCACTTTACAGCTTAGCTTTTAAAATATACTCCTTTGTCATAGGTAGAGCCACTGCTGCCAACAAACATCTATAGTTTCGACAGGGTTACCTTTTAATCATAAATGATTCAAAATCTCATCTGTTTAAGAATTATTGATCTAGAGATAAATCCATTTATATATGTTTTTTTTTTTTAATTAAAAATCTTAAAAGCCATTGTCCTGGTTTGGTGGCCAGATAGTTGACAATGCCACTCACTGGCTATAATCGGATTGAACAAGCTGGCTCGTGATGAGACCCCTTGTCTTATAATTGTTTGCAATCATAAGTCATTACCCTGGTTTGTTTAGCAGTGTTGGTAATGTCAGCCTATTTTTCCCCTATGATCATGGTAAGCAGGCTCACGATGAGACCTCTTATCTTCTAAGTTTAAATATATTTCACGATTATACTCTAGAAAAATAAGACTTTTTGGGACAGGGAGAATCATTGACTCCTTAAGAGTTAAGAATGACAATTTCAGAGTTAAAGATGCTTTGCTGTAAAGTGTCTTTGCTTGGTTAAAAATAACTTTTATTGACTGATAATAAAACTTTGAAAGATCTTAATAAAATTTTGAAATCTCAAAATGATTACAATTTGATGAAAAAGAAATTTTCAGTTTATATGATACTTTGCCAACTTCTCTTGATTGGTAATCTCTTCCTTAAGTATGTCTACCTTTATAATAAGAAAATCAAACTTCATTAAGAGATTTAAGAAAAAACTAATAGGTGACTATTAACAATTTTTCTCCATGTATCCTAACCATTGTTAGGTAACAAATAGGCCTTCCATATAAATAATGGCAAAGTCACCAAAATCAAAGCTGAAATCCGAAGGAAAAGAATTCTTATGCTAAAATGAGAAAGAAATCAGCAAACAAAAAAAAAAAAAATTGAAGAAATTTTAAAAGTGGAAAAGAAAATCCAAGTTTCGAAAGATAAACTCAAACAAGAATGTTTATACCAATGTCTTAACAATATGAAGAAAAGAAAATAATCGTGTAATCATTCCTTCTTATGTTGAGATTTAGAAAAATCATACCTTGCAGGATTGTAATTGTTTTAGGCATTTTGGATAGCAGTGACGATAAAATTCAGCCACAATGAAAACTTTCTGTATGATATTAATCTTCTTGTTTCAAAGCACCATCTTGATCATTTTCTAATAAAATGAATGCTTAAAGAAACAAACTAAAGGTTCAGAAACTTCCTGGTGTAGCTGTTTCGATGAAGATTATTGCTGCTTATTGAAATAAAACTTGGAGAAAAGTATGGACTTTGAAAATATGATCTGGCGGAGGATTGGAAACTTCAAATGGAGAGCTGCAAAACAAAGTTTTATATCGGCATAATTTAAAAACAAAAATGAAACTAGAGTGATGAAATGGAAATTAATGAAAGTGGGTACATGAATCTTACCATTGGATAATTGCTTTTGATCTTACCTGAAAGGTATCAGTTTCTCCAAACTAGCTGACTTCTTATTTTAATTAACATTAAAAACATGAAGAAGTCACACTAACCAAAATCCTATAACCCAAAATCATTATTTATTTTACTTAAACTAAAGCAAACAATAATATAAAAATAGAATGCTTAGTGTTCGGGGGAATTGAAATTAAAACAAATGCATCAGAAATGAGAATGAGAATTTGCAGTAATGACTATTCCTCATAATATTATACGTTTCATATAAACTCCATGATTTGATAAATTGTTCAGAATCAAGACTAAATCCAAGATAATAAAATTTAAATATGAAGATAGAGGTCTTGAATTCCATTTTTAATTATGGAATTATATATTTAAAACTAAAATGTATGAGAAATTGAAATGATTTTTTGTATGCTGCAAATTTGTCATCAATTGCCTTTTTCCCATAGTGGTTACCCAAGCTCGTTTTAACACATCGCCTCATCGGATGATCCACACAACATGTTTCTTCACCATGCTTGAAGTTTAATTTGCAAGACTTCAATTTTATTGCTATGCCATATATTGATTAAATGTTAACGACTTAGAGGCATGCATTGGAAGTTCTCGCATCAAATGTTGCAATGGCGAATCGCCGATATGAAAATATGCGATGAGAAGTTGTGCTATGAGATGGAGTGATCGCATCTTTAAAGAAATATTATATCGGGGATTGGGGAATATTGACACTGTGCTTCCCACATCGCGCATCGCACATCGCAGAATCAGAGATTTGATGTAAGCATAAATAACAATGCGACGAAGCGATTGCGATATCGGCGATTGGCAAACTTTTGGTACCCGATATAACACGATATGATTCCTGCGATGCCGATGTGTGATGAATGTCGTGGCTAATCGGCGATCGGCAATCTTAAGCACCCGATGTAACGCAATATATTTCTTGTGATGCCGATATGCGATGAAGAGCGGACCTGATAACTTTTATAATGGAATTTTAATAACATATCGGATCCGAGACATAGGCCCTTTTAAAGTTGCACTCCTACCATTATTGCGATTGAGCGGATGCGATATTTTATGAATTTGATTTGAATTTCATATCGGGTCCAGAATTATGTGTTTATCGCAATATCGGTAAAGTCGATTATCAGAGATCGGCGATTCATGTTCATGGAAGTATACTTCACTTGGAAAGCTCCGATATGCGAAATGCGATATGGCATATGAGTAAGATAATACATCAGAGGTATTTTATGAACAATTTGTTATCAAAAGAAATGCTAAGAACTACTTCCGATGAAATCTTATGATGCGAATGGTCTTATGATATTCCTTGAAATTTCAATTGTGTTTTCTACGTGAATAAAAGCAAAATTAAAAATGCTTAAATTCTAATGCATAAATAAAATTTCCCTGAGCCTATTGCAAATTTGAATTGGGTTTGTTGCTTACTTCAAGTTTTGAAAACAAATGAAAACCTGTAAATAAAATAGAACACGAATCAAAAATAAACTAAGGAAAAGAGAAACTAATAAGAGATGAGAACGAACTTGCAAATGCGTACACGGAAAGAAATTGTTTGCAAATTTTACCTTACGAATCTTCAAATTCTTCCTTTGATTTATCAAAATTTTGACTTTGTTCAAAATCATCTCATCATTTATTCTAAATCTAAGTGTGCAATCAGCCTAAATAAAATCTGTTTATTCATGTCCAGGGAATATAAAATTTATCAGAAATAAATATTAAGCTATGCTTCCCTTTCGAAGTGAAACAACAATTTATTACCTCTGCTCATTCCGAATTAATCTTGAGAAAAATCTGTATTGTTATAGTGACTATTCAATGATGCCTTCAGTAAATAAAGATGATGCATTTTACAGCATCAGATAATAAACTAAATATTAGAATGAGATTAAGCCACTAATTGTGGAAAATATCAAAACAGATTTGAATGTGTGCACTTGGCAAAATGGACATCCTTAAGGTCAGTTTTTAGCAAATTCCGAGGAAGATAATATGAACTTCATATGATTACCGTGAAAGGTTGGACCGGCTAATAATGATGGAATTAGAATTAAGCTTATCATAGACAGTCATACATTTCATAGGATAATGGGGTCATGAAGCTTTTTTATCCTCAAATCCTTACCATATAAATTTCAAAAGAAAATCTTAGAAGGAAATCCCGAAATGAAGGAAAGTGGCTTTGAGGCGATCGATGCCAAGTGCAACCTTAATTGAATCTAATCAAGACATTATTCAAAATAGGCAGAGTAGAGGTATTGCTGTAAGGAATTTTAAAAAGAAGCAAAAATTAAAATTTTCTGATAGGGAAGAATGTTTTCGCTGAACATGTATGAGAAGGCTGATTGCTTTGTTTTATTTTTTTAAATCTACAAAACTGTTAAAAACAAATTAACTATACAAAACAAACTAACTAATTTAATTCTACTCCTATTCTAACCATATACATGAAAATGACTAGGTATAGTCATATTTCCAGTGTAACCATTCTCTCATTTTTATTCCCGCGTTTATGTACAGTCCAAATGTTAGTAATAAAAATACAAATCTAACTAAACTAAGAGAATTAAATATGAAATCAGAATGTACAGTTAGTGTTATTGTTAGTAATTTATTTAAAATCTCTTTCTCTTGAATTTTCCTTTCCAATTGAATACCAATTGGATCATAGAAATCTGGATGGATCTTTATTAAAAATTGGGAAATGTTCAAAGGAAGAGATAACAGGCCAGATTGTGAAGATGAATTTTTAGATTCTTTGCCCTGAAAAAATTTGTTAGCGTTATGTACAAATGTTAAATCATTGACAATTTTCCTTGAAGAAAAAATTTCCAAACAATTTTCAAATGAGTCAATGAAAAATGGATGGAAGCCTTTCAAATAAAATGGCAATTTATTAATTGAATTGAATTGCTGGCCAGATTGCAAAAATACATTCTCTTGTTGACATTGCCTTTGAAAAGATAGAAGCTTTTGATGAAACATTAGCATTGATATAAATTGGAATATTAATATCTTTTGATGTTGATGATTATAATATGAAAATTGAATTTCCCAATTGGGCAATGCATCAATTGAGTGTTTGATAGTAAGGTATTCAATATGCCAGCGAAAAGTGTGGAAAATTTGAAAAATTAAATATGATTTTATACAAAATAAGTGGGGAAATAAAAATAAAATGAAATTACTATTTTTACAACTAATGTTACAGCACATTTGGGATCGTTTTGAAATGATTTCATTTTCACAAGGAATGACCAAAATTATGGAATTTGGGTAATTTCGAATTCCAACTTGTGGAAAACGAATTATGATTATGAATAGGAATGAGAGTTTGATCCTCATATGAATCATAAATTGGAATGATTTCTTGAATGGTGAAATCATGAAGATAATTTGCTACTCTAAAATGAGGATTAGTTGGGATAATTCCTAAATTGAAGCGTTCCTCATCCTCAGATGTTATTTGAATTTTATCATGAGGATTCTCTTGAGAATAATAGAAATCAACATCCTCAATGTCAGAGTAATCATCATAAATGACCTCACAAGATTGTCTGGAATTCCCTTCGATTTCATCCAATATACCAAAACAAGGAGGAACAAAAATCTCATGTTCATTAGTGGCAAAAGAATGATCAATTATTGTTTCTTTATTTTGATAAAAATTTAATGGTAATTCATTTAAATCATCCTCTTTAATTTCTGAAATATCATTAATACCAAGAGGAAAAATATTACCATCGTTAAAAATATCAGGATAAAGGGAAAAATGTGAACCTGAAACAATGCATTTAAAATTGTCTCTGTTTGAGAACTCTTGTGCATTATGCTCATTGTAAATTTCAGATTGCAGATCATTCCTTTGCGTGCGTATGCTTTCTTGAAGAACGTTGCTTTGCTGCTGTGATTTCGGCATTTGCTCATCATGGAGAAATTCAGAAATTTGTACAGCAGTTTGCATTTTGTTTAGTTTGATTGCTGCTTGTACTTGCTGATTTGCGATTTGATTTTCCGAATTTGCTTCAAAATAGCTTTCAGATTTCAAGGCAGCTTTTTCTCCAAAATTGTTGTTGTTGTCTTCTTGCATTTGGATGGAAATATTTTCCAAGCTTTGTGAAACCACTTCATCACCATTTATTTGCACATCCATATTGAAATTCTCATTTATATTAGAAGGGGATGGAACAAAGCTCGAATTAATTTCATATGGATTGGGAATGGTTGGAAGAGAACAAATATATTCAAACCAATCTAATGATTCTTCTTCCGTAGGTTTATCTTCGTCTTTAAATCTTAAGCAATTCAAATGAAATCGCACATTAAAATCATTGACAAACTCATTTTTAAACCTACGTAGATATTCAATTTCTTCACATACCTGTTCATAATCATAGCTGTCGAATTTACAAATGAAAATTGTAACAAATTGATCCCAGCTGTGGATTGAAGCAACTGGAAGAGTTCTACACCAGCTTCTGGCTTTTGCCGCAAATGTAAGAGTAAAAATTCTGCATAAAATGCCTTCATCAATTCCTTGAAAATTATATTTTGAAACATTTTGAATAAATTGAAAGACATGATTAAAAGCAGAAGAATTTCTCTTACCATTAAACTTTACCTGAGACAAGAGTCTTACCACTTCGGGTGGAGTATTGGAGGATGCATGTCCATGGATACAACTCCAAATTGGAAGCTTAAGAGGAGCCATCACAATAAATAAAATATTAAAATTGAAAAGACTCCAATAGACAAATTTCTCAGGCCCTCCTTCTAGCGCCAAAAATGTTGATGCCTCGAAAATCGCTGCAACAACATTGGGGGATAACCACCCGGTCCGGACCTTAAAGCAGCTCCTTTTCCGTTTGGTGTGGTGGCTCCGACTGTTCAACTAGGTCCAGTTACCTTCTCCCTATTGCTATTGGTTTATAATGTATCTTTAACTACCAATAGACAGGGACATCAGATCACTTCTTCTTGCTGATCAGGCAAGAGAATGACCCTTAAGCTGATTTGGGTTCAGCCAAGCCACAACTAAAGTTTTGCCTCTTTGAGGAGAGGACTTAAAAGAATGTAGAGTTTACTCTAAATGCCAGCTTATTCTATGATGCAATCAAAAGAAACTAATCTAAATCCTATCTTAATTAGGCAGATATAGATCTAACCCAACTAAGAGCAAGATAATTAAAGTATTGGGATTTAGATATGTCTTGTTTATAATGAATATCAAGTTAATGAAGTAGTTCAATTAACTGATATTATGGATATCAAAACACATCCTATTGAGACCTTTTAACTGAAATAATAAACCAACAACACTCAGGAAGTAGTTCACATAAATGATATTGATTATCAAATCAGCAAATCCAATAACTAAACAATAATATGTGGAAATAGTTCACAACATATTACCACTCAATAAATCAGTTTTAATAAGGCAGATTTCTGAGTAAATAGTTACTCAGAAATCAGAAATTAATCCATAAGAACAGAGATACATGATAACAACATTGAGACAAACTACCCATATTGACAATAGTGCACAAACATGAATAAAATGACACATTCCTGTTACCATAAAAATGAAACTGATATTTAAAACAGTAGTATTAAAAATACCAATTTATTGCATCCATTTCTCTGATCTTGGTCTCCAATAGTCCTTTACATTGCTTGAACTTCTGCCTTCAAAGCTAAAGCCACAATAGTGAAAACTCTGCCCCTCATACATAATCCAAGATACAAAGAAAAAATCCTCAATAATCCCCAGATCTGATATTTTCTCTCCTCTCTCCTACAACTCTAAATTCCTATTATAGTAATGCTTTTAGAAGTCTAGCATTGCAGAGGAGAGCAACCCTTATTCCATTCTACAATCTGTTATTTATAATATTTGTGTAGGAATTTTGGAGAGGAGAGTTTGTTCAAGAGAAATCTGCTAAATCCAATTTTACTTGCTCAAAATTCTGATCTTCAATTGCTGGAGCATTCTCATTGACTGAGATCTTTTTCTCCATATTTCTTCCACTGTTTTCCTGCAAAAAGAAATCAAAATAAATTAAAATGCAACCATAAAATCAAAATAGCATTGCTGGCCTTTAAATCAAATTCAATCAAATTCTATTCAAATAAATAATTGAAAATAAAATATAAGCTTTGTATTGATGCTTGGGATATTTTGATTGGCCAAGGATATTATTAACCAATGGATCTGCAATTAGAAGAGGCTTTGGACAAATGAAAATGAAGAAAATAACTCAGAAAATTGATTTTGTTTTCAAAATTCGGAGCTTGATCTTCTGCCTGATTTTTGACCCAATAAATGATTAAATCTGTTAGTGAAACCTCCTCAGAAATATTTTCCTTGATTTTTTCTTTCCAATGAGCCGTCCTGGGCCTCATTTGGCCAAGTATAACTCAATTTATGAGCCTCCAAAGTTGATGAGTCAAATCTGGCATGAATCTGGAAATTTTGTGGCTGGGCTAAAAAAAAATATCAAAATTCTTATTAAAAATAAATCCTAAATTAGAATTCTAGTTAATTCTAAATTAATTGTTAATTATAAACTAAACTAATTATTAATAACCTATTTATTAATCTAACTAACTGATATCTAATTAGCGATTTATAAACAAATTTAATCTAATTAAAAACTAATCAATATTAATCTAAATGATATTTAAATTTTAATTAAATTAATTAAATATTAAATAGTATTAATTAATTTAATTAATATAATATATTACATATTACATATTAATATATAAACTAATATTAATATATATTAACCTACACTACTTACTTACTCCTATGGTAAGATACTCACATAAATCATTCCTAAAAATATGAATTAATACGTGAGCCATACGTGAAGGTCAAGGCTTGAAATAAATACCAAGTTTTTTAATAAAACTTTGAATTAATGCATCATGCCCATATGCCTTTCAGGGTTTTCAAAATTTCGACGATCGGGGATAAGAGGCCATCGGCAATCGGGAGACTTGGGAGGATGGTTAAACTTGCCTTGTATGAAAGCTTCGATGCGATGAGCGATCGGGAGACTTGACTTTTCGCAATCGGAGAGTCGGGGAATGCATGGTTTGTCAAACATGTTACAATGTCAAAGTCCCCGATGCGATATCGGCAATCGGCGTCGGGGTATGAGTCCATCGGGGTTTTTTAAAAACATGTCATTTGAAAGCTCCCGATGCGATTAAAATCTATTTTTTATATTTTTCATATATTAAATTTTAATTTAATTATATTTTTAAATAATAATTAATTTAAGATTTAATATTAAAGATTAATTTTTTATTTTGGTTTATTTTATAAATTACAATTATTTTTAATAAAATGAAAAATAAATTGTAGCCACTTTGAAATTATGATTTTTCGAGATTAATAATTTATTGGAGTAAATTACTAAAATCCGGTTGCTTCATGATTTGGCTATATGGAAAAATGTTAGTAAAAACTCACTACGGGTTAATATTTAAAATGAATGCATTATTGAACTAATTTATCTACAAAATGCAATATTGTACATTTTACACATTTTTAACCTAGGCTACATAAATAATCAGACTTTCAAAGGAGTGCCATTTTCAAACCAGTTGACCAAATGAGGTGAAACAAGCGTCAATGGGAAGCTTATAAAAAATCGATTTTAACAAAGCAATCAAAACAAGAATCCAAGGAAAACGAAAAATTAACAAAAGCGTAGGGCAATTAACTAAATAAAAATCCAAAAAGGTGTTTAGCCAAAATTTTTATAGAAAGGGTCCCCATTATTTGAAGTGAACAAGTCAAAAATGGGGGGGTTGTGTTTTTACCACAACAGGACCCTGGGAGGAGCTTGTACAGTGTCAAGGCACAGGTTGTAAAGTTCTTCTTTGATTTGAATTAATACAATCAGATTCATTTTTCTCAACAAATTGTCTTATGTTATTTGTTTCATGAATTCCTTGATCTTCATGTTAAATATGTTTTATGATATTGGCTTTTCAGGTGCTATTTAATTTGTTTGCTTGTTTGTGTTTGCATATTTGCAACGAGGGAGCTCACTTGGATCAAAGGATCGAGGCTTCCACAAACTTGCATTGGACCCAAGGTAGGCCTAAAACACTTGTTTGCCTTTGTTTATAAATGCATATTTAGAGAAAGATAGTTTTTGATTGGCTTGCTTGTCACTAGGTCTCTTTAGATTCTAGGAAGGTCTATCTTGTCCGCAAGATCGACTCATTCCGTGTGACAAAATGGCGACTCCACTGGCGACTTGATTTTTTCCTTGTTTTTACTTTGACCTGAGAAACTGTGTTTTTGTTTCTGTTTTTGGCTTGTTGTGTGTGGAATTGGGTAGAATTAGTAGATCTAGGGTTATTTTTTGTTTTTCATAACTTTGGGAGAGGACCGCACCCTAGGCTTTTGACACAATGCGTACATATCCACGCTTTTGCTTTTAGCATAGAGCGGTACCGCACCTGTGTTAACTGTGGGCCTGCGGACCCTCTCAAAATTTTGGAAAACCTAAGATTTTCTCTGTTAGTCAGCTTAGTTTTTGTTTAGAAGTTATTATCCCCTGCCCAAACCTGCATATAACCTGTCAGAAGCTTTCCTTAGGTTGATTTCATTGGTGTTAGGGTTTTGGGTGAAATTCCTAGAAGTTTTGCTTGTTGGGTTTGGTTTTAATTTTGGTCTTGTAGTAGCTTTGAGCTTAGAAGCTGTGGGAACCTTAGATCACCTTGGTTTTTACCAGCCTTCTTATGAATCCGACCATTTGTGAAATCTACCTTTGTTGAGGAATCCACCTTATGTTTTCTCTTTACAAAACTTCGAAAAGCTTGTGTTTAACAGTTTGGATTTCATTTTTAAAAAAGAAAACATAATTAGTTGTTTTTTGACTGATTTGTGATTCTGCATAAATTGGTCCTTAGTTTACATCTAGCTAAGTAAAACATCCTTAAAAAAGACATCTTGTAAGCTTTGACTTCAAATAGGTTTTTATAGTTTATAGATCTCAAAGTTAGGCATTTCCATAGATTTGAGTGTTTTATAAAAAATAAAAAAAATCTCTTTTGGAAAAAGTTTGTTTTTGTAGTGGTTGAGTGTTTTGAAAGAAAAGGGAAATTTTTGTGAAAATAACTAGTTGTCTTGTTTTAAGTGCATTGGAAAGGACAAAAAGCTCTTCTTTTAATTTGTTTGTTAAGAAAGATTTGTGTTTACAAGTATTTGCATTCTCAAACTCTTTCCTAGTTAGAAGTTCATTGAAGGGAAAAGATTATTTAATCATCTTAAGTGCATTTTTAGTGATTTTGAGTTGAGTCTTCATACCACGAGTTTCATCTCCGCACCTCTTGACTTAAACAAAAACCAATAAAAATAACGCTTAAAGTAAAGTTCATCTAGTAATATTTTTATTTCTAGGGCTCTGATACACCAACATAGCTTAGGCTAGTGTCTTGGAGTAGGAGAGTAATTAACTCTCCAAGACAGTAAAACAAACAAGTAGTTGTATCTTGTGGTAGGGAAGAGATCTAATTGTTGCATTTATGCTCTGGGAAAGCTCCTCTTAAAGGAGAAGCACGAGATCGTGTACGAACCAGTGTGGGAATCAATCCTTCCTCATTGGGAACGACGCCAGATTTTCACGTATTAAAAACGGTAAACCTCGGATTAACCATTGTCGAAGAGCCTAGGGTCACTTGTTGGTAAACCTTGGATTATGTCAAGGAGCCTTCAAGGGGATTGAGCTTGCTACTCTGCCCTTGCGTGCGTATCGGATCGTAGACTGTTCCCCCAGATATATTTGTTTCGGTTGGTAACCTTAGGGTTATAAAGTTTCCTCATAATGGAAAGATCGTAACAAAAGACCAGCTGGCTTACTTTTCATCTGATCCAGCCTCTTCTGAAAGTATTTAGCATGTCGGTAAAACGACTATCCCGTATAAGGATGTTGGAGTAGGACTAGTTAAAGATACCAATTTACTGGGAACTTTTCATGTTCCTCCGATCAACGCATCATCTTCATTTGCAACCATTCATATGATTTCGTCAGATACCATTGTTTATGATGATCCTTGGATCGTTCCTTCTGAATCTGAGATAGACTTATTTGGCGATGTTATGCCTTTGAGTCCATATGAAATTGCGTATGAGGCCGTGCAATCGTTTACCGACCCATCTTCAACCAAAATTTACTTAATGAATGTGGTCTGTGAGGAATCACTTTTCACATCAAGCTCGGATTCAATCACGTTTTCTGAACTTGTTCACTCTGATGAGCAAATTCGTGAAATCCTATGTATAGATGATTTACCATGGGAAGATCTCCATCACAGATCTTCGTTCTTACCCGAGAATGATCGTTTTCTTATGAGAGAATATGTCAAGGAACCTCAGAATCCAATGAAAAATCCTGATTCAGAGTTAAATTTGGGAAACATCTCTCAAACTATTCCTATTGACATTTCGGTTAAGCCTGGAATTGTTGAGAACATTCATATATGTGCCTCGTGTACAGAAGACGAAATTCAAATATATAAGGCCCTATTTCAAGAATTCTGCGACGTGTTTGCTTGGTCCTATGAGGAAATGTCAGGAATTGATCCCGCGACTATTGTTCATGAAATCAAGACTTACCTGGACGCTAAACCCGTCCGGCAATGTTTGTGTCAGATTCACCCGAGAAAAGCTGCTGCTATTAAAGCAGAAGTTGAAAAATTACTCAAAGCAGGTTTCATTTATCCGATCCTGTTAACGGATTGGGTATCGAATATTGTTCCGGTTAACAAAAAGCAAGGGACAATAAGAATATGTATCGATTATAGGGACATTAATCGAGCCTGTCCAAAGGACAATTACCCAACTCCCTATATTGATCAAATCATTGATGATTGTGCCGACAACGAAATATTTTCCTTCATGGATGGTTTTTCCGGATACAATCAAATCAATATTCTACCTGCCGATCAACCAAAAACGGCCTTCATTTGTCCATGGGGGACATTTACTTATTGCAAATTACCTTTTGGGCTCAAGAATGCCGGAGCAACTTTTCAAAGGGCCATGTCTTATGCGTTTCATGACATCAAGCACATTGTGCAACCCTATCTCAATGATTTGCTTGCTCATTCATTACATCGAGTTGATCATCTCATCCATTTACGAGCAATCTTTATGAGGTGTAGGCATTATCGGATTCGGTTGAATCCACACAAGTGTGTTTTCTGTATAGAAACGGGTCGATTGCTGGGGTTTTTTGTTTTGAAAGCCGGCATTCACGTCGATCCCTCTAAGGTCGAAGCTATTGTCAAATTGCCTCCTCCTTCGAGTCTTCGCCAACTCCAAAGTTTGCAAGGGAAAGCAAACATTTTACGACGATTCATTCCTAACTACGCTGAGGTTACCAAGGGTTTTACCCAGTTGTTGAAACAGAATACTCCCTTGTATTGGGATGAGATAGCTCAAAAATCTTTTGATGCACTAAAACACGCGTTGACCCATGCACCGTTATTGCATCCTCCCAACTACAACCAGGACTACTTCTTGTATCTCGCCGCCTCTCATTCCACCATTGGAATGGTCTTAGTTCAGGAAGATGAATTCGGGACTGAACATGTGATATATTACCTTAGTTGAACTTTAAATCCAACTGAGCTAAAATACTCACATGTGGAGAAATTGGCATTGGCAGTTGTTCAAGTTGTCCAACGTTTTCGTCACAACATTTTACTACATAAAACTACAGTAATTTCTGATTGCAACCCTATGATCTATATTTTGACCAAGCAATTGCTAGGGGGCAAGTACTCTAAATGGATTGTTATCCTGCAGGAGTTCGATTTGGAATTTGAAAAATCTAAGTCTAAGAAATCTTTAGTTTTTGCGGAGTTAATGTGTGACTTCTCGTGTGCTGACACGGAAACTGTGGTGGAAGATCCCATTGCAGACGAATCCTTGTTTCTAATCAGCACTTTAGATCCATGGTATGGGGATATCATCGTTTATCTCCAGACCCAATCCTTTTGGCCGGAAATTTCAAGGTCAGAACGTTGGAAAATACGATTCCAGTCCCAACAACTCAGGATTATTGGAGATACTCTTTATCGCCGTGGGGCGGACCCTGCTTTTCGACGTTGTTTAACTCACGAGGAAGCTGAAAGGGTTCTAAATGACTGTCACTCTAGAGCGTGTGGTGGTCATATGTCTGGGTACGCCACAGCCCAAAAGATATTGCGCGCTGGCTACTTCTGGCTGTCTTTGTTTAAATATTGTATTAACGCGGTCCGAAAATGCCACAACTGCCAAATTTTTTATCGAAAGATGCGCGCTCCACCTGCTCCACTCCACCCTATAATTGTCGTTGGTCCTTTTTCCAAATGGGGTATCGATTTTATTACATGTAACCCTAACTCGGCCCGGGGGCATGCGTATATCATCCTTGTGGTAGATTATTTTACCAAGTGGGCCGAGGCGATGCCTACATTTGAGGCAGACGGCAAGACAGCTGCAATTTTCGTGTTCAATCATATAATTGCTAGGTTTGGTGTCCCACAAGCGATTATCACTGATCATGGGCGTCATTTTCGAAACGTTATGATGACCGAACTTACAGGCCAGCTTGGTTTGTGTCACGATAGTTCAACTCCTTATTATCCACAAGCTAATGGTCTGGTTGAATCCATCAACAAATTTTTAGTCATCATGATCCGACGAATCATTGGGATTCATCGGTCGAATTGGCATAACATGCTATTTTCAGTGCTTTGGGCGTATCGAACCTCAGTAAAAACATCAACAGGGTTCACTCCTTTCCAACTAGTTTATGGTCTGGAAGTTGTGTTACCCATTGAATGTGAAATCACATCATTGCAAATGGCCATCGAGTTACTTCCAGCTACTTCCGAAGAGGAAAAACGTTTGTTATACTTGGACCAATTAGATGAGAATCGACGTGATGCTGCATTGGCGATCGAAACTCACGCAAAACGTATGAAAACTCAATATGATCGAAATGTGACCCCTCGAAATTTTTCGGAAGGAGACCTAGTTTGAGTGTACGATTAAGCTAATGATAAATTAAGTGTTGGAAAATTCGTTCCTATGTGGCATGGTTCCTATGTTGTCAAGCGAAAGCTAGCAAAATGGGCCTATGAATTGGTAGACTTTGACGGGGACTCCTTAGGTAAACCCAGAAATGGTCTTTACCTGAAGAGGTATTATGCTTAAAGAATGGGTATGGAGATTTTTAGTTAGGATAGTTTTTCTTTCTAGCTAGTGTATTTTAGTTTAAAAAGTGTGCTTAGCTTAGAGAGTGTTTTTCGTCATCATTCCTGCTTATCTTGGTTTTACTCTTGGTATTGCAGATGTCGATGCCTCTCCAAACATACATTGGTTTCGCTGATGGTGCTTGTCGTAATACACGGAACATTTCTTCCACAACTTGGGTTATCTATTCGCCCTCTGACGAGTTGGTATCTATGCATGGGGTAAGCCTCGGACAACGAACAACATTGCTGAGTATAGTGCAGTGATTGAGTTATTATCTGAATCTATTTCATTTGGGATTCAGAGTTTGATAGTGAGGTTAGATTCTGAACTCGTTGTATTACAGCTTAATAGAGTGTATGCCATTAGAAATCTAGTGTTATTGAGATTATTTTTGAGAGTGCGTCTCTTGGAACGTGAATTTGATTATATTGAATATCAGCATATTCCAAGATCTTTAAATACATTAGCAGATGCAATTGCGTCTTGAATGTTAAGTAGACATTTGCAATAATCATACATGTAAATTTAAAACCATTCCATAACATGATTTACAAGATAAGCCGGTAATAGTGATATATATATAGGATTGTGTCAAAAAATACATCGTCCTCGATCATAGGTTGAAAAACACCTTATGATTGGCAAAAATGATAAGTACAAAAAGCAAAATGTCATATGTGCCTACAATAGGCGATCATCCTATCATTGGTGATGATCTCGATAAGAAACCACTGCATGGGCCACCTTGCAAAGGAACCTCCTAAAAGGTCCTGGGACTCTAATCACATAGCGCTGAAGTCGACGAGGAATGTCATCTATGCTGGTCTCTGGAATATCTCCTGTCAAGCGCTCTAGATGACTCTCCAACTCGGCCAAAGTGTCTGCTAATTCGTCCTGTGGGGCTGGCGCGGCTGCAACTGGTTGTTTCCTCTCGTAAGGCCGGAGAGTGGCTGGTCGCTGTGGACCCACATCTGCATTTGAAACTTTTACTATTAGTTTTGGGACGATAGAAAAAAAAAAAAAATTAAATAGGAAAATGTTAAAAATGATTTTACCTGAGTCATCCCATTGCTCTCCTGGTGGAAGAGCCATGTCTGGGTCACCACGAAAATCTACCCCAGCGTAAGGGAAGTCATGAATAGAAAAAACCTGGTTTTCCAACCATTGGAAATACTCAGGTTTGAATCGAACAACATCTGTCCCCTCGTTCGGATGACGAGCCATAACTGCAACCCATCGCATTAGTTTGGGCTCTCGAGGAAGCCAAACTCCAACAGTAAGGTGCTGCGGGATCAACATTGGAACCCTCTCTTGACCAAAGCTCACAACCAAAGCCCCATAACCAAAGGTCTTCAGTTTTCCATTCTTGGCTCTGGTCAGTTGGCCTTTTACATTGGCCAACACAGCATCGCACCAGTTGAAGATGGTGCCTCGAAAGCAGTCAACTGCCTTCCGCATCTGGGATCCGATGGCAATATGTAATGCGGCACTCCCGCAAAGTCTGGTGACAGTAAACGCAATCACCATGAGTTCAGGAAGGGATATGGTTTTAATGTCTATCCCTTTGTCTCTAGCCTGGCTGTTGTAGAACTCTAGTCGGAGGCTATCGACAGACTGGCCACCTGGCCTAGTCCCGAATAGAGTCAAGTCTTCGCCTCTCTTAGGCAAACCGGTCAAGAAGTATATGTCTACCGGCTCGATTTCGAGCTGGTGGCCACCAATGAAGAAGCACTGGTCCTGTATGCTCCATCTGTCAACCAGCCACTGTAAGAAATCCACCTGGGCCCTCATGCAAGGTATGGCTCAGAATTTATACAAGCCGCATGCCTTCAATGCATCAATCGAAGGTTGGTGATTCAACGTGGCAAGATCCACGTCCTCATTCTCTCATTCACACCAATCTAGCATGATGTACTCTCTACATCCAATAAAAAGACAAATTAGAATGCTAGAAATTAAATTGTTTGGGTCAAATTTGAGAATTTTTGGATTAAAAACCCTTGCTGCGAGGGCCACAGCCTCTTTGTTAGAGACAGTGCATGGGTCCGCACTGTGCCTACATGGAAGGTGCGGACCCCTGACTTTTTCCCCATTGAGAAAAGGTCGGGGTCCGCGGGCTGCCAGTGTTACGCCTGCGGGCCCCAGCGCGCGGGTTTTTAGCCTAGAAACTCTCCAAAAAATGAAATAAAAACCTAAAACAAAAAATGAAACGGTTAAAAATGAAGAGTAGGATGATGTGGATTACCTGGGGAAGACGGCGTTCGATTCCGACGATTGGATTTTCCGCAATCTTCACGGGAAGTTTCTAAACAAAATCACTATTTTCTCACCCAAATCTCAAACGATAAAAATGAATTGACGAAAGCCCTTTTTATAAGTTTTTTGAGTAAATAAATTGCAAATTTGTTTATGTTTCACTTTGGAAAGGTAATTTTTTCAGCATTTTTATCCATTTCAAACAGGTATGAGTAATGTTTGCATTTTTGTTCAGGATAACGGATTATTCAGGCGAAATCTATCATTTTCGACGAAAAAACATTTAGAGTCACCTTTAAGCTTTTTTCTGACTCCTAAAACATGAAAAGATCGCCGAGTTTTTCTTTTTAAACTCGTTAAAACGGAACTAAAAAGACGGTCCACTTACAACTCTTTTCTGACCGTAAAAACATGAAAATACTGCCGGATTTTTGTCGTTTCAAATTCGATATTGGTTATAAAACGACGTGTCATTGATTGATTTTTTACTTTTTCGGATCAGGGGCACTAATTACGAAAAGTACTCCTTGGTCGTAAAGATCAAGTGGTTCTCTCAAGTATTATTTTATACTTTTTCGGGCTTGGGAGACACAAATTTACGAAAAAGATCAACCCTGGAGTCTTCTTAAGTTTTTTCAGACTCTCTAAAATTGAAAAACACCGAGTTTCTCCTATACTGGACTCGTTAAAATTTCACAGTAAAGGACCTGTTCAATTACAAACAGGAAAGAACCACTCCTTCTTAGGGTTCGAATTTAAACTAAGTTGGACTCATCCGAAGGATGAGCTTATAATCAAGCAAATGTTATCCTCCTCAAGCTTGTCAAAAATAAAGAGGTACTTGCCAGAAATGGTGGGGGAAAAGAGAGAAAAATGAGTCTGTTTGTCATACTTTGTAACCACTCTTGAACACGACACTTTTATTCACCTAGGTTGGGAAATCTGTTGCCTAACAGTTAATCAAACCACATTGAAAGTCTTTAGCCGGTTTCTGGGTATTAACTTTGGGTCAATTGTCACCAAACCATCTGTTGTGTCGTTATGTGTTCAAGAGGTCACTGCCAATAAGCCATTCATCTGCAAAATGTCTGTCATCCATTTTGACCATCCCTGAGTCAGTCCTTGCAACTAAATTTCTTCAACTTCATCTATGATTTCGTGTTGTAGGCTTGCCTACGACGGATCACTTTCTGTCGACTTCAGCTCATTATCTAGAAAGATGATCTAGAAATCGTCAGTACCTTGGGATCTGCATGCCTCAATGGCAGGTTTCTCACCTTTGACAACAGGTTGCATCATTGACCTTCGATCAAAGGATTCCGTGACATGTTCAACATCAACACATTTATTCACATCTCATGGATTGTACTGGGTACTTTGAGAGCCATTGAAATCACCGGTGGTTTCTCTCACACTTGTTAACAGTTTACATCATTGACTGGTAATCAAGTGGTTTCTACCATGTTCGAAATCAACACATTCATTCGCATGGATAGAATCGTATTGTTTCGAGAAGTAGAAATGAAGACCCTAGATCTAGTTTTTGCAATCCAGGCTGCGAGGAATTTTGTATTCATTATATGATGGACTATTCATAAACATATGGCTGCGTCCATACTGTGTCCACATGAGTCTATACTTGTGATGTATTACAAGATCACTCCTGTATCAGAGCAGTAGTTAGTTTTCTAAGTCAACTTTGATCTGAGTATGGGAATTCCTACCTCAGCGATGATATGATCTCATATATATATCTTGCATTGAATGTTTTTACAGGTTCCGACCATGCTCTCCACAAAATGATCCTCGAAATGATAAAGTACTTCACTCTTCCTAAATGATGAATGAAATCCTCATCTACTATAGACTTCGCACTTTAGAGGGCAATCTGTTACACAAAAATATCGTCACCATGATTATTTGCAGTCAGTATGGGTCTATCATCACTTGTATTGTCCTCCTAAGCAAGTATCAGACCTCAGCTCTTCAAGTCAAGCTTTGAAAATGAGAGAAAGACATTGAAAATCAACAAAGCTCTGGTTTCGCACTTTCTCTCACTATTGCCTACGGTCCCGCACCTCCTGTTTACAAAAACTGCGGACTTGCCTGCTCTGTCCCTAAAGGAGTGGGTGCGGACCCCTGTGAAAATAAAAAAGGCGCAAGTTTATTCTAAAAAACTCACTTTGGGTTAATTCTAGATGATTCTAGAAGGAATTTTGACGTGGATTGGTCGCTCTTATGTGGTTCATGCATCCCAAAAGAGAAGGAGCTAATCCCTTGATGAGAGGAGCTATCCCTTTGAAGGAGGGCTTTATCCCTTTGAAGGAGGACCTAGTAACTTCCCTCCATTGCACTATAAATTAAGGCATTGGGCTGGTTGCCAGGGAGGTTAAAAGCTGAACATTTTTTTAGGGTAAATGCTGGTGGAATTGAGACTTCCTAGTTAAGCTTGAGAGGAGAGATCACATACCTTTTTGGCTTCATTGGGAAGAGAGTGAAACTTGTCAAAGTAGAGGAGACTTCTTGTCGGACCCCGGGAGGAGCTTGTACAACGTCAAGGCACAGGTTGTAAAGTTCTTCTTTGATTTGAATTAATACAATCAGATTCATTTTTCTCAACAAATTGTCTAATGTCATTTGTTTCATGAATTCCTTGATCTTCATGTTAAATATGTTTTATGATATTGGCTTTTCAGGTGCTATTTAATTTGTTTGCTTGTTTTTGTTTGCAAATTCACAACGAGGGAGCTCACTTGGATCAAAGGAGCGAGGCTTCCACAAACTTGCATTGGACCCAAGGTAGGCCTAAAACACTTGTTTGCCTTTGTTTATAAATGCATATTTAGAGAAAGATAGTTTTTGATTGGCTTGCTTGTCACTAGGTCTCTTTAGATTCTAGGAAGGTCTATCTTGTCCGCAAGATCGACTCATTCCGTGTGAAAAATGGCTTTGAGTAGTGCTGAGGCTGAGTACATTGCAGCCTATGAAGTGAGCAAGGAAGTGGCCTGGTTAATGAAGATGTTATCTGATTTGTTTGCAGGACTGTTGGATCCTACCATAATACATTGTCATAATACCAACTATATTAGACTGTCTAAGGACCTGGTATTTCATGGAAAGACGAAGCACATAAACAACAAGTACCACTACATTTGAAAGTTGGTACAATATGGTTTACTGAAGCTGGAGTATATCCCCACTGATGATCAAACTGTTGATATTTTGACAAAATCTCTTCCCAATAAGAACCTTGTGCATTTTAGAAACAAGCTTGGATTGGTTGACATATCTTCCCTAGTTGAGAGGGAGAGATAAACATATCATTCTTGTCTTCATTTTGAAAGAAAGAATGGAGGATTGAGTAATCATCTAGTGTCCAATACTCTTTGAGGATGTGGTAGGATATCCAAGATAAGAGTAGGTAAGAGGACCGATATTCTTTGAGGGTTGGGGACCCAAGATAAGAATAGTCCTAGAAGGTCATACTCAATGAACACCCGGGTGGGTATGTACCTTGAGAGACAATGATGAAGGTGTTTATAATCATTGGTCTCGCCAACATTGTGCTCTGATCTACTGAGAGATATAGCTTCTAGTCAAGGCCTTGCTATGCGATTATGTTGGTTATAATGATGTTGTATAGATGGATTTCTAGTCCAACTCTTCTTATGAGATCTCTTAAGTATTAAGAATAACCATGTACCATTTATGAATACCTCCATAGTTAAGAGGGAGTGTTGAAGAAAGTGTAGCTAGGTTCGATCTTCATAAATGTGAAATGTAATTTTGATTGTTGTATTTTGTAAAAGAAAGAAATATGATTATTATTATTATTGGTCTTGGGTTTCTTGCCCAAGAAATTTGTTTTATAGGTCAAGCACTAATTGAAAGTGATTCTAGGATTGTACTAGGTCAAAAAGTAAAATAGGGACATTGTCATAATATGAATACCCTATCGGGCATATTGTAAATTGTAAAAAGAATTACTTTTATATTTTATTCAGCCTTCAAAGACCAAGTCATCCTGTCAGCCTGACAAGTTAGCCTAGAAGCTGGAATTCATACTCTTGGAAGATATATATATATAGAAGATAGTTTGACCTCATTTGGACACACTCATTCCTCTCTCTCTCGTGTGAAGGAAGAAGGAAAAAATGGCAAGCGAAGAAGGAAGAAGAAGGAGAAAATTTGTTTTGATTTCCACTCGCTCTCTTTCTCTCCACACGTGTGAAGAAGAAGGCTGAAATTTTGCAGCTTTTCGCTAGGGTTACTATTGTCGGGCTAGGGTTTCATTGTGGAGGTTTGATCTGGTGAAAAAGAGTTGAAGCAAGGGCTAACAAAGTCCCCTTCTAGATCCATAAGTCAAATTAGGTCAAGTGAGGTAGCTGGAGGCTAAGAAGAAGCAGTTCTAGCTCACACGTGCAAAGTAGTTGTTGTTTTCGGGGGCCTAAAGTTGCAGATATGCAATTAGGGCTAAAAATCTATGGCTGGAGGTCGAAGTAGTGCTTTCGGAAGAGATTCTACCAGGTTTGGAAAGCAGTGAAGCAAGCACATTCTTGAGAAGTTGATCTTTGGTCTTGGAAGGGCTTCATTGTTGGTCAAAGGTCTTGGTATTTGTCAATAAAGAATCTATAAGAAGATATTGAAGGGTTTTCCTCTCAAGAGGAGAGGTTTTTCCCTAGCTTGGAGCCTACATCTTGTGTACTTGTATCTTTTTGACCTTCTTGTTTTGGTAGTTGTTTGATGATTGAAGAACAAACTATAATATTAATAAGAAGAAGATAATCCTAATAAGTAAAAAGACATCACAAGCAATTATCATAGTTAGAAGAATCATTAATGTCTTATTTCCTTAAATTATTCAACACAACCAAATGGTTATCTAGTTTTGACTTACAAATATCTGGGGACTTGTATTGTGCCTGGAAAAATTACATCCCCTCCACAACACCTTTGCATCTATCTAATCAACATGGTCAATGGATTTGGGCTCAAAATCTAGCTGGTGGATATACAAGCAAATCCAAATATATTGCTTTCACTCATGACCAAATATTTGTTCCAAACGTTTAGTAGGGGAAGGAGCTATGTACACTTAAATTCCCAACCAAAGTAGATTTTTTAATGTGGCTTCTCCTCATAAATAAAGCACTCAGATGGAACAATTTACAAAAACGGTCATTCCAAGGGCCACAATACTACCCTTTGTGCCACTACGTAGCGGAATCCACTTTTCACATTTTTCTCACATGCTCCTCCATCCAATCTTGTTTGGATTGAAATATGAAGAGAACAGAAACAAGAATATGTACGGGAAGATTCCTCCATTGAAGTAGCTCTCTCAAATTCGTTCACCTAGAAGCACAAGAAACAACATAAAGCACCCACCCTTGTGATTGTCTGGGAATATGGTTAGATCAAAACCATACCATTTTTAAGAACAACAAACGTTTAGCCCTTAATATAGTCATTCATAGTATAGCAATCTTAGATGCATTCCATCAGCCCACCAAATCTTAGCATAAGGTGCCTTGTCCAATATTGTAGATCCAAACCTGACATACTTTGGGATTTATTTAATGGTACAACTGAAGGATATTATCCTCAAGGAGGTACAAGAGGGATCTCTTCCTCAATGCCACTTTGCTCAAAAATAGGGGCTCACCCATATTCACATCAATGGCGACCCATTACTAGTCATAAATTGGATGAAGGGCCTTTCAAATATTTAGAACTACTCTCTTCAACGTCTTTTTGAAACATGTAGCATTTCCTTTCTTCCTTTTCTCATCTTACATATAATCCTAAGTTCACGGAAAGGAATTAGGATTCTGACACCCTCTCTAAAGCTAGATAAGTGTTGGGCCAAGACACATGGAAAAAAAACATGAGGCATTCAGTCAGAATTTTTGCAAGACAATTGGCTCCAACTAGACAACTGACATAAATAGAGGAATGAATTGTTTTTGGCAATTTTATAGATTTTGATATAATATTTGAGGACATTACATGCTAGGAAATTTATCACTGACTATTTATCACTCAGAGTGATATACTCCATGAATGAAAATGATGTATATATTGATATCACCACTCTGTTATCCCCTACAATTTCCTAGGCTGGGGAGGATATCGAAAGAGGTAACCTCGAACCACTTTCAGTTCAATAGCTAGCCCTAAAAAACTAGAGATGGATCTCTTTAAGGATTTGTCAATGAATAACTGAAAAGAAATAGGTTTTAGGCTAGATATGCAAGTCTTGTTTGAGTATTTATGAATTTAGGGTTTTTGGTTTGCTAGACTAGGGATTAGAGCAGGTAATTAGGTCAAGGCTTCAAGTATGAAGTGACAAGTATAAAAAAAGGAGCTAAAAATCAGTGTGTTATGGTGAACTTAAAGTGTTTTCAATGTAGTATAGGTCTGATAGTTTTAACAAAACATAATGAGCATGTAAAAGCATGAATTCATTAGTTTTAGAAGAAAAGAAACACAAGCATTTTTCCCAGATAAACAGAGCTTAGATCTAAGATTTATGTCTATGTAACTGCAAGGAAATTCATAGGAAGAAGATAAAGCATGAAAAGAGGGATGATTTATCCATTAGAAATTCATAGGAAAATAAAACAACAACATAGACTCACTGAACAAGAATTCCTAAAATATAGCTGCAACTTATCCTATATTAGTTGTAAAAGAACATAAGGTACAAGCTTCTGCACAAAAGTCCAACCTCTCTCCATGAATGAGAAATGATACCTATAGACTCAACTGAACCACTTCCCCATATTCAAGAGTCTAATTCCTAGGTGGTGGAACTATTTCCAAGATTCTCTCAACCAACAGGTGAGAGTGAGAAGGTCAAATACAAACTCTTCTCTTAGACTTTGTTTTGAATTTTGCTTCCTTAATGAGGCCTAATAAACCATAAAAACAACATATCATGTCTATGTATTTATGATTACATCATCTAACCTTGAACTACTTCAATTACATCATGATTCTTGACTTTGACCAAGTCAAATTGAAAACTAGGAAATTACACAGTGAAATTTAGATCAAAAACTCAGAAATTTGCAGAAGCACAGTGCCAACTTTGATCCAACTTTAAGGAGCCTTCCTGAAGTCCAAATTGAGATCTGAGAGAATGGTCAACTATAATTGCTTGTCTAGTTTCTAGAAAACCTTTAATTTTTGAAAATGACCCATGGGAAGGCCTTCAAAAACACATTCTCCCAAGGTGTCTCTAGAAGCGTAGCGCCAATCAAAAAGAGTGGTAGAATGATGATTTTTGACCCCTTTTTCTCAAAATTTGAGACCTCTCTGAGAAATATGATGAAATGGGTTTTGAGAAGGCCATCCGATTTCCAAAAATGCAAGACATTCTTCATTTGGAGGTTTGAGGAAAAAGCGCAGCGCCTTGTGACTAGCTCATTTCCTGAATTTGGCAACAAAATAGTCAAAAAACCAAAAATGATTAGAAATCCTTCAAAACTCGTCATGAGATGCAAAATGAGGTATTTCAAGACCTAATGGATGCTTCAACAATAATCTCCAAGTTATCCCTCTAGTATTTGTTCTTTAGGGTTTCCTTTATCTTGTTTTTCAACTGCTTGAGCTTGATGTTGCATATCATGTTTCTGGTTTGATAATGATGTGCCATGTGCCTTAATAGTTGATTATCTCTGTTGGATTTTTCAAGAATCTTTTCTAAGTGGTCATTGACCTTATCTAGCCAATACTCTCTATCCTCATTGATCTCCAAGGAAATTCTATCCTCCATGTCTAGGTCTTCATCTAGCAGATTGTGTCATTTTTCCTCCTTCAATGCCTTTTTAAGTCCCTTGGTCCTTGGAATCTTTTTCCTGACTTGTTTTTCAGTTTCCTCATGTTCACTAGGCTCCAACACTGGTTTTCCTTTGTGTTGTGCGTGGAGCATGATTGTTCAAAGGTCTTTGCTTCAGCCGGATGTATACCCCAGGAAGTCTTGTACACCCCTCCACGCGGGGGGGTGCGGCGGGGGCTCGGGGGCAGCGCCCCCGAAGCTAAAAACAAATGTAAAATTGCCTTGTAAAAGTATAGTAATTTCTAGTCAATCTGGGCCATTCATTAGGCGAATGATCTGACAGTAGAACTTATGTTTAGTTTAGGGTTTTTTGCCCTAGAAGGCAACCCCTCTCTTTGTATGAGGGTATTGTATTTGAGGCTGCGATATAGATGTGTATTTTGTGAGCGAGAAACAGAGAGGTGAGACTGTGAGAGAAAACAGAGGATATTACAGCGGATTTGCTGTAGGTTGTGTCTCTTCATTTTGCTAGATAATAGAAAGGAAGGATTGGCTGTTCGGGGTGGACGTAGTCCAAACTGGGTAAACCACGTATATCTGTGTCTCTCTTGTTTTGTGCGTTTTCTGTGTTTATATTTCTGCAATATTTTATGTGCTCCATTGCTCCGTAATATATAATTTTCTAACACTTTGCCTCCTTACTGCAACACCTTATATTGCTCTTTCTCCATGATGAGTTGTCTAGCCTTAAGCTGACTGTTTTCTTGCTCGAGGAAGGAGATAATAAACCTTTCTCTTGCCATATTGTCTATGAGTTATTTGATATGAGAATCCTTGTCTTTGATAATCTGTTGCATGTTTGAAGGCTCATTTTTTGCTTCCAAGTCTACCAATTTAAAATCATGTTCAATTAGGTCTTCATCATGTACATGTGATCCCTGTTTTGCTGATGTAGAAGGATTGGCTCTTTTCTCAACCTGAAAAGTAAACAGAAGCCTTTTTCCTCTTTGATACATTCTAGTCACCTCAGGTATAGGTGCCTTGGGAACCTCCACTGACTTGCTTGATGATCCTACCTCCAACTATTGTGTTGATATGTTTTGACGATGAACTGAAACAGTAGTTTCATGCCATTGCAAAGTTGTTTCTATGAATGAATCCCATGTCATGTTCTTCTTTGCTAGCTGATGGAGAACTACAATATTTATCAATCTATGATGAAAAATAATAGGGTAGTGTTCTTTGTCTTTCACTTGTACCTTTTCAGACATTTTAACAAGGCTTCTACATAGATAATTACACATGTTGTGAGGTTTTTGAGTTGTGAAGTGCATTAGAAGCCTGATGTGATATACATACAATCCATAAAACCTTCCCTCACAAGTGAAAAACTTCATTACAACCTTCATTAATGGTGCATACTTCTCCAACAGGTACCTAAATGGGATGATGTGTGTATGAGTCTCTTTATAGGGTGATTTCAAGAAAGATCTGTAATGTTCAAGGTCCAAACTCATACCTTTAAACTAGTACTCTCCATGATCAAGTATCCCTGTAGCAAGTGAAATGGAAGCCACTGAAAATGTAAACTCAACCCCTACTATGATGGCCCTTTCCCCTTTCAGATGGGTGGCAATCCAATTAGTTAATTGTTCATGGAAACCTACTTCACATACCCTTTTACAAAACCCTAGACAATTGACATCTTCAAAACACTGCTTGATGAAAGGTGATGAGTTGATTTCATTGCAGTTGGTGGGCTCATATCTAAGGATTTTTCCTCCTTTATGGTGTTTTCTCCTTTCTGATGGTGAAGAATCTCCCTCCATTATGGTAGAAACCCTAGATAACAGAAAAATGGAAAAACAGTGAGGAATGAGTGAAATGATGAAATGAGGGGATTGAGGAAAGGAAATGATGGTAGGGGAATTTGAGGAGATGAATAGGGGCTGCAAGAAACTTATAAATTTTAAATGGAGTGAAATGATGGAAAGAAATGATTAGGAGAAACTGAAAAACAGGGCTACTAGGAAATCTGCTCAAATAGCTAGGTATGAGCTAGGGTTTATGTAAGGATGAGGCAATCTGATGATTGATAAGTTATTTAGTGAATCAAAGAGTGTTTTAAACATGTACAGAGGTGTGAGGTGGAATATTTACATGTTTTCAATATCAAAACTAACCAAACCATCAGTTACACTAGTGCTTACAACATGAAAATTTCACCTAAACCCTAGATGAAGAGAATTTCCATTTCAATTCATCTTGCTAAAGGAAAAAGGTGAGAAAAAGAGTTATACTTACTTATGAACAAGATTAGAATAACAAGAAATAAGATTGCAAGCTAAAAATTGAAATTTGGGTGAGTTTGGATGAGTTTCGAGCTGCTCTAGCACAAGTGCAGTGCCAAAGCACAGCGTAGTGTCCAGAAGCGTAGCGCCATCCTCAGAAGTGCAACGCCATCAAATTTTGTCCAATTTTGATTAGGAAACCCATGTTTTTTCACCAATGGAGGGGACATCTCAATGAACAAAGGAGGTTAGGAGGAAAATGAAACAAGTTTGGGACTTTTTGGATTTTCATAGGCAAAATATGATTCTCTTTTGAAAAAAAATGGGACCCACATACCTTTCCAAAACCTCTTCACATTTTAAACTGGGCCACTTTGGAGAATTGTAACTTGAGCTTCCTTTTATCTTTTTGAATAGTGAGACTTCTCCTTTGGAACCTTGAGATTGCAACCACGAAGAACTTATGAAGATTCATAAAAACATATGCAAAGAGATGCTTATCATAACTCATTTAATGCTAGATTTATGCATGAAATGAGGATGGACCTTGAAATCCTAATGACCTAATGAAGACATTAGACTAAGTGAAATAGTAATGATGATGATTGATATGATGAAAACATCCTCTTTATTATGATTCCCTCATCTGAGTGAAGCAGGCAACCAGCATGTGATATTTTCAAAAGAGTGAAGACATTTCTAGACAAACTAGCCAGTGATCAAATTTTACTCTGAAAACCTAGTGACATGGCAAAATTTGATCTTGAGACCCCTAACAGACTTGTAAGATCATATTTGATCATTGGTGACAGACAGACAAGACTGACACTAACATTGGCTCCAACTGGGGATGGAAGCTCCTTGGAGGTGTTAAGAACACTGTAGACCATGTAGCCTTATTCATTGGGCAATGGAGTCAAAATGTAGAAAACTAAACTGTAATTGAAAACTGACTGACTATTTGACATGATAGGACAGTAAAAATAAAATAAAATCAGCAACTGATCAAATAAGCCTTATGGCCTTCTGCTCGGGCTTAAAACTCTTATTATAGCCACTTAGATACTGGAACATAAAAACAAACCAGTATGTACAATGGTGGTGGGGATTTGCAAATTATTTTTTTTAAACATGGTACTACTTGAGAAGCCTACCATTGATCGCTCCTCCTCAATAATTTTCTCCATTCATTTCCTCCAATAGAAAAATTTTCTTTCCTCTCAAATCTTAAATTCTATATGGTCCCATCCACAGATTTTCAAATTTTCCATGTTTGCCTTTTTCTTCATTTCTTGCATCCCGAAGAAGAACCACATCTCCCAAATTGAAATTGTCTTCCTTTGTCTTACGATCATAGATCTTTTTTATTCTTTCCTAAAGTTTAGAAGTTTTTTGAAAAACCTTCTCTCTAGTTTGTTGTAGATGGATCATTTGGTTTATCCTTCGTTGCATATCACTGGTTTCATTGTCTAATTCCTGTAGAATTTTCATGACTAAGATAGTAAGAGATGAAGGAAAAATCGTGTCAACCCTATACACCAACTAAAAAGGAGACACACCTATTGATTTCTTTGCATTGACTCTGTCTGCCCATAGAGCATTAATGAGATTTTTGTGACAGTTCTTCTTATTGACTTCTAAAACTTTATTGATTATGTTGATTAAATATTTGTTGGAAGATTCGGCTAGACCATTCCCTTGTAGATGATAAGTAGTGGAATGTCCCAATACAAGATGGTACTTAGCACAAAACTCCACCATCATTTTTTATTTGAAAGCAGCAGAATTATCAATGATTAATTTTTGTGGGCAGCCAAATCTAGACAAGATATTAGATTCAATAAATTGAATGATGACAGAATCAGTAGCTTGCTTGGTTGGGATCGCCTAAATCCATTTTGTAAAGTAGTCCATGGCTATCAAGATCCATTTGTGTTGTGCTGATGTTGAAGGATGAATCTCACCAATGAAGTCAAGACCCCATTGCTAGAAAGGAGCTGTGACTGAAATAGGCCGCAAAGGTAATGGCAAAAGTTTTCTTTTTCCTTGGAAAATCTGGCATTCATGACAGCTTATCATTGTTTTATATACATCAGAAAAGAGAGTGGGCCAATAGAAAATAACTCTCAAAATATTATTTGTTTTAGTCTTCCAGAAGTGATGGCCACCACAGTCTCCTTTGTGAAAATCTTTCATCACATTCTTTGCTTCATTCTCTAAAAAACAGTTCAACAACACACCACCAGGGTCTTTCTAGTATAAAACACCATCAACAATACAATACTTTGAAGCTTTCAACTTTTAATATCTAGTTTTACCTTTGGGAACTTCTGGTGGAGGATTTAAATGTTGTAACACATAAACAATGTCAGAATACCATGGAGATGAAATGAACATATTGGACACTTGTAAATATGAGTCTTTTTCTTCTTATTTAGAAAGTGCTACAATAAAATTGATATCTAGTGCATGAAAATTAGATTTAGCCATGAGCTTAGCTAAACCTTGTCCCTTGATGATCTTTGTGGGCTTTATCTCTAAATCATACTCCAGCATGGCTGCAATCCATTTTCCCCTTCTACCTTCAGGATCTCTTTGCACAAGAATTTATTTTACAATTGTTGCGGGAAGATAGGAAATAGTGTGAGAATGCAAAATATAAACTCGAAAATATTTGAGAGCTTTCACCAATGCCAAAGTATGTTTCCCAATTATGTTGTATTTCAGTTTTGTACCTCTTATTGTGCAACTAAAGAATGCTATAGGTTGCTTATTTTTCTAATCTTTATTTTGCATTAGGACTGTTGCTAATGTATGCTTAGAGACAAATGAAAAGATGATAAAATCTGAAGTATAATCTAGACTAATCAGAATAGGAGCAGTGGATAATGAAAATTTGACTGCATGGAAAGATTTCTTAGCCTCTAAAGACCACTTTACATCACTGTCCTTTTTCAACATTTTTGTCATCTCTTTCAAATGTTCAGTGAGGTTGGGGATGAATCTTCTCAAAAAATTAATTTTCCCATTAAAAGATTGAATTTCTTTCTTATTCCTTGGGAAATCTAATTGTTGAATGGATTGAACTCTTGCAGGATCAATGCGAATACCATCTTTGGAGATAATGTGTCCCAACAGCTTAACTTCTTCCATGGCGAATAAGATCTTCTTTAGATTCAGTGAAATACCAAATTCTCTGCATTTCTGAAAAAACAATTCTCAAATGATGTAAATGATCTTCGTCATATCTGGAAAAAACTGTGAGATCATCTAAATATATAACCAGAAATACATCCTTTTCATTAGCAAATATATGTCCATAACCCGTTGAAAAGTCACTCCTGCATTCTTTAATCCAAATGGCATCTTGGCATACATGAATATACCCCATGGTGTTGTGAAGGTTGTTTTCAAGTGATCATCTTTATGCACCAAAATCTGATTGTACCCAAAATATCCATCCAGCAATGGCATCCTAGAAGACCCAACTACCCTTTGAAGTATATGATCCATCTTTGGCAAGGGATAATTATCTTTCAAGGATACTTCGTTTAAATTTCTAAAATCAATGCAAAGACGAATCTCCCTGGTCTTCTTCCTTACTGGCACTAGATTAGACATCCATTCAGAAAATCGAATCGAAACTATGATACCAAACTTGTAAAGCCTATTTACCTCTTTTTCAATTGATGGTAGTAGCTTAGGATTAATCCTTCTCAGTTTCTGGCAAAATGGCTTTTGATCAGGCTTGACTAGAATAGTGTGTTGAATGATATTCTTATCAAAAACCTTCAGATTTGAATAGTCCCAAGAAAATACATTAGAAAATTCTGTCATTAAAGCTATGTACTTACTTTTCATTTCAGGAGATAAAGACTTTGACAATTTGACCATCTTAGGCTTGTTAGCTTCACCAATGTTTACATCTTCAATACCTTTCTCTGTGGGGACCATGGTGGGATTTTTGGCAACATCGTCATGATCAAACAACTCTTCCAAAGGTACAAGACCTCTTGGAATGTTGTTGTCCTTCAACTGCAATATTTCAATCTCAGCTGATTGAATCTCTGGATCATTCATATTGGATGTATCATCAATGCGGGAATTTTAGAATTCACCTTCCATTTGCAGAAAATTGCTGATTTTTTTGTCATCCCAAAACACCTGTCAGAATCTCATATTATCAGGAATAGTTGGGAGATGTTTAACATGGATAGAATACTTCTGATTGGAGTGAATGGGAATCTTCACCATACTAGTTGTAGTAGCAAGAGAGTCAGCTATAACATTCTGAGTTCTAGGAATAAGAGACAAAGTATATTCTACAAAAGTTTTGAGGATGTCAAGTACAGCATTGTGATAAGATCTCATTCTTAGATGCTTGGCCTAGTATTCCCCTTTTACTTGTTTTATTACTAATTCGGAGTCAGCATAAACAAAAATTTTCTTTGCTCCCAACTTCTTCAGAATTTTGAGGCCAACAATCAGTGCTTCATACTCTGCCTCATTGTTTGAGAAATCAAAAGCTAACTTGTAAGAACTCATTCTTACATTGCATATAATTTTGCATGAATGATGTAATAGACCATGAATCCAAACACCAATCCCAACTCCTTCTTTTCCAAATGCACCATCAAACTCCATGGTCCAAAGACCATTTTCTTCATCCGGAAAAATAATTTCTGAAGGCTGGACTGTTTGACCTTTTACAGAATGGCTCGTTGTCTCAAGACACTCTATTTTCTGCACTAACTCAGCAATCCTTTCAAGAGGATTTACTGGATACAAACATTCTTTATCCATCTCTTTTCCTTCAGCAATCAGAACTTTCTGCACATTGCTTATAACATCTGAAACTTCTAAAATTTCTATAAGCTGACTTTCATCATCAACTGAATTCATATCACTATACAAAATGAAAGAATCAATATCAGTATGTACAACATGTATAGTGTGATTTATTGGTTTTTGCTTGCTACTAATCATGAATTTCTTCTTCTTCTCCCGAAAGAGTTTTCTAAGTTGCCCAAATACTAGAATAGTAGCATATGAAAAGTCAAGTTGTAAAGTGCCTTTTAGTTTTTCTCCCCAAGACCTTGAAAGAAACATACCAAACCGAGGAGGAATATCGGCGACCACTACATCCATTAGCACATTCCTAGCTGGAATTTGGTCCAAGGACACTACTAAATCTTTGATAAGGCCAAGACATTTCACTCTACCTGAATCAAAAGAGTAAAGGTCATGATAAGGTTGGGTTATACTCAATCCTAGTTTGTCCATGATGAATTTGCCATAAGATTATGTGAGACACCAGAGTCCAACATGGCGTTATGGAGGATAAATTCATGAAGTTTGAGACTAAGATAAAAAGGTGGGATTTCACTATCTTTAGGACTTCCTTCTAAGGTTGGACCAAACAGAATTGCAAGCTCATCATCAACCACATTAACTGTGTCTGTCATTTGGTCTAGCTTCAGCATTTTAGCAATTTGAAACTTATACTTATCATTCTTCACTAATTCAGTTAGAGGAATTGAACCTTTCAATTTACAAATTTCATTCTCTAAACTAAATAGATTGGATTGCTTTTCTACCTCTTTTGCAACAATGTCCTTCTTTTATGTCTGTCCTTTGGCTTGAGACTCCTTCTTATGACTTTCACTTTGAACCTCCTTATCTTTTCTCACATTTCTAGTAGAGGCTTCATTAGTTTTATCCTGGCTCAGTATAACAATCTCTTTTTCTTTATTCTAATTTGCAAGAGCTACTTCTTTTTTTTTGTATCTTTTTGTGTATTTTTCCTTTTCTAATTCAATGTAATAGGTACATTTATGTTCCTTAAGTTGTATTGTTTTTGGAAATGGCTAAGAGAATTCTGATATCTTCTTTGGTATTCTTCAGTTTGCACAGCCCATAGATCATCACTTCCAAGTACAAGTTGTTGATCGCTTGGTACAAAATATTCTTCAGAAAACTGATCTTCCTCTGTCAAAAAGGTGGGTAGCTCATATTCTTCAAACAAATGATTTTCTTCTACAACTTCCTCTTCATCTTCTTCCAGCCCTTCGATATAATTATGCCGAAATGGAGCTCTTACTTGTCCTTGAGGATCTTGATTTCGTTTCTCTTTCTATATATTTCTGAACTGTTGTTGCTGCTAGCCACGAAAGTTTGGATTCCTTACTGAAGGCTCCGCTTGTCTATCTATTATGGACATTCTATCCATCATTCTTTCCATGGTTTTGATCAGAGTTTCAAGATTTACATCTGAAGATGATGAGGGATCTTCTTTAAAAACAACTTTCTTCTCAGACCTCTCAGGTTTTGATTTAGATTTCTTGATGAGCAGATTATCTTCGACACTTACTGCATTTCACTACATTTCTTCAAGACTTGCAGGGTCCCTCTCCCTAAGCTGATATGCCATGTCTGGGTCGAAAGCAGGATAGTGGAGAAGTGCCAAACTAGGAGGAGGTTTCATATCATCAGGGATGGAATTATACACCATATTGAACCTTGTTGTGAACTCTTGGATAGTCTCATTCTATTTCCTTTTCATAGAATTGTACTCAACTAAAATATATAGTGGATTTTTCTTTTATTGCCAATGTGCTAAGAACAATTCTATCAGTCTCTAATAATTATTGATAGAAATAGCATCCAAATTGCAAAACCATTTCTTCACATCTCTAGAAAAACTCGGAGCTATTATTCTCATCTTAGAAACATCTTCATCAATTTCTTCCAAATCAATAAAATCTATCAATTTATCAACATGATGTTGGGATGTGATTTTTGAACTTCCATCAAATAGAGGGAGTCTTTGACCATATTTCTAAGGTAGAGCAGCAAGTTGAGCAAGCAACATAAGAGGTGCAAATCGTGCCATGATTGTTGGAGGTGGTGAGGGTACTACAATGGGTTGTGTAGGTAAAGATAATGACACTAATGGAGGTGGTGGAAGAAGAGATGAGGTAGTTGAGGTATTTGGAGATGTAGTAGATGTATTTGGAGGTGTAGTAGAGGATGAAACAATAGTTAAGTATTCAAGCTGATATTGGATATAGGCTTTTTCAATAGTGATTTGGAGCTGGTCAGCAAGACTTTGAAGCTTGTCAAAATTCAACCACAACTCATGATCAACTCTAGCAGATAGAGATTCTGAAGAATGGGAATGAGATTCAAATTGAAGAGGTTCAAATATCACTTTAGAAATGCACGACTCTAATTTTGACCTCGAAAGAGACAATTCTAACTGAATATCAAAAGGAAGCTGCTCAAAAGCAAATAGATTTTTAGGCAAAGAAGTTGTCCTTTTTATTTTCGAACTACACTTTTAGAGATAGGTAACTTGAGCTTTCTGAGCAGTTTTTCTGGGTCTTCAACAATAAAAGGTGGATTTGGGTCAGGATTTGACCTAGTATGTCTTTTAGGAGCCAGATTTTTTTACACCTTAAACTTGTTGAAATTTGTAAAATCAGCGTTACTTTAAATACTGGAAATTGTCAACTATAGTACCAATTTTCTTGAAAGCTCTAAAACAAACTCCTAGGAATGATTTATCAGTCATTTCCCCAACAACGGCGCCAAAATGTTATCCCCTACAATTTCCTAGGCCGAGGAGGAGATCGAAAGAGGTAACCTTGAACCACTTTCAGTTGAGTAGCTAGCCCTACCGAACCAAGGAAGAATTATTAATGTGGCTTCTCCTCATAAATAAAGCACTCAGACGGAACAATTTACAAAAAGGAACATTCCAAGGGCCACAATATTATCCTTTCTGCCACTAAGTAGCGAAATCCACTTGTCACTTTTTTCTCACATGCCGCTCCATCCAATCTTGTTTGGATGGAAATATGAAGAGAACAAAAACAAGCATATGTATGGGAAGAGTCCTCCATTGAAGTAGCTCTCTCAAATTGGTTCACATAAAAGCATAAGAAACAACATAAAGCACCTGCCCTTGTGTTTCTCTGGGAATATGGTTCGATCAAAACCATACCGTTTTTTAGAACAAGAAACATTTAGCCCTTAATATAGTCATTCATAATCTAGCAATCCTAGATGCATTCCAGCAGCCCACCAAATCTTAGCATAAGGTGCCTTGTCCAATATTGCATATCCAAATTTGACATACTTTGGGATTTATTTGATGGTACAACTCAAGGAGTTGCAAGATGGATCTCTTCCTCAATGCCACTTTGCCCAAAAATAGGGGCTCACCCATATTCACATCAATGGCAACCCATTACTAGTCATAAATTGGATGAAGGGCCTTTCAAATATTTAGAACTACTCTCTTTAGCGTCTTTTTGAAACATGTAGCATTTAGTTTCTTCCTTTTCTCATCTTACATATAATCCTGAGTTCATGGTTAGGAATTAGGATTCTGAAACCCTTTCGAAAGCTAGATAAGTGTTGGGCCAAGACACATGGAAAAAAAAACATACGGCATTTAGTCAGAATTTTTGCAGGACAATTGGCTCCAACTAAACAACTTCCATAAATAAAGGATCACAATGAATTTTTTTTGGAAATTTTATAGATTTTGATAGAATATTTGAGCACATTGCAGGATATGAAATTTATCCCTGATTATTTATCACTCAGAGTGATATACTCCATGAATTAAAATGATGTATATATTGATATGGCCACTATGTTATCCCCTACAATTTCCTAGGCTGAGGAGGAGATCGAAAGAGGTAACCTTGAACCACTTTCAGTTCAGTAGCTAGCCCTACCGAACCTGAGAGGGATCTCTCTAAGGATTTGTTAATGAATAACTGAGAATAAATAGGTTTTAGGCTAGATGTGCAAGTCTTGTTTGAGTATTTGTGAATTTAGGGTTTTTTCTTCACTGGACTAGGGATTAGAGAAGGTAATTACGTCAAGGCTTCAAATATGCAGTGACAAGTATAAAAAAGGAGCTAGATATCAGTGTGTTATGGTGAAATTAATGTGTTTTCAATGTAGTATAGGTCTGAGAGTTTTAACAAAACATAATGAGCATGTAAAAGCTTGAATTCAATAGTTTTAGAAGAAAAGAAACAAAATCATGATTTCCAAATAAATAGAGCTTAGATCTAAGATTTATGTCTATATAACTACAAGGAAATTCATAGGAAGAAGATAAAGCATGAAAATGGAGATGATTTATCCATTAGAAACTAATAGGAAAAGAAAACAACACCATAGACTCACTGAACAAGAATTCCTGAAATATAGTTGCAACTGCTCCTGTATTAGTTGTAAAAGAACATAAGGTACAAGCTTCTCCACAAAAGTCCAACCTCTCTCTATGAATGAGAAATGATACATATAGACTCAATTGAACCACTTCCCCACCTTCAGGAGTCGAATTCCTAGGTGGTGGAACTATTTCCAAGATTCTCTCAACCAACAGGTGAGAGTGAGAAGGTCAAATACAAACTCTTCTCTTAGACTTTGTTTTGAATTTTGCTTCCTTAATGAGGCCTAATAAACCATAAAAACAACCTATCATGTCTATTTATTTATGATTACATCATCTAACCTTGAACTACTTCAATTACATCATGAGTCTTGACTTTGACCAAGTCAAACTGAAAACTAGGAAATTACACAGTGAAATTTAAATTAAAAACTTATAAATTTGTAGAAGCGTAGCGCCAAATTTGATCACACATTAAGGTGACTTCCTGAAGTCAAAATTGTGATCTGAGAGAATGGTCAACTAGACTTGCTTGTCTAGTTTCTAGAACACCTTGAATTTTTGAAAATGACCCATGGGAAGGCCTTCAAACACTCATTCTCCCAAGGTGTCTCTAGAAGCACAACGCCTATCAAAAAGAGTGGCACAATGATGATTTTTTACCCCTTTTCTCTTTTTTCTCAAAATCTGAGCCCTCTCTGAGAAATTTGATGAAATGGGTTTTGAGACGAGGCCATGAAATTTCCAAAAATGCAAGTCATTTTTCATTTGGAGGTATGAGGAAAAGCCACAGCGCCAAGGCGTTGTGCTTCTGTGACTAGCTCATTTCCTGAATTTGGCACCAAAACAGTCAAAAAACCAAAAATTCTCAAAAATCCTTCAAAATTGGTCATGAGCTGCAAAAATAGGTATGTCATTTTTTCCTTTAGGTTTTCCTTTAGCTTGTTTTCCACTACTTGAGCTTGATGTTGCATATCATGTTTATGGTTTGATAATGATGTGTCATGTACCTTAATAGTTGATTATCTCTGTTGGCTTTGTCAATAAGCTTTTCTAAGTGGTCGTTGAGCTTATCTAGCTAATACTCTCTATCCTCATTGATCTCTAAGGAAATTCTGTCCTCCATTTCTAGGTCTTCATCTAGCAGATTGTGTCATTTTTCCTCCTTCAATTCCTTTTTAAGTCCCTTGGTCCTTGGCATCTTTTCCTGACTTGTTTTTTAGTTTCCTCATGTTCACTAGGATTGAACACTATTTTGCCTTTACCTCCTTGTTGCAACACCTTATATTGCTCTTTCTCCATGATGAGTTGTCTAGCCTTAAGCTGGTTGTTGTCTTGCTCAAGGAAGGAGATAATAAACCTTTCTCTTGCCATATTGTCCATCAGTTCTTTGATCTGAGAATCCTTGTCTTTGATAATCCGTTGCATGTATGAAATCTCTTTTTCTGCTTCCAAGTCCACCAATTCAAAATCATGTTCAATTAGGTCTTCATCTTGTACATGTGATCCTTGTTTTGCTGATGTAGAAGGCTTGGCCCTTTTCTCAACCTGAGAAGTAAACACAAGCCTTTTTCCTCTTTGATACATTCTAGTCACCTCAGGTCTAGGTGCCTTGGGAACCTCCACTGACTTTCTTGATGATCCTACCTCCACCTGTTGTGTTGATATGTTTTGATGATGAACTGAAACAGTAGTTTCATGCCATTGCAAAGTTGTTTCTATGAATGAATCCCATGTCATGTTCTTCTCTGCTAGCTGATGGAGAACTACAATCTTTATCAAGCTATGATGAAAAATACTAGGGTAGTGTTCTTTGTCTTTCACTTGTACCTTCTCAGACATTTTAACAAGGCTTCTATATAGATAATTACACATGTTGAGAGGCTTTTGAGCTATGAAGTGCATTAGAAGCCTAATGTGATATGCATACAATCTAGAAAACCTTCCCTCACAGGTGAAAAACTTCATTACAACCTTCATTAATGGTGCATACTTCTCCAACAGGTACCTAAATGGGATGATGTGTGTATGAGTCTCTTTGTAGGGTGATTTCAAGAAAGATATGTAATGTTCAAGGTCCAAACTCATACCTTTAAACCAGTACTCTCCATGATCAGGTATCCCTATAGCAAGTGAAATGGAAGCCACTGAAAATGTAAACTCAACCCCTGCTATGATGGCCCTTTCCCTTTTCAGATGGGTGGCAATCTAATCAGTGAACTATTCATGGAAACCTACTTCACATACCCTTTTACAAAACCCTAGACAATTGACATCTTCAAAGCACTGCTTGATGAAAGGTGATGAGTTGATATAATTGTAGTTGGTGGGCTCATATCTGAGGACTTTTCCTCCTTTATGGTGTTTTATCCTTTCTTATGGTGAAAAATCTCCCTACATTATGGTAGAAACCCTAGATAATAGGAAAATGGAAAAACAATGAGGAATGAGTGAAATGATGAAATGAGGGGATTAAGGAAAGAAAATGATGGTAGGGGAATTTTAGGAGATGAATAGGGGCTGTAAGCAACTATTGAAGTTTAAATGGAGTGAAATGAGGGAAAGAAATGATTAGGAGAAATTGAAAGACAGGGTTGCTAGGAAATCTTCTCAAATTTCTAGGTATGAGCTAGGGTTTATGTAAGGGTGAGGCAATTTGATGATTGATAAGTTATTTAGTGAATCAAAGGGTGTTTTAAACATGTACAGAGTTATGAGGCGAATATTTACATGTTTTAAATATCAAAACTAACCAAACCATCAGTTACACTAGTTCTTGTAGCATGAAAATCTCACCTAAACCCTAGATGAAGAGAACTTGCATTTGCATTCATCTTGCCAAAGGAAAAAGGCGAGAAAAAGAATTATAATTACTTGTGAACAAGATTAGAATAGCAAGAAATATGATTACAAGCTCAAAATCGAAATTTTGGTGAGTTTGGATGAGTTTCGGGCTGCTCTGGCACAAGCGCAGCATAGTGTCTAGAAGCGCAACGCCAGCCCCAGAAGCGCAATGCAGTCTCCAGAAGCACAATGCCATCAAATTTTGTCCACTTTTGCCTAGGAAATCTGTGTTTTTTCACCAATGGAGGGCAGATCTTGATGAAAAAAGTAGGTTAGGAGGAAATGGAACAAGTTTGGGACTTTTTGGATTTTTATAGGTAAAATATGATTCTCTTTTGAATAAAAATGGGACCCACATACCTTTCCAAAACCTGATTTTCACCTTTTAAACTGGGCCACTTTGGAGAATTGTAACTTGAGCTTCCTTTTATCTTTTTGAATAGTGAGACTTCTCCTTTGGAACCTTGAGATTGCAACCACGAAGAACTTATGAAGATTCATAAAAACTTATGCAAAGAGTTGCTTATCACAACTCATTTAATGTTGGATTTATGCATGAAATGAGGATGGACCTTGAGCCCTAATGACCTAATGAAGACATGAGACTGAGTGAAATGGTAATGATGATGATTGATATGATGAAAACATCCTCTTTATTATGATTCCCTCATTTGAGTGAAGCAGGCGACCATCATGTGATATTTTCAAAAGAATGAAGACATTTCTAGACAAACTAGCTAGTGACCAAATTTTACTCTAAAAACCTAGTGACATGATAAAATTTGATCTTAAGACCCCTAACAGACTTGGTAAGAGCATATTTGATCTTTGGTGACAGGAAGAGGAGACTGACACTAACATTGGCTCCAGCTAGGGATGGAAGCTCCTTGGAAGTGTCAAGAATATCGTAGAACAAGTAGTCTTATTCATTGGGCAATGGAGTCAAAATGCAGAAAACTAAACTGTAACTGAAAATTGACTGACTATTTGACATGATAGGACTGTAAAATTAAAATAAAAAAAGAATATGATCAAATAATCCTTATGGCCTTATCCTCGGGCTTAAAACTCCTATGATAGCCTCTTAGATACTGGAACATAAAAACAAACATGTATGTACAATGGTGGTGAGGAATTGCATAATTTCTTTTTAAACATGGTAGTGCTTGAGAAGCCTACCATTGATCGATCCTCATGAATAATCTTCTCCATTCATTTCCTCCAATAGAAAAGCATTATTTCCTCTCAAATTTGAAATTTTATATGGTCCCTTCCATAAATTTTCAAATTTTCCATGTTTGCCTTTTTCTTCATTTCTCACATCCCAACGAAGAACCAAATCTCCCAAATTGAAATTGTCTTCCTTTGTCTTACAATTATAGATATTTTCTAAATTTCCTGAAGTTTAGAAGTGTTTTGAAAAACCTACTCTCTAGTTTGTTGTAGATGGATCATATGGTTTATCATCTGTTGCATATCATTAGTTTCAATGTCCAATTCCTGCTGAATTTTCATGACCGGGATAGCAAGAGATGAAGGAAAAACTGTGTCAAACCATACACCAACTGAAAAGGAGACATACCTATTTATTTCTTGGTACTGACTTTGTCCACCCATAGAACATTAATGAGTATTTTGTGCCAATTCTTCTTTTTGACTTCTAAAACTTTCTTGATGATGTTGATTAAATATTTGTTGGAAGATTCGAGCAAACCATTCCCTTGTGGATGATAAGTAGTGGAATGTCCCAATACAATATGGTACTTAGCACAAAAATCCACCATCCTTTTTTATTTAAAAGCAACGGCAGTATCAATGATTAATTTCTATGAGTAGCCAAATCTGGGCAAGATCTTAGATTCAATAAATTGAATGATGATAGAATCAGTAGCTTGCCTGGTTGGGATCACCTCAATCCATTTTGTAAAGTAGTTTGTGGCTGTCAAGATCCATTTGTGTTGTGTTGATGATGAAGGATGAATCTCGCCAATGAAGTCAAGACCCCATTGTTGGAAAGGAGCTGTGATTGAAATGGGCTGCAAAGGTAATGGAAAAAGTTTTCTTTTTCCTTGGAAAATCTGACATTCATGACAACTCATCATTGTTTTATATACATCAGAAAAGAGAGTGGGCTAATAGAAACGAACTCTCAAAATCTTATTTGTTGTAGTCTTCCAGAAGTGATGGCCACCACAATCTCCTTTGTGAATATATTAAATCGCATCCTGATCCAAATGAAAAAATTCTAGAAGAGAAGGAGGAGAATGCCTAATAAACAAAACCACGAAAATTGTTTTATTAAAATGGAGAATAATTGTAAGAGATACATTGTGGCGGAAAAATTGTCCTTTTACAAAATACGACTTGTTACTTATAGTATTTTTTAGTTACAATACCACGGGTCAATTCCATGGGTGAATGAATACCATGGGTGGATGTCACAATACCACAGGTCAATTCCATGGGTGAATGAATACCATGGGCGGATGTCACAATACCATGGGAAAATACCATGGGTGGATGTCACTTACAATACCATGAGTGGATAAATACCATGGGTGGATGCCACTTACAATACCATGGGTAAATTCCATGGGTGGATGAATACCATGGGTTGATGCCATTTTCTATTCGGATCGCATCCCTCGCTTCATTTTCTACAAAACAGTTCAGAAACACACCAGCAGGGACTTTCCAGTATAAAAAACCATCAAGAATACAATACTTTGAAGCTTTCAACTTTAAAGATCTAGTTTTACCTTTGGGAACTTCTGGTGGAGGATTTAAATGCTGCAACACATAAACAATTTCGGAATACCATGGAGATGAAATGAACATATCGGACACTTGTAAATATGAGTCTTTTTCTTCTTCTTTATAAAGTGCTTGATCCAGGTGGATGTTGGTGGCCAACCACCTATCCGGCTTGGACCCCCACAACTGTCTCTGTCAGTTTTTCAGTTTCCTTATTTGTAGCACAATTTACTATTTGTAGCAGTTTTTCGGGTCCTAAACTTTCGGAGTCGTTTTGAGGCCCTAAACGATGTTTTTTGGGAAAAATGGGAGCAACATGGATTTATGGACTGATGTTTCTCTTCGCAAAGTTGTATTCCTCACATAGATCTTTCTAACGAGGTATTGTGTGCATCAAACAGAGATCGTATGCCAAAGTTACGACCTCGGGAAGTTGATGTACCAATTTACCCAAACAGGGCCCACAATTTGGCATTTCATCTACTAGGGTTAGGATTTTGGATGTTTAGGGTTTTCCATTATTTCTCAACAATAAATAGACCTTCAAGCCTCATTGTAACACAGTTCAGAGGCATGTAGCCATCACATCTCTTCTCAAAGATAAGCTACCATCGCCCTAGCTGGTTTATTTCCATTTATGTTTGTAAGCATATTTCAGTATTTTATAGTAATGAAATGAAGTATTATTTCTGCTACATCTCTATGTATATGGGTATTTATGTATTTTGTTGTGTTCCTACATAAATTTGGATCAGTGTTGCAATCAAATTAACATCTAGTGCATGCAAATTAGCTTCAGCCATGAGCTTAGCCAAACCTTGTCCCTTGATGATCTTTGTTGGATTTATCTCTAAATCATACTCCAGCATGGCTGCAATCCATTTTCCCCTTCTACCTTCAGGATATCTTTTCACAAGAATTTATTTTACAGTTGTTGTGGTAACATAGGCAATAGTGTGAGAATGCATAATATAAACTCAAAAATATTTGAGAGCTTTCACCAATGCCAAAGCCTATTTCTCAATTATGTTGTATTTCAATGCTGCATCTCTTATTGTGCAACTGAAGAATGCTATAGGCTGCTTATTTCTATGAGCTTTCTTTTTGCATTAGGATTATTGCTAATGTATGCTCAGAGGAAAATGATAAAATGATAAAATCCAAAGTATAATCTGGACTAATCAAAATAGGAGAAGTGGATAATGCAAATTTGACTGCATGAAAATTTTTCTTAGCCTCTAAAGACCATTTTACCTCGTTGTCCTTTTTTAGCATGTCTGTCATCTCTTTCAAATGTTCAACGAGATTGGGGAAGAATCTTCTCAAAAAATTGATTTTCCCATTAAAAGATTGAATTTCTTTCTTGTTCCTTGGGAAATCTAATTATTGAATGGATTGAACTCTTGCAGGATCAATCTGAATAGCATCTTTGGAGATAATGTGTCCCAGTAGCTTACCTTCTTCCATGGCGAATAATCTCTTCTTTGGACTGAGTGAAATACCAAATTTTCTATATTTCTGAAAAACAATTCACAAATTATGTAAAGGATCTTCATTAGATTTGGAAAAAACTGTGAGATCATCTAAATATATAACCAGAAATACATCCTTTTCATTAGCGAAATCTATGTCCATATCCCGCTGAAAATTCGCTCCTGAATTCTTTAATCTATATGGCATCTTGTCATAAATGAATGTACCCCATGGTGTTGTGAAGGTTGTTTTCAGCTGATCATCTTTATGCACCAAAATATGATTGTACCTGGAATATCCATCTAGCAATGACATCCTGGAAGACCCAACTACCCTCTGAAGTATATGATCCATATTTGGCAGGGGAAGATTATCTTTCAAGGATACTTTGTTTAAATTTCTGAAATCAATGCAAAGACGAATATCCCCGGTCTTCTTCCTTACCAGCACTAGATTAAACATCCATTCAGAAATTGAATTGAAACTATGATACCAGACTTGTAAAGCCTATTTACCTCTTTTTCAATTAATGGTAGCAGCTTAGGATTAATCCTTCTCAGTTTCTGGTGAAATGGCTTTTGATCAGGCTTGAACGGAATAGTGTGCTGAATGATATTCTTACCATAAACCTTTAGATCTAAATAGTCCCAAGCAAATACATCAAAAAAATCAGTAATTAAAGCTATGTACTTACTTTTCATTTCAAGAGATAAGGACTTTGAAAGTTTGATCATCTTAGGCTTGTCATCTTCACCAATGTTTACATCTTCAACACCTTTCTCTGTGGGGACCATGGTGGCATTTTTGGTAACAATCTCATGGTCAAACAACTCTTCCAAAGGTACAAGACCTCTTGGAGTGTTTTTTTCCTTCAGTTGCAATATTTCAATCTCGGATGATTGAATCTCTGGATCATTCATATTGGATGTATCATCAATGCAGGAATTTTGGAATTCACCTTCCATTTGCAAAAAATCGTTGATTTGTTTGTCATCCCAAAACACCTGCCAAAATCTCATATTATGAGGAATAGTTGGGCGGTGTTTAACATGGATAGAATACTTCTAATTGGATTGAATGGGAATCTTCATCATACTAGCTGTAGTAGCAAGAGAGTTAGCTGTGACACTTTGAGTTCTAGGAATAAGAGACAAAGTATATTCTACAAAAGTTTTGAGGATGTCAAGTACAACGTTGCGATAAGCTCTCGTTCTTGGATGCTTGGCCTTGTATTCCCCTTTTACTTGTTTGATTACAAATTCGGAGTCGCCATAAACAAAAATTTTCTTTGCTCCTAACTTCTTCATAATTTTGAGGCCAACAATCAATGCCTCATACTCCGCCTCATCGTTTGAGCAATCCCAGCTCCTTCTTTTCCCAATGCACCATCAAACTCCATGGTCCAAAGACCATTTTCTTCATCCGGAAAAAGAAATTATAATGGCTGGACTATTTGATCTTTTGGAGAATGGCTCGTTGTCTCAAGACACTCTATTTTCTGCACTAACTCAGCAATCTTTTCAAGAGGATTTACTGGCTGCAAACATTCTTTATTCGTTTCTTTTCCTTTAGCAATCACAACTTTCTGTACACTGCTTATAACATCTGAAACTTCTAAAATTTCTACAAGCTGACTTTCATCATCGACTGAATTCATATCACTGTACAAAATGAAAGAATCAATATCAGTGTGTACAATATGTATAGGGTGATTTATTGGTTTTTCCTTGCTACTAATCATGAATTTCATCTTCTTCTCCCAATAGAGTTTTCTAAGTTGCCCAAATACTGGAATAGTATCATATGAAAAGTCAAGTTGTAAAGTGCCTTTTAGTTTTGCTCCCCAAGACCTTGAAAGAAACATACCAAATCGAGGAGGAATATCAGCGACCACTACATCCATCAGCACATTCTTGGCCGGAATTTGGTCCAAGGACACTACTAAATCTTTGATAAGGCCAAGACATTTCACTCTACCCGAATCAAAAGAGTAAAGGTCATGATAAGGTTGGGTTATACTCATTCCTAGTTTGTCCATGATGACTTTGGGCATAAGATTATGTGAGGCACCAGAGTCCAACATGGCGTTATGGAGGATAAAGTCATGAATTTTGAGACTAATATAAAAAGGTGGGATTTCACTATCTTCAGGACTTCCTTCTAAGGCTGGACCAAACAGAATTGCAGGCTCATCATCGACCACATTAATTATGTCTGACATCTGGTCTACATTAAGCATTTTAGCAATCTACAACTTATACTTATCATTCTTCACGAATTCAGTTAGAGGAATTGAACCTTTCAATTTACATATTTCATTCTCTAAACTAAATAGATTGGATTTATTTTCTACCTCTTTCGCAGTGATGTCCTTCTTTTCTGTTTGTCCTTTGGCTTGAGACTCCTTCTTATGACTTTCACTTTGAACCTCCTTATATTTTCTCACATTGCTAGTAGAGGCTTCATTAGTTTTATCCCATCTCAGTATAACAATCTCTTTTTCTTTATTCTCATTTGCAGGAGCTGCTTCTCTGTTTCATGTATCTTTTTGTGTATTTTGCCTCTTCTAATTCAATGTAACAGGTATATTTATGTTCCTTAAGTTGTATTGATTCTGCAAATGACTAAGAGCATTCTAATATCCTCTTTGGTATTCTTCAATTTGCACAGCCCATTGATCATCACTTGCAAGTACAAGATGTTGATTTCTTGGTACAAAAGATTCTTCAAAAAATTGATCTTCCTCTGTCAGAAAGGTGGGTAGCTCATCTTCTTCAAAGAAATGATTTTCTTCTACAATTTCCTCTTCATCTTCTTCCTGCCCTTCGATATAATTCTACTAAAATGGAGCTCTTACTTGTCCTTGAGGATCTTGATTTTGTTGCTCTTTCTGTATATTTCTAAACTATTGTTTTTGCTGGCCACGAAAGTCCGAACTCCTTACTGAAGTCTCCGCTTGTTGATCCGTTATGGACATTCTGTCCATCATTCTTTCCATGGTTTTGATCAGAGTGTCAAGATTTACATCTGAAGATGATGAGTGCTATTCTTTAAAAACAAATCTATTCTCATACCTCTTAGGCTTTGATTTAGATTTCTTGATGAGCAGATTAGCTTCAACACTTACTGCATTTCGTGCATTTCTTCAAGAGTTGCAGGGCCCCTCTCCCTAAGCTTATATGCCATGTCTGGGTCGAAAGCATCAAGATAGTGGAGAAGTGCCAAACCAAGAGGAGGTTTCATATCATCAGGGATGGAATTATACACCATATTGAACCTTGTTGTGAACTCTTGGACTGTCTCATTCTGATTCCTTTTCATAGAATTGTACTCAGCCAAAATCTGTAGTGGATTTTTCTTTTCTTGCCAATGTGCTAAGAACAATTCTATTAGTCTCTGAGAATTATTGATAGAATTAGCAGCCAAATTGCGAAACCATTTCTTCACATCTCCGGAAAAACTTTGAGCTATTATTCTCATCTTAGCATCATCTTCATCAATTTCTTCCAGATCAATAAAATCTATCAATTTATCAACATGATGCTAGGCTGTGATTTCTAAGCTTCCATCAAATAGAGGGAGTCTTTGGCCATAGTTCTAAGGTAGAGTAGCAAGTTGAGTAGGCAACATAAGAGGTGAAAATCGTGCCATGATTGTTGGAGGTGGTGGAGGTACTACAATGGGCTATGTAGGTAAAGATGATGACACTAATGGAGGTGGTGAAAGAAGAGATGAGGTAGTTGAGGTATTTGGAGATGTAGTAGATGTATTTGGAGGTGTAGTAGAGGATGAAACAATAGTTAAGTATTCAAGTTGATATTGGATATAGGATTTTTCAGTAGTGATTTGGAGCTGGTCAGCAAGAATTTGAAGCTTGTCAAAATTCAACCACAACTCATGATCAACTCTAGCAGATAGAGATTCTGAAGAATGGGAATGAGATTCAAATTGAAGAGGTTCATATATCACTTCAGAAATGCAAGACTCTGATTTTGACCTTGAAAGAGACAATTCTAACTGAATATCAAAAGGAAGCTGCTCAAAAGCAAATAGACTTTTAGGCAAAGAAGTTGTCCTTTTTATTTTTCAAACTACACTTATAGAGATAGGTAACTTGAGCTTTCTGAGCAGTTTTTCTAGGTCTTAAAGAATAAAAGGTGGATTTGGGTTAGGATTTGACCTAGTATGTCTTTTAGGAGCCATAATTTTTTTTTACACCTTAAACTTGTTGAAATTTGTAAAATCAGCCTATCTTTAAATACTGGAAATTGTCAACTACAAAACCAGTTTTCTTGAAAGCTCTAAAATAATTCCCAGGAATGATTTATTAGTCGTTTCCCTGGAAACTATGCCAAAATTTTATCCCCTACAATTTCCTAGGCTGAGGAGGAGATTAAAAGATGTAACCTCGAACCAGTTTCAGTTTAGTGGATAGCCCTACTGAACCAGAGTAGAATTATTAATGTGGATTCTCCTCATAAATAAAGCACTCAGATGGAACAATTTACAAAAACAATCATTCCAAGGGCCACAATACTACCATTTGTGCCACTAAGTAGCGGAATCCACTTGTCACTTTTTTCTCACATGCCCCTCCATCCAATCTTGCTTGGATGGAAATAGGAAGAGAACAAAAACAAGCATATGTATGGGAAGAGTCCTCCATTGAAGTAGCTCTCTCAAATTGGTTCACCTAAAAGCACAAGAAACAACACAAAGCACCCACCCTTGTGATTGTATGGGAATATGGTTAGATCAAAACCATACCGTTTTTTAGAACAAGAAACATTTAGCCCTTAATATAGTCATTCATAGTCTATCAATCCTAGATGCATTCCATTAGCCCACCAAATCTTGGCATAAGATGCCTTGTCCAATATTGCATCTCCAAATTTGACATACTTTAGTATTTATTTGATGGTACAACTCAAGGATATTATCCTCAAGGAGTTGCAAGAGGGATCTCTTCCTCAATGCCACTTTTCTCAAAAATAGGGGCTCACCCATATTCACATCAATGGATGAAGGGCCTTTCAAATATTTAGAACTACTCCCTTCAACATCTTTTTGAAACATGTAGCATTTATTTCTTCCTTTTCTTATCTTACATATAATCCTTAGTTCATGGATAGGAATTAGGATTCTGACACCCTCTCGAAAGCTAGATAAGTGTTGGGTCAAGACACATGGAAAAAAAAAACATAAGGCATTCAGTCAGAATTTTTGCAAGACAATTGGCTCCACCTAGACAACTGACATAAATAGAGGATCACAATGAATTTTTTTTGGCAATTTTATAGATTTTGATAGAATATTTGAGGACATTGCACGATAGGAAATTTATCATTGATTTTTTATCACTCAGAGTGATATAATCCATGAATGAAAATGATGTATATATTGATATGACCACTCTATTATCCCCTACAATTTCCTAGGTTGAGGAGGAGATCGAAAGAGGTAACCTCGAACCACTTTTAGTTCAGTATCTAGCCCTACTAAACCAGAGAGAGATCTCTCTAAGGATTTGTCAATGAATAACTGAAAATAAATAGGTTTTAGGCTAGAAATGAAAGTCTTGTTTGAGTATTTTTGAATTTCAGGGTTTTTGGTTTGTTGGACTAGGGATTAGAGAAGGTAATTAGGTCAACGCTTCAAGTATGCAGTTACAAGTATAAAAAAGGAGCTAGATATCAATGTGTTATGGTGAACTTAAAGTCTTTTCAATGTAGTATAGGTCTGAGAGTTTTAAGAAAACATAATGAGCATGTAAAAGCATGAATTCATTAGTTTTAGAAGAAAAGAAACACAAGCATGATTTCCAAATAAACAGAGCTTAGATCTAAGATTTTTGTCTATATAACTGCAAGGAAATTCATAGGAAGAAGATAAAGCATGAAAAGGGAGATGATTTATCCATTAGAAACTGATAGGAAAAGAAAACAACACCATAGACTCACTGAACAAGAATTGCTGAAATATAGTTGCAACTGCTCCTGTATTAGCTGTAAAGGAACATAAGGTACAAGCTTCTCCACAAAAGTCCAACCTCTCTCGCTAAATGGGAAATGATACATATAGACTCAATTGAACCACTTCCCCACCTTCAGGATTCGAATTCCTAGGTGGTGGAACTGTTTCCAAGATTCTCTCAACCAACAAATGAGAGTGAGAAGGTCAAATACAAACTCTTCTCTTACACTTTGTTTTGAATTGTGCTTCCTTAATGAGGCCTAATAAACCATTAAAAAAACATATCATGTCTATTTATTTATGATTACATCATCTAACCTTGAACTACTTCAAATACATCATGAGTCTTTACTTTGACCAAGTCAAACTAAAAACTAGGAAATTACACAGTGAAATTTAAATTAAAAACTCAGAAATTTGCAAAAGAGCAGTGCCAACTTTGATCCCAATTTAAGGTGCCTTCCTGAAGTCCAAATTGATATATGAGAGAATGGTCAACTAGCCTTGCCTATCTAGTTTCCAGAATGTTAGTCCTTACAATATCCTAGGCTGAAAAGGAAATCGAGAAGGGTAACCTCAAACCACTTTAGCTCAGTAGCTAGCCCTAATGAGCATGAGAGGGATCTCTCTAAGTCTCTTAATAGTGATATGACTTTAAAGAAAATGAATTTTAGGCTATATTTGTATATTTGTTTATTTGTGAAATTTTGGTTTTTTAGGGTTTGTTGAACTTAGGGTTTGGAGCCACAAATAGGTTTAGGTTGTAGGAGTGTAGGAGAAAATATGAGAAGGAGCTAGATATCAAAAGCCATGGTGTATTTTGAATATTGTTAGTGTAGTATAGAGGATATAATGTGGAAGAAACTAATGAGCATAAATATACATGATTTCATTAGCTTAGGAAGACATACACATAACTATGAAAACCAGATAACAGAGCTTGAAAAACAAGAATTTTGTGTACTTTACTATAAGGCATCCACAGTAAGAAGAGATATAATGTAGATAAAGATGTTTAGACCATTAAAAAAAAAAAATGAAGTGCAAGCACCATGAACTCACTGGGCTAGAGTTCCTTGAAAATAGTTGCAACATGTCTTTGTATTAGCTAAAAAGATGATTACATGCAAGCTTCCTTCACAAAAAGTTCAACCCTCTTCTCCTGAAGAGAAATGATACATATATACTCTCTTATACCACTTGCCCAGCTTCAAGATTCAAATTCCTTGGTGGAGGAACTGACTCCAAGATTCTCTCAACCAACAAGTGAGAGTGAGAAGGTGAAACTCAAACACTTCTTGGAGAGTTTGTTTAGGAGTTTGCTTCCTTTATGAGGCCTAATAAACATCAAAAACAACATATGATGTACATTTATTCATGCCTACGTCACCTAGTCTTGAAACTAGTGCCATTACATAGATAATCTTGACTTTGACTGAGTCAAACTAGAAACTAGAAATTTTACACAGTGAAATTTTCCAATCAAAACACAGAAAAGTGCATAAGCACAGCGCTAACGTTGAGCTGATTTTGAGGTGCCTTCCATGGGTAAAAATGCAAAACTGAGAGAACAGTCAACTATCCCTTCAAGTCTAGTTTCCAAAACAATTTTAATTTTTTAATTTTGACCATGGGAAGTACTTCAAAAATCCATTCTCCCAAGGTTGCTACAGGAGCGCAACGCTTGTCAAAAAAGGGTCCAGAATGCTAGTTTTTTGCCACTTTTTTTCATTTTTCTCCAAAACTAAACCACCTTTGCAAAATCTGAGAAAATGGGTTTTTAGAGGATGGAAAGAGCTTTACAAATATGTATACCTTCCCCAAATGGAGCCCAGAGGAAAAAGCGCAGTTCCTTCTGGCAGGGTCAAAATTTTGGGTTTTTCTACAAAAATATGGCTCAACGATGGAGTGATATCTCTCTAACCATAAGGCATTTTGGAAAACTGAGAGAGGTTTTTGTAGCTAAGGATGTTTTGAATAAAAAACCTCTCATGTTTTGGAAATTAATTTTCATTTTCTCGTAATTCGTGCCACAAAATCATGTCTAAAACAGGAAATTAATTTGAATTTTTTTTTTATTTTCTAACATAGGTCTCCAAGAAAGTTTCATATCTCCCAATATATGATACCTGTGTAAAAAATGAAGTAGGTTTTTTTCCCTTGGTATATTATTTACAAAAACCTCTTCCAATTTTGTCAATTTCATCTCCATTTGGTCAGAAACACACTTTGAAGAAAAATCGTCCATGTGTGCCGCAAATGACCTCTTGATGAGTTTGTGAGGCACTGATATCTTTGATGTTATATGGGTCAACTCTTCAGACATGTCCTCCATTATTGTACTTCTTCTTGTCAGTGTGTGTGGCCTCTGCTTCCAAGGTGAAACCCTAGATCACTAGGAGGAAGAATTAGGGTTTAGTTTTAGGAAAACAGGGGATTTGAGACAGTCTTGTAGATGGAGGGCTATGAAGGGGTTAGGGATTTCTAAATTGTTGGGAAAATTTTGGGTGGTAGGGATAGATGTTAGGGAGTTTAAGGAGGTATAATTTCTTGAAAATAGTGAGGGAAAGGTGTGAAAAAGTCCAAAACATAGTCCTAACCTAGAAAGTTGCAAAAACGCATCATTGAGCTAGGGTTTAGGGAAAATGAGTGGAAATGATGGGAATGGGTATGGGAAATGGTTGGGAGGGTTATATAAGGTATTTTTTGGGGTTATGGAACATAAACACTAGGATTTTTCTCGCCGCAATGAAGTAAAATCATTTGGAGACCAAAAGCACAGTGAAACCCTAGGAAAGGGATTTTCACTGAGTTCTTCAAAATGAAGGATGCATAAGAGGTGCCATATGTTTATTTACTTGCCAAGGATATGTTTAAACTTGTGAATTATGAAATGAAAGCCTTTTGATGCTTTGGATGGTTCTTTGTAGCTTGAAAGTTTATTTTTGCTTTGGTAGTGGCATGACATCACATGTCCTTTTGAGAAATGATGAGACAAGGTAGTGTACTGCAACATTGTCTTATTTGAAATAAAAAATTACCTTTACCTTTATTTTTCTTTCCCTAATCTGCTAACTCCCTTTATCCATTGAATTACATGATGGACATGTTTTTTTTTTACATATGGTATCATGACGACACATGGAGTGAAACCCTAGACCATGACCTAAAATGAGGAATTTAACCATTTCATGACCCAAGACACTTAAATGAAGATATGATACCTCGAAGAAGACAATGACCATGATGAGTGATGAATACCATGAGTAAGTGAAGGGAGCAATAGTGACCTAGACACAACAACCAATGACCAAATTTTTATTTGAAGATTCACTTAAATGACAAAAATTTGACTTGACACCCTAACAAGCATAGTAAAAGCACATTTGATCCAGGTGACAGGCTAACAAGACTGACACTAACATTGGCTCCAACTGGGGATGGCAACTCCTTGGAGGTGTCAAGAACACCGTAGACCAAGTAGCCTTATCCATTGGGCAATGGAGTCAGAATGCAAAGACTAAACTCAAACTGAAAACTGACTGACTTGACTATCAAAAACATATTGACTGAACTTACTTATGGCAGCAAACCATCGGGATCTTAGGGCCTTCACCTCGGGCTTCAAATCCTGATGATAACTACCCTCCTGCTGAAGATGTATATACAATCATGTGTAATGATCCCTCCAGTGTAACCAATCCAGCAAATGGCTACTTACTTGAATCCTACTCACACTTTCCTTGAGTAGGCAGACAAAACAAAAGCTAGGCAACTCCAAATTCCATATGGATTCAACACCTGTATTGACAAACTTGAAAAATTCTTCCTCTACTGATGACTACAATAAACTCACCAGAGGATCATGGAAAGCATGCAACATATGCTTTTTTGGATGATTTAAAACAGGAAAACAAACCTCATTCCAAATTTGTCTATCTGCGAAAACTGATCACCTTCATCAATTGATTTTTGATCAATATTATCTTCAGTCAAAGAAGACATTGTTTGCTGGAAGTTTTCCTTAATACAATTCTCTTCTGCAATATGCTTTAGAACAAACTCTTCTCTTTCACTGCTCTTTTCTTGGTCCTTGACAATCTGATCAGTTTCATTTTTAGACAGAGGAGAAAACTGAGTTTTATATAAATCAACATTGGCTTGGTGATTTTCATTTTCAAGATCAGGAGTAGGCCTTCCTCTATTTTGATCCCAGTCTGTTTCATTCAAGGAGGAAATTGTTGATTCTTGTTGGGAGGAAAAATCATAAAGGGCTTCTAATATATCTTCTTCCTTACATTCTTCATCCCCATACAAATTTTCAAGAAATTTAATGAAATTTTCAGAAATCTCACAACAGCTATCCATCATTGATAAGGAAAAATTGCAGCTTTGATAATGTTGAAAGAAAACTGAATGAAAATCCTTTAGAGAATATAAACTAGCAGATGGTAGACTCTCATACCATTTCCTCGCCATTTCCTCCAAGGTAGCCATGAAAATCTTCATCAGACAATCTTCAGGAAACTTAGCCTTTAATCTGTGAATATGAAAATGAAATTTGACCAAATGCAAACTAGCATCTTCTCCATCCTGACCTTTAAACTTTGGCAGCCCTGTTTTCCAATATATACAAGGAATTTGATTCGGAAAACCAAGAATATGAGCTCAATTCATAGGAGCATACCTTCGAGCAGTTGAATCCATCTTGAAAACAATTAAGACACCAAGAAGTTCTTCAAACTACCGGTTTTTTATCAGTGGAGTCGCCATGAAATTTCTGAACCTTTGGATTCTTTGACACTGGAGTTGCCAAGTGAAATATGCACAGCCTTTCTTTTTTCTGATCACTGTTCACCATCAGCAATCAGATCTGATCCTTGTAGTTCCTTCCCGGGGAAGATATGATCTTTCATTCCCCGGCAGCGGCACCAAAAATGTTAGTCCTTACAATCTCCTAGGCTGAAAAGGAAATCGAGAAGGGTAACCTCAAACTACTTCAGCTTATTAGCTAGCCCTACTAAGCATGAGAGGGATCTCTCTAAGTCTCTTAATAGTGATATGACTTTAAAGCAAATGAATTTTAGGCTACATGTGTATATTTGTTTGTTTGTGAAAACTTGGTTTTTTAGGGTTTGTTGAACTTAGTTTCTGGAGCCACAAATAGGTCTAGGCTGTAGGAGTGTAGGAGCAAATATGAGAAGGAGCCATATATCATAAGCCATGGTGTATTTTTAATATTGTTAGTGTAGTATAGAGGATATAGTGTGGAAGAAACTAATGAGCATAAATAAACATGATTTCATTAGCTTAGGAAGACATACACATAACTATGAAAACCAGATAACAGAGCTTGAAAAACAAGAAAATATTTGTATTTTACTGTAAGGAATCCATAGTAAGAAGAGATATAATGCAGATAAAGATGTTTATACCATTAAAAAACAAAAATAATGAAGTAAAAGCACCATGAACTCACTCAGCTAGAGTTCCTTGAAAATAGTTGCAATATGTCTCTGTATTAGCTGAAAAGATGATTACATGCAAGCTTCCTTCACAAAAAGTTCAACCCTCTTCTTCTGAAGAGAAATGATACATATATAATCTCTTAGACCACTTTCCCACCTTCAGGATTTGAATTCCTTGGTGGAGGAACTGACTCCAAGATTCTCTCAACCAACAAGTGAGAGTGAGAAGGTGAAACTCAAACACTTCTTAGAGAGTTTGTTTAGGAGTTTGTTTCCTTTATGAGGCCTAATAAACATCAAAAACAACCTATGATGTACATTTATTCATGCCTACATCACCTAGCCTCTAAAATAGTTCTATTACAAAGAGAAACTTGACTTTGACTGAGTCAAACTAGAAACTAGAATTTTTACACAGTGAAATTTTCCAATCAAAACACAGAAAAGTGCAGAAGCGCAATGCCGACTTTGAGCTGATTTTGAGGTGCCTTCCATGGGTAAAAATGAAAAAATGCTAGAACGGTCAATTATCCCTTCAAGTATAGTTTCCATAACAGTTTGAATTTTTGAATTTGGACCATGGGAAGTACTTCAAAAATCCATTCTCCCAAGGTCGCTCCAGGAGTGCAATGCCTGTCAAAAAAGGGTCCAGAATGCTAGTTTTTTGCCACTTTTTTGCATTTTTCTCCAAAACTAAGACACCTCTACAAAATATGATAAAATGGGTTTTCAGAATATGGCAATATATTTCCAAAAATGTAGACCTTTCCCCAAATGGAGGCCTGAGGAAATATCGCAGCGCCCTGGCAGGGTCAAAATTTTGGGTTTTTCTACAAAAATATGGCTCCACGATGGAGTGATATCTCTCTAACCATAAGGATTTTTGGAAAACTGAGAGAATTTTTTGTAGATAAGGATGTTTTGAATAAAAATCTCTCTCATGTTCTGGAAATTCATTTTCATTTTCTCGTAATCTGTGCCACAAAATCATGGCTAAAACAGGAAATTAACTTGAAAAAAGTTTATTTCCTGACATAGGTCTCCAATAAAGTTTCATATCTCCCAATCTATGATATCTGTGTAAAAAATGAAGCAGGTTTGTGTTCCTTAGTATATTATTGACAAAAACCTCTTCCACATTTATCAATTTCATCTCCATTTGGTCAGAAACACACTTTGAAGAAAAATCGTCCATGTGTGCCGCAAATGACCTCTTGATGAGTTTGTGAGGCATTGATCTCTTTGATGTTAGATGGGTCAAATTTTCAGATATTTCCTCCATTATTTTAATTCTTATTTTCAGTGTGTGTGGCCTTTTCTTCCAAGGTGAAACCCTAGCTCACTAGGAGGAAGAATTAGGGTTTAGTTTTAAGAAAATAGGGGATTTGAGACAGTCTTGTAGATGGAGGGGAATGAAAGGGTTAGGGGATTTATAAATTCTTGGGAAAATTTTGGGTGGTAGGGATAGATGCTAGGGAGTGTAAGGAGGTGGAATTTATTTAAAATAGTGAGGGAAAGGTGTGAAAAATTCCAAAACACGGTCCTAACCTAGAAATTTACAAAAACGTAGCATTGAGCTAGGGTTTAGGGAAAATGAGGGGAAATGAAGGGAATGGGTATGGGAAATGGTTGGGAGGGGTATATAAGGTCTTTTTGGGGGTTATGGAACATAAACACTAGCATTTTTCTCACCTCAATGAAGTAAAAGCATTTGGAGACTAGAAGCACAATGAAACCCTAAGAGAGGGATTTTCACTAAGTTCTTCAAAATGAAGGATGCATAAGAGGTGCCAGATGTTTCTTTAATTGCCAAGGAGATGTTTAAACTTGTGAATCATGAAATGAAACCATTTTTATGCTTTGGATGGTCCTTTGTAGCTTGGAAGTTGTTTTTTCTTTGGTAGTGGCATTACATCATATGTCCCTTTGAGAAATGATGAGACGAGGTAGTGTACTGCAGCATTGTCTTATTTGAAATAAAAAATTACCTTTACCTTTATTTTTCTTTCCCTAATCTGCTAACTCCCTTTATCCATTGAATTACACGATGGACATGTTTTGTTTTGACATATGGTATCATGACGACGCATGGAGTGAAACCCTAGACCATGACCTAAAATGAGGAAGTTAACCATTTCATGACCCAAGACATTTAAATGAAGATATGATACCTCAAAGAATACAATGATCATGATGAGTGATGAAGACCATGAGTAAGTGAATGGAGCAGTAGTGACCTAGACACAACAACCAATGACCAAATTTTTATTTGAAGATTCACTAAAATGACAAAAATTTGACTTGGCACCCTAACAAGCATAGCAAAAGCACATTTTATCCAAGTGACGGGCTAACAAGACTAACACTAACATAGAACAACTTGAATTGTTGAAAATGACCCATTGTAAGTCCTTCAAAAACTCATTCTCCTAAGGTGTCTCTAGAAGCACAACGCTTGTCAAAAAGAGTGGCAGAATGATGATTTTTTACCCCTTTTTCTCCTTTTTCTCAAACTTTGAGTCCTCTCTAAGAAATATTATGAAATGGGTTTAGATAGATTTCCAAAAATTCAAGCCAATTTTCATTTTGAGGTCTGAAGAAAAATCACAGTGCTAAAGCATTGTGCTTCTGTGACTAGCTCATTTTCTGAATTTGGCACCAAAACAGTCAAAAAACCAAAAATGCTCAGAAATCCTTTAAAATTGGTCATGAGCTACAAAATTAGGTATGTCAAACCCTCATGGATGCTTCAACAAGCATCTCCAAGTTATCCCTCTCATTTTTTACCTTTAGAGTTTCCTTTAGCTTGTTTTTCAACTACTTGAGCTTGATGTTGCATATCATGTTTTTGGTTTGATAATAATGTGCCATTTTCCTTAATAGCTTATTATCTCTATTGGCTTTGTCAAGAAGCTTTTCTAAGTGGTCATTGAGCTTATCTAGCCAATACTCTCTATCCTCATTGATCTCCAAGGCAATTATGTCCTCTTTGTCTAGGTCTTCATCTAGTAGATTGTGTCCTTTTTCCTCCTTCGATGCCTTTTTAAGTCCCTTGGTCCTTGGCCTCTTTTTCCTGACCTTTTCTTCAAGTTCCTCATGTTCACTAAGCTCCAACACTATTTTTCCTTTGCCTCCTTGCTGCGACACCTTATATTTCTCTTTCTCCATGATGAGTTGTCTAGCCTTAAGCTCATTGTTTTCTTGCTCAAGGAAGGAGATAACAAACCTTGCTCTTGCCATATTTCCCATGAGTTCTTTGATCTAAGAATCCTTGTCTTTGATAATATTTTGCATTTTTCAAGGCTCATTTTCTGCTTCCAAGTCCACCAATTCAAAATCATGTTCAATTAGGTCTTCATCCTGTACATGTGATCCTTGTTTTGCTGATGTGGAAGGCTTTGCCCTTTTCTCAACATGAGAAGTAAACACAAGCCTTTTGTTGGCATTTTGGCACAGGTGTGGCCCTATGGTACAGGTGTTGTCCTTGATGGCAACTCACTTTGGTGTCAGACCTCATTTCAGGCGCTCAGAATGAAGGAAATATTGTATACGCAGGTTCACTTTGCCGAAGACGCGTATACACGCGAGTTATACGTTCAGAAGTCGCGTATGCGTATACACGCACTTTTATGCACAGAAAAGTGCGTACATGGTGGGAAACTTATTTTTGGTCCATGGTTGTTAGTCCTTGGAATTTGAACCTATGGTTTTGGACCAAGGTATCTCGTCAGAAGTGTTGATCCCAGGTTTTGGGCCCTTGGTATTGGTTTATTATGGTTTTGGACCGTGGTATTGTGGAAGGCCTAAAACTATAAAAGAGGAAGGAGATCATGTGACAAGGCACCATCTGAATTATTATTGAATATCTGATACTGTACGAGATCTGAAATATTGGTGATTAGCATTGTGGAGCAGATCTGGATCTGAATGAAGGAGGAACCTTAGCGAAAAGAAGGATAAGTTCTATTGATGGGTCATAATCTCTTGGCTTGAATGATAATATCTTTGCATGATTTTGATTTGTTATATCTGGTACATGCGTGATCTATAAATCTGATGATCTGGGTTAATCAGTGCCTGAATACTTGAAAGAGTGAATTATGTTTGTAGAACTGTACGCAGGTTCAGTTCAGCTAAGGCGCGTATATACGCAGGTTCAGTGAAGGAAAACAGCGTATACACAGGTTGTTCCATACGCAGAAGCATATGCATGCAGGTTTTAGGCCATTAAAGTAGCGTATACGTTTTGAGTTGTGTTTTTGCTGCTTCTGTTTATTGCTGCAGTGTTCTGGGTTCAGTTTTTGTGTGTGGTACTGTTACTGTGATCTGGGTACAGTCGTCAGAGAGGTGTTTATGTTGATTTAGTTTTGGTGAAAAGGTGATTGGTTGATGCAGAAATTCTTGATGGTTGATTGATGTTAATTGTGGATCCAGTCTGAAAATTTATGAAACGTGGTCCTTGAAAGAAAGAGAAGGTTGTAGCCTTCTGTAGGCCAGCACCTACATACTAGTATCTTGGCTAGTGCAAGAGCTAAGGGGGTTGTAGCTCCCTTCCAGGAGAAGCTGGAAAACGAGAGAGAGTTGTAGCTCTCTGTAGGTTGCAGCCTGCGTACTGGTAAAAGGACTGCACCAGTACATTTGTAAAAAGAAGTTTCTAATTAAAGAAAAGATAGAGACGAATTGCAGCATGTGGTTTTCACCCACATTGGGTTTCCACCTTATATCTTGTGTTCTTGTGTGCCATTGTCTTTCTGCTCTACTTTACTGTTTCTGGTTACTGGTTATTTTCTTCTGAATCATAGATTAATAACTGACATCTAAAAGATAAATCAAATTATAAGTCTGCTTTGTATACACGGGTTTCTTTATCTATAGTTGCGTATATACACGGTTTTTATTAAGAGAAGTAGCGTATATCATCTGGAATTTGAAAAGGAAATATTTGACTTGATAATACTAATTCACCCCCCCCTCTCAGTATTATTTCCAACAATTGGTATCAGAGCAGGTCCTTCTGAAGAAGATTGATCGCTTGAAGGAAGATCCTTCATCATGAGCAACTACGAGAGGGAAGCATCAATCAGGCCACCGGTTTTTGATGGGACAAACTTCGTATATTGGAAGGTAAGAGTTACTGCCTATCTTCAATCGTTGGGTACAGAAGTGTGGGATATCATAGATACAGGATATACTTTTCCAGCAGCAACTCCTACAGATCCGACTGAGAAGAAGAAATATGAAACAAATGCAAAGGCGGTCAATACTCTATTGGGATGTCTATCTCAATCAGAATTCGTGAAAGTTATGCAGTTAAAATCAGCAAAAGAAATATGGGACAAGATTGTCTTAAGCTATGAAGGAGATGATCAGGTAAAACGAGCAAAACTTCAAACCCTTAGGATTCAGTATGAAAATCTCAAGATGTATAATGATGAAAGTGTGGCTAACTATTTTCTTCGTGTAGATGAGATTGTTAATTGTATGAAAAATTTGGGTGAAGAAATAAAAGAGGCTGTTGTGGTTGAAAAAGTTCTAAGATCTTTGTCCCCTAGGTTTGAATCTAAAGTTTCTGCAATAGAAGAAAAGGAGAATCTACAAAGCCTTAAAATGTCACAGTTGCACGGTATTCTAACTGCTTATGAAATGAGGAAAGGAGGACCATCAGACAGGAGAGAAGTTGCCTTCAAGGCTTCAGGCAAAGGCGAGTACTATGAGTCAGGACGCGTGTCAGAAGAAGAAGAAGAATCAAATTTTGTCAGAAATCTTCAACGGGGTACTGGGCGGTTCCGAGGTAAGTTACCTTTCAAATGCTTTGCTTGTGGAAGAGTCGGTCACTACGCTGCCAAATGTCCTCACAAGGATAAGATTGACAAAGGGAAGGAACCTGTTAGATGGAACAAGAAACATAATGCAAATAAGAAAAGCTATTACACTCATGAAGATAGTGACGGACTTTCAAATAGTGACGAAGATGAACGAGGTAATAAATATAAACTTTTAATGGCTTTTGAAGATGACGACTACATGGATGCTATAGATGTAGAAGGTTTTTCTGAAGAGATGACTAATCTCAAAATCTGCTTAGAAGAGAATAGTGCAATTATTGAGTCTCTACAATATCAACTGGCTGAAAGGGAAAAACATCTTGAAAAATTGGAATGTGAAATTGTTTGTCTTAGAAAGGAGATTGAGAAAACAAAAGCTATTAATCTTAAATTTGTTAAAGGATCTGAAACTTTGGATGAGATTATCAATGTGCATTGTTCTCCACTAATCAAGACAGGTCTGGGATATAATGGAGAAACATCTCAAGCTTCTACCTCCAAAAGTTATCTTGATGCAACAAAGAAGAGCGAGCAAAGGCCTAATAGAAATCATTAGGTAAATCAGGGACAGTTTACCTCAAGAAAGAATAAAGACTATCAAGAAAATCGGGGACAAGCTACCTTAAGGACAAACAGAAGCTACAATCAGCCACAGGTAAAATCTTCCCAATTTTCCTCAAGAATGGATGTCAGTAGAAACTACAATCGATTGGATGATAGATTTGATAATCGCAGGAGTTTCTTCAATGGCCAATGTTTCTCTTGCCATAATTTTGGTCACAAAGCAGCTCAATGTGTTGCCTATAAGACAATCATTACTAGAGAAGCTCAAAAACAAAGGAACATAAATGGAATCACGAAAAGGACTTATAACAACTTTTCGGCCCTTGAAAATGAAGTTGAATGTTCTATTTGTAATAACTTTGGTCATGAAGATTCTGAATGCAGGAGCAGGTTTTGGAAGACAACTCAGAAGGAACATACCTCAAGTGCCAGAACATGGAGAATGAAGGAACCACAACCAGAAAGATGTGGGATAGCCTTCTATGCAGAAGGACAAGAAAATATATGGTATTTCGACAGCGGATGTTCAAAGCATATGACATGGGATAAAGAAAAACTTGAATCATATACTGCAGTAGAAAAGAGGAAGAAAGTGTCGTTTGGAAATGATACCCCTACAACCATAAAAGGAAAAGGCACTGCTCAGTTGAAAGAACAGGTCAAAGCTGGAAATGTTTTGTATGTTGATGGCTTGAAGCATAATCTACTAAGTGTTAGTCAGATGTGCGATCAAGGAACCGAGGTAATATTTCGATCAAATGGATGTAGTGTTCGTGATCTTGATACAGGAGAAACAGTGATCAAAGGCAGAAGAACTCCAAATAATCTATACATATTTGAAGAAGGACAACAACAATGCTATTTAAGCAAGGATGATGAACACTGGTTATGGCACCGGAGGTTGGGGCATCTAAGCTTTTCAAAAATAAGGAAAGCATGCAAATACCAGGCAGTTCGTGGTCTTCTAGATATCAAAATTCCAGACAACACCATATGCAAATCATGTCAGTTTGGTAAGCAAACCAGAACTAACTTTCCTGAGAAGGAAGGATCAGCTAGCAGGCCTCTTGAGCTAGTCCATACAGATGTATGTGGTCCATTTAGGACAAGGTCACCTCGAGGAGAAGAATACCTTATACTATTCATTGACGACTTCTCCAGGTTTGTTTGGTTAGGACTTATGAAGCACAAAGACGAAGCATTTGAAAAATTCAAATCCTTCAAAGCCTTGGCTGAAAATGAATCAGATTACAAAATTAAGTGCCTCAGGTCCGACAGAGGTGGGGAATTTACCTCAAATTAATTTTTTGATTTATGTGAAGAACATGGAATAAGAAGGGAATTCTCTACAGCTAGGACTCCTCAGCAAAATGGAGTGGCGGAAAGGATGAACAGAACAGTCCAACAAATGGCTCGTGCTATGCTTGATGAGTCTGGAACTCCCGCAACCTTCTGGGGTGAAGCTGCATACGCAGCGGTTGTTATTCTCAACAAAACAAATGTCCGAGTGAACAGCACTCAAACTCCTCATGAGCTCTGGTATGGTGAAACTCCTTCGGTAAAGCATTTCAAAATTTTTGGGAGAAAATGTTATATTACGAATACTGATGAGCAGCTTGGCAAACTTGAACCTAGAGCATATGAAGGCATTCTCCTTGGTTATTCTCCCTACAGCAAAGCATATAAGTGTTACAATAAAAGGCTTGGAAGAATTGTTGACAGCATTGATGTAGTGGTTGATGAAAAAGGATACATCCCTAGGGAAGTGAATCATGAAAATATCAATGAGGATGAAGACTACTCTCTAAATCAGACAGATGATGAAGAAGAACCCCAAGGGGTACCAGAGGAACAAATAAGGATAGAAGAAAAGACTCCATCTAGGTACGTTCAGAAGAATCATCCAGAATCTCAAATTTTGGGGCAGAAAGAAGCAGGTATACAAACAAGAAGAACAATAGCAGAAGCTTCAAGCTATTTGGCATTGCTCTCTTCCACTGAACCACAAAACGTAAAAGAAGCATGCAAAGATGAGTGTTGGGTTAAGGCAATGGATGAAGAGCTTGAGCAAATCGAAAAGAATAACACTTGGGAGTTGGTTCCTAGACCAAAAGACAAAAATGTCATAGGAACAAAATGGATCTTCAAAAATAAGTTGAATGAAAATGGGGAAGTGATTAGAAACAAGGCCAGACTTGTTTGCAAAGGGTATGCTCAACAGGAAGGTATAGACTTTGAAGAAACTTTTGCTCCCGTTGCTAGACTTGAGGCTATCAGAATGTTCCTTGCTCTCTCTAGCTTCCAGAAGTTCAAAGTATTTCAAATGGACGTAAAATCAGCCTTTCTGAATGGAGACTTAGAAAAAGAAGTGTACATAGAGCAATCAGATGGCTTTATCCTTGGGAATGATCCAAATCTTGTATGCAGACTTAAAAAGGCTCTCTATGGGCTTAAACAAGCTCCAAGGGCTTGGTACTATCGTTTGGATAAATATCTTCATCAACAAGGTTTTTCAAAAGGATCGACAGATAGCAATCTCTATATAAAAATTGAAAATAACAAATTGCTAATACTTGTTGTGTATGTAGATGATATTATCTTTGGAAGTAATGAAGAAGCTATGAGTCAAAGCTTTGCCTTGGTGATGCAGAAAGAATTCGAAATGTCCTTGCTTGGAGAACTGACATACTTTCTTGGATTGCAAATCCAACAAAATGAAGGCGGTATCTTCTTGTCTCAAACCAAGTACCTCAAGCAGATTCTGAAGAAGTATGGCATGGAAGATTCAAAACCAGTATGTACACCCATGGTTACAGGATGCAGCCTCAGTGCAAATGATGAATCGGCAACAGTGCATCAACCAACATATAGATCTATGATTGGAAGTCTTCTTTATTTGACAGGTACCCGACCAGACATCATGCATGCAGTGGGAATAGTTGGAAGATTTCAGGCAAATCCAAAGGAAACTCATCTTCAGGCAGTCAAGAGAATCTTCAAGTACCTTCAAGGAACTCAAAACTATGGCTTATGGTACCCTAGAGATACATATCTCACACTTCATGCTTACACAGATGCAGATTGGGCCGGAAGCGTGGATGATAGGAAGAGCACAAGTGGTGGTGCATTCTTTATGGGTTCCATATTAGTATCTTGGTTCAGAAAGAAACAGAGTTCGATTGCTTTATCTACAGCTGAAGTGGAATATGTGGTTGCTGCATCTTGTTGCACTCAACTTCTTTGGATGATGCAAACCTTGCAGGATTTTCAAATCACATGTACTCCACCTGTCTCTATCTTATGTGATAATACAAGTGCAATAAGCATTTCAAAGAATCATGTCATGCATTCAAAGACCAAGCACATACCTATCAAATATCACTTTCTTCGGGAACAAGTGCTTGAGCAAAAAGTCAAGTTGGAGTATGTTCCTTCTAAGGAACAAATTGCCGATATCCTCACCAAACCACTGCCCAGGGAAACTTTTGAATATCTCAGACAGAAGCTGGGAGTAGTTGATGCTTCATCCTGCTGTTGAAGCTTGTCTGTATCAAAGAAAAGTTGGTGTACGCGAGTTGGATGAGGGGAATCTGCGTACATACGCCGATTTATGCAGGTGCAGTCGCGTATCTGGAGAAAATCAGCAAGGACAGACTCTGGTTGAAGAGAGTCTGATATGGGTCTGTCAGAGACCATCAGGCACGGGTTCAGGGGGAGCAGATAATCTTCTAATAATGCATTGTTGGCATTACCTTAGAAGCTCTTGGTTCTAGTACTCAAGCTGTTTTTGGTTCAAGAGGATCAACTGCAGAAAGGAGATCAGAAGGAGAACATGGTTGCTGATATATACAGTGATTGTCAGAAGCTGCTGATAGTAGTTATTGGTCATTTGCATAAGTCTTGATATTTCATGTATGTTATTTTATCAAGGTCATGTAACGGCCTATTTTGGTTTCCCCACTATGCCTGGGATGATTGATGTGATTGGTTGTCATATGTAAATTTCTGGATGATCCCCACTTGGTTGGGTGATGGTTGTATGTATTGAGTCGTTTGGTGATAGGAAGGTCTTTTATGATGTATATGGTTCTTCTTGAAGAACATCTTTTTTGCAGATCTTGCCTACAGTCAGGGGGAGCATGTTCAACACAGCAGAGCAGAGATATCAGCATGTACTCAGGGGGAGCATAGCCCTTTGCCCTTGATGACAAAGGGGGAGAATGACTTTGAGGATCGTGGGGTTGCCATCAAGTCCAAAGGGGGAGATTGTTGGCATTTTGGCACAGGTGTGGCCCTATGGTACAAGTGTTGTCCTTGCTGGCAACTCACTTTGGTGTCAGACCTCAATTCAGGCGCTCAGAATGAAGGAAATCTTGTATACACAGGTTCACTTTGCCGAAGACGCGTATACACGTGGGTTATACGTTCAGAAGTCGCGTATGCGTATACACGCACTTTTATGCACAGAAAAGCGCGTACATGGTGGGAAACTTATTTTTGGTCCATGGTTGTTAGTCCTTGGAATTTGAACCTATGGTTTTGGACCAAGGTATCTCGTCAGAAGTGTTGACCCCAGGTTTTGGGCCCTTGGTATTGGTTTATTATGGTTTTGGACCGTGGTATTGTGGAAGGCCTAAAACTATAAAAGAGGAAGGAGATCATGTGACAAGGGATCATCTGAATTATTATTGAATATCTGATAATGTACGAGATCTGAAATATTGGTGATTAGCATTGTGGAGCAGATCTGGATCTGAATGAAGGAGGAACCTTAGCGAAAAGAAGGATAAGTTCTATTGATGGGTCATAATCTCTTGGCTTGAATGATAATATCTTTGCATGATTTTGATTTGTTATATCTGGTACATGCGTGATCTATAAATCTGATGATCTGGGTTAATCAATGCCTGAATACTTGAAAGAGTGAATTATGTTTGTAGATCTGTACGCAGGTTCAGTTCAGCTGAGGCGCGTATATACGCAGGTTCAGTGAAGGAAAACAACGTATACGCAGGTTGTTCCATACGCAGAAGCATATGCACGTAGGTTTCAGGCCATTAAAGTCGCGTATACATTTTGAGTTGTGTTTTTGCTGCTTTTGTTTATTGCTGCAGTGTTCTGGGTTCAGTTTTGGTGTGTGGTACTGTTACTGTGATCTGGGTACAGTTGTCAGAGAGGTGTTTATGTTGATTTAGTTTTGGTGAAAAGGTGATTGGTTGATGCAGAAATTCTTGATGGTTGATTGATGTTAATTATGGATCCAATCTGAAAATTTATGAAACGTGGTCCTTGAAAGAAAGAGAAGGTTGTAGCCTTCTGTAGGCCAGCACCTACATACTAGTATCTTGGCTAGTGCAAGAGCTAAGGGGGTTGTAGCTCCCTTCCAGGAGAAGCTGGAAAATGAGAGAGAGTTGTAGCTCTCTGCAGGTTGCAGCCTGCGTACTGGTAAAAGGATTGCACTAGTAAATTTGTAAAAACAAGTTTCTAATTAAAGAAAATATAGAGACGAATTGCAGCAGGTGGTTTTCACCCACATTGGGTTTCCACCTTATATCTTGTGTTCTTGTGTGCGATTGTCTTTCTGCTCTGCTTTACTATTTCTGGTTACTGGTTATTTGCTTCTGAATCACAGATTAATAACTGACATCTGAAAGATAAATCAAATTATAAGTCTGCTTTGTATACGCGGGTTTCTTTATCTATAGTTGCGTAAATACGCGGTTTTTATTAAGAGAAGTAGCGTATATCATCTGGAATTTGAAAAGGAAATATTTGACTTGATAATACTGATTCACCCCCCCTCTCAGTATTATTTCCAACACCTTTTTCCTCTTTGATACATTCTAGTCACCCCAGGTCTAGGTGCCTTGGGAACCTCCATTGACTTGCTTGATGATCCTACCTCCACCTATTGTGTTGATATGTTTTGATGATGAACTGAAATAGTAGTTTCATGTCATTGCAAAGTTGTTTCTATGAATGAATCCCATGTCATGTTCTTCTCTGTTAGCTGATGGAGAACTACAATCTTAATCAAGCTATGATGAAAAATACTAGGGTAGTTTTCTTTGTCTTTAACTTGTACATTCTCAAACATTTGAACAAGGCTTCTACATAGATAATTACACATGTTGAGAGGTTTTTGAGCTGTGAAGTGCATTAGAAGCCTGATGTGATATGCATACAATCTAGAAAACCTTCCCTCACAAGTGAAAAACTTCTTTACAATCTTCATTAATGGTGGATACTTCTCCAATAGGTACCTAAATGGGATGATGTGAGTATGAGTCTCTATGTAGGGTGATTTCAAGAAAGATCTGTAATTTTCAAGGTCCAAACTCATACCTTTAAATCAGTACTCTCCATGATCAGGTATCCCTGTAGCAAGTGAAATGGCAGCCACTGAAAATGTAAACTCAACCCCTGCTATGATGGCCCTTTCCCTTCAGATAGGTGGCAACCCAATCAGTTAACTGTTCATTGAAACTTACTTCACATACCCTTTTACAAAACCCTAGAAAATTGACATCTTCAAAACATTGCTTGATGAAAGGCAATGAGTTGATTTCATTGCAGTTGGTGAGCTGATATCTGAGTATTTTTCCTCCTTTATGGTATTTTCTCCTTTCTTATGGTGAAGAATCTCCCTCCATTATGGTAGAGACCCTAAATAACAGGAAAATGGAAAAAAAGTGAGGAATGAGTGAAATGATGAAATGAGGGGATTGAGGAAAGGAAATGATGGTAGGGGAATTTTAGGAGATGAATAGGGGCTGCAAGCAACTTATGAAGTTTAAATGGAGTGAAATGAGGGAAAGAAATGATTAGGAGAAATTGAAAAACAAGGCTGCTAGGAAATCTTCTCAAATTTCTAGGTATGAGCTAGGGTTTATGTAAGGGTGAGGCAATCTGATGATTGATAAGTTATTTAGTGAATCAAAGGGTGTTTTAAACATGTACATAGGTGTGAGGTGGAATATTTACATGTTTTCAATATCAAAACTAACCAAACCATCAATTACACTAGTGCTTGCGGCGTGAAAATTTCACCTAAACCCTAGATGAAGAGAACTTGCATTTGCATTCATCTTGCCAAAGGAAAAAGGTGAGAAAAAGAATTATACTTACTTGTGAACAAGCTTAGAATAGCAAGAAATAGGATTGCAAGCTCAAAATTGAAATTTGGGTGAGTTTGGATGAGTTTTGGGCTGCTCTGCCACAAGTGTAGCGCAGTTCATGGAAGTGCATCGTAGTGTCCAGAAGCGCAGCACTAGCCTCAGAAGCGCAGCGCAGTCTCCAGAAGCGCAGCGCCACCAAATTTTGTCCAATTTTTCCTAGGAAACCTGTGTTTTTTCACCAATGGAGGGGAGATCTCGATGAACAAAGGAGGTTAGGAGGAAAATGAAACAAGTTTGGGACTTTTTGGGTTTTTATAGGCAAAATATGATTCTCTTTTGAATAAAAATGGGACCCACATACCTTTCCAAAACCTGATTTTCACCTTTTAAACTGGGCCACTTTGGAGAATTGAAACCTGAGCTTCTTTTTATCTTTTTGAATAGTGAGACTTCTTCTTTGGAACCTTGAGATTGCAACCATGAAGAACTTATGAAGATTCATAAAAAATTATGCAAAGAGTTGCTTATCACAACTCATTTAATGTTGGATTTATGCATGAAATGAGGATGGACCTTGAAACCCTAATGACCTAATGAAGGCATGAGATTGAGTGAAATGGTAAGTATGATGACTGATGTGATAAAATATCCTCTTTATTATGATTCCCTCATCTGAGTGAAGCAGACGACCAGCATGTGAGATTTTCAAAAGAGTGAAGACATCTCTAGACAAACTAGCTAGTGACCAAATTTTACTCTGAAAACCTAGTGACATGATAAAATTTGACCTTGAAACCCCTAACAGACTTGGTAAAATCATATTTTATCACTGGTTACAGGCAGACAAGACTAACACTAACACACTCTAAAGGAAAATTTTGAGACCCAGTCCTTTTGGGCAAAGAAGTGACCCTCAAGAATGTTATGTGTACATTACATGTAATTTTGTTTCATTAATAAAAATTGTAAGACCCTATTCCATGAAAAGAAGCACAAACAATAATTGCAAGAGAAAATAAAATCACAAAACCATAGTTGCAAGAAATAAGATCCCTGGATAAACATATGTGGTAGCCAGAAAATTCAACAAACAAATAAAAACACCATTCGAGGCGTAAATAGAAATAGTTTCAAGAAAGGAGTCTCTTGAATAAAAATATACGGTAGGTATAATATAAAGAAGATTAGAAGAGTTTTATGTAAACAATGAAGTCTTGAAAACTTGAATAAAGGGATGTTCTCATCCTTAATTTGAATAAAAATTGGGAACATGTGAAAAATTGTGATTTATTGTTTTTTGAAACCAAGCTAAGTCATAAAGATTGGTTTTGTGTGGATTTTGAGGTTCATAAGCCAATGGGTATGAAGCCGTGTTGGCCAAATTCTTATAACATATCCAAGATATAAGTAAAACTCTTGTATAGGAACCATTATTTTCATAAATGCAATGTAATGAGAAATTGCCATGGCCTCTCAATATGGAACAAGCACTCTAAACACAAAGCTTATAAGTGTCGGTTAACTGTTCCTACCGAGACAATTATACTTGCTCTCAATCAAGGTTTGTGTGTTACATTACAAAATCAAAGTCAATGGTGTTCACCTTTTTCCAAAATTGATGTACATTTAATTATGAATAAAATATATTGGTTAGTACAATTAAATCAGTGTATGCCAAAATTTTAAAATATTCAAGAAGACTTACAAATTGTATGAAGTGTCTCAAATGTGTGTGAATCATATAAAAACTATTGGTTGACCTTGAATGAGATTATATGCATGTTTTTGTCAGGGTCCATATTGAGTTCTATGGTGAAATGGCATAAGGATATTAATGTGTCATGTAAACCATAAAATTCCACAAGAGAAAAAATTAAGCATCGTTTGAAATCATGGCATAAGTTCAAATTCTTTTCAAACAAAAATATTTAATTTTATTAAAAATTGGTTGGATGTGAGGAGGGAGTTATTTTTTGTTGTTATTGGTTTTCGAAACAAATCAAAGCTATGAAGAACATATTTTATGTGGATAGTGAGGTTAGTGAGCCAATAGGTATTAAACATTGTTGTCAAATCCCCATATTAACAAAACTCTCTCATGGAAACCATACTTTTCATAGACGCGGTTTCAATAGAAATAGGCATGGCCTCTCTATATAGGAAACACAGTTTGAACACAAATGGTATAAATTATTTGTTAGTATATTCTTTGTTATAGTTGTGTCAAATTACAACTTAGCATATACTATGTTTGTTCCTTCCTCGATATATCTACAATTATTATGTTAGATGGTGAATCTATAAATATCTCTCAAGTCATTGTAAAGTGATTGACTCTTGGATTGGTTATACACCTTTTCTATCGACCAACCAGGAATTCCCTCTTTGAAGGTTAGTGAAACTCTATGAACCTATCTACAAAGAAATAAAATAATATGATCTGAAGAAAAATTGGGAAATGGAAGCTCTAAAATCTTTAAAAGCATGAACATTATCTTTTGAAATTATATATTTCTATTTTAGTGTCCACATATACTAATAAAACGTGTGGAGGTTTACTAACCATTAATCTTTATTGGATCACTTTCAAAGTTACTTCAATCTTTCATCCCCCAATGAAAATATCTTGGGGAAAATTTGGACCTATTGATTATACCTTTATGTTGGCAGTTGTTCAATGCCTTTCCTACAACTACGCAGTACCTTTATTTTTGCTTATCAACACCAATGATCACTTAGTGCTAAGCCTTAATTTTGTAGATTAATATTTAGCAGTTTCTCACCTTGCATTTACTTTCTCTACCTCCTAGATTTTGTAGAAGATGAATTTTCATTTTTGTGGCATTAAGGATTTATGATATTCTGTGGAAATAAATTATTTTTGGTAGAGGAAGGTTTAGCTCATTTAGTTACAAGTCACAACAATGACCACTTATCCATTGACAATTTTGAGTCTATTCATGGAAAACTCTGTGAGGTGCGTATTTAGCCCGTGATTTTCTTGTGTCATTGTATGTTGCTTTTTTTTATCGATAAAAGCAACAATTGTTCAATGCAAAGAGATGGATAATGTGATTTCTTAGGGTTGTCTCACTTGGGCATTAAAATTTACTTAACCACAGAACGAATGCATTAATGACTACTAATAAGAAGGGTTTTCCTAATTAAGAAAGATAACCAATGCTCAATCTTAATAAAACACTAATGTCATTATATGTGTGATATGTACATCCATAAATGTATTGGTAAATTCTTCACGACAAGCCAATTTCTCTAGTTCTTAATCAATGATTTGAGTGTTGCAAATGGAACTGAGCAATTTGAATGACTTCAATAATAGAAGGTTCCTGAGGGGATTTAAAAAGGTTTTCAAATAACCTTTTTCCCAGATTTTCTAAACCAATGAGAGAAGAAATATTACCACCATGTTCTGTTGGCATTATGATTCAAGTGTTGTCCTTGATGGCAACTCACTCAGAAGGTTGGTACAGGTGCTCAAAGACTGGTACAGGTGATGACAACTTAACTAGAAGACAGATCTCAGTACAGCAGGACAAGAAAGAGATATATGCAGGTTCAGCAAGGATAATCAGCGTGTACACGCAGGTTGGCTTCAGCAAAAGCGCGTGTATGTGGAAACGTACCTTTGGTCCATGGCGGTTAGTCCTTGGAAGTTGTGCCTATGGTTTCGGACCATTGTGTCTCGACGGGCGTGTCGATCCCTAGTATTGAAGTTGATGGTATTGTGTTTCTATGGTTTTGGCTCTTGGTATTGAACAAGGCCTAAAGCTATATAAGGAGAAGATCACTAGGCAAAGTAGTATGGATTGTGTGTGGCTGACGCAGTGAGAGGATCTGGTATTGTTGGTTATCTGTTCGGGACGCTTGGTAAGGGTCGGATCTGACAGCAAAGGCAGAAGTAATCATTTCTAGATCTGCACGCGGGTTGCCTTTGGAGAAAGCGCGTATACACGCGGTTTTGGTACAGTGAAGTAGCGTATGCATGATAAGGGTTGATATTTCAGGTTGTTGCTGATTCTGGTGGTTGTTGCAGAGTTCTAGATTCTGGTTTGGGTTCTGTGTTCTTGATAACAGGGTTTCAGTGATTCGGTATTGGGTTGTTTAATGAATTATGATGCAAGTATAAGTTGATGATTGTATTGCGGTAATGTTTGCTTTGTACTCTTGGATCCAGTCTGAAAATTGATGAAACGTGGTCCCTGAAGGTTGTAGGGTCAGCACCTACGTACTAGTAAATGGATCAGCTAGTACAAGAGCTGAGGGGGTTGTAGCTCCCTTCCAAAAGTAGTTGGAAAACGAAAGAGAGGGTTGTAGCCCTCTGCAGGTTGTAGCCTGCATACTGGTAAAGGACTGCACCAGTATATTGTAAAAGAAGTTTCTCATTAAAGAAAGAAAGAGACGAATTGCAGCAGGTGGTTTTCACCCACATTGGGTTTCCACCTTATATCATGGTGTTCATGTGTGTGGCTCTTGTGTGATGATTCTGTTCTGTTATACTGCACCTGTTTACTCCTAAATTGCTTAATAATGTTCTGATGCATTTACTGAAGATAAGATTAACTGAATCATAAGATATCTGCATATACGCTAGTTGCTTTAGACACAGTCGCGTGTACACGCTGGTTCACTTAACAGAAGTCGCGTATATGTTTCTGAGTAGGAAATTGAAAAGGTTTTATTAATCTGATAATACTGATTCACCCCCCCTCTCAGTATTATTTCCAACAATTGGTATCAGAGCAGGTCCTTCAGAGGAAGCTTGATCGCTTGAAGGAAAAGATCCATCAAAATGGCTAATCCAGAAAGAGAGGCACACATCAGGCCACCAGTCTTTGACGGGAACAATTTTACTCACTGGAAGATAAGAACCACTGCATATTTACAGTCTCTTGGAGCAGAAGTTTGGGGACTCATAGAAGGAGGATACAAATTCCCATCAGCAACTCCTACAGATCCAGCAGAGAAAAAGCAATATGAGCTCAATGCCAAAGTAGTTAATGTCCTATTGGGTACTTTGACTCAATCAGAATTTATGAAGATCATGCATCTAAAATCAGCTAAGGAAATATGGGACAAAATCGTTACAAGCTACGAAGGAGATGATCTGGTAAAAATAGCGAAGCTTCAAACTCTCAGAATCCGGTATGAAACTCTTAAGATGCGAAGTAATGAAAGCGTAGCTAATTATTTCCTGCGTATGGATGAGATTGTGAATTGTATGAGGGATCTGGGTGAAGAATTTGAGGAAGTTGTCTTAGTTCAAAAGGTTTTGAGATCTCTGTCTACTAAATTTGATTCTAAAGTATCTGCCGTAGAAGAAAAGGAGAATGTGCGAAAACTTACCATGTCACAGCTTCACGGGATCCTAACTGCTTTTGAAATGCGACTAGAGGTACCACCAGAGGCCGCATTCGAAGTGTCAGAGGAAGAAGATGAGGTAAATTTTGTCAAGAATCTTGAACGTGGAACTGGACGGTTCAAAGATAAGCTGCCTTTCAAATGTTTTCTATGTGGTAGAGTTGGTCACTATGCTGCTAGATGTCCTCATAACAAAGAAAGGATATATGAACAAGATGGTAGAAGCTATTATTCCCATATTAAAAGTTCATTTAATGATAGTGAAGATATTAGAAGTCTCATGGCGCACAAGAAGAAGAATGCTTCATCCAATGATAGCGAGGATATTAAAAGTCTCATGGCACATGAAGAGAAGAATGCAGAAACTGAAGAAGCTGCCAAATTAAAAGAACTATTGGAAACGGAAACCAGGGTAAGGGAGAAATTGCAGGATATAGCAAAAGATCAGAGCACAACTATTCAGAGACTTGAATCAAAGATCCTCTCTCTAAAAGAAGATCTTGAAGATCAAGAACATGAAGTGATCAAACTAAAGCGACAAGTAGAAGAAGGGAGAAAAGTTGAAGAAGACCTAAGGAAGCAGTATCTGAAAAAGGAAGAACAACATCAAGTTGAGGTAAATATCTTGAAAGGTAAACTAGAAGAAAAGGATAAGCTTTTACGATTTCAAGATAGTTCTAAAGTCTTGGATGATATTCTTAATAGTCAAAGATCTCCTGCTATCAAGACTGGTCTTGGTTTTCATGAATATGTTGAAGGTGAATCTAGTTCACAACGTGAGACAAGAAACTCTAATGAGAAATCTGAAATGCTCAAGGAACAACCAAGAAAAGAAATTCCTCAAGGAAGATCCTTTACTCCTAACTATGAACGTGATAGACGATTATTTCCTCCGCTGAATAAAGTTGAATGTTATGTATGTCATAATCTTGGACATGTTGCAGCCAGATGCAGAAGTAGAATGGTTCAAGAAAGATCATCTCATCCCAGGTATTTCAGAGGGTATTGCTTTGCCTGTAATGCATATGGACACAAAGCATTTGAGTGTGATAGAAGGAACATGAAAAATATAAGGTGCTATACATGCAACAACTATGGGCATAAAGCAAGGGAATGCAGAAGCAGATTTCAAAATTCAAGACAAGGGGACCATACATCATCACAGTTGCAGGAATTGAAGAAGACAGAGACAGAAAGGTGTGGGATAACTCAGACAGCTGACATAACAGACACAGGGGAATCTGAAAGTGATGAAATTCAGTATTCCATCCTGCATACGCTGATAGACTGAAGACAAGTCGCGTATATACGCGAGTTACAGGCTGCAAAGTCGCGTATATGAAGAAAGGGCAGCAGAACAGACCCAGGTTCAGTCATGGTTGGCTCAGGCTCAGGGGGAGCAGAACAGACTCAGGAAATGGTTCAGACATGGTTGGCTTACACTCAGGGGGAGAATATTCTTCGAATAATGCATTGTTGGCATTATGGTTAGAAGGTGTTGATAAAGTCTATGAAGCTAAATGATACATCTTACTGTTTAGGAATGGTATTGCAGGCTGATGGTACAGATCATGATGCTGTTGGTGGCTTTCATAAGTCTTGGTCTAGATATTTCATCACTATGTCATGTATCTCTCTTATGATGTCAAGGTCATGTAACGGCCTATGTTGGTTTCCCCACTATGCCTGGGATGAATGATGAAATGTTCATGTATTATCATGTATCTTCACATGGTTAGGTGAATGAGTCAATATTGGGATATCCCCACTAGGTTGGGTGATGAATGTATGTTGAGTCTTTTGGTGATAGGAAGGTCTTCTATGATGTATAAGTCTTTGTTCTTCTTGTAGAACATCTTTTACAGATCTTGCCTACAGTCAAGGGGAGCATGAACAGCACTTTTCAGCAAGAGCAGGATGGATAGATTGGTACACTTTGGCATACACAAAGGGGGAGCACATTTGGAGATTTCAGCATATACTCAGGGGGAGTATGGACAGCAGTATGGTCAGCAGAAGGTATACCAAGGAAGAGAATATCTTGGTCCACCCTTTGCCCTTGATGTCAAAGGGGGAGAGTGACTTGGTGTGGTGGTTGCCATCAAGTCCAAAGGGGGAGATTGTTGGCATTATGATTCAAGTGTTGTCCTTGATGGCAACTCACTCAGAAGGTTGGTACAGGTGCTCAGAGACTGGTACAGGTGATGACAACTTAACTAGAAGACAGATCTCAGTACAGCAGGACAAGAAAGAGATATACGCAGGTTCAGCAAGGATAATCAGCGTGTACACGCAGGTTGGCTTCAGCAAAAGCGCGTGTATGTGGAAACGTACCTTTGGTCCATGGCGGTTAGTCCTTGGAAGTTGTGCCTATGGTTTCGGACCATTGTGTCTCGACGGGCGTGTCGATCCCTAGTATTGAAGTTGATGGTATTGTGTTTCTATGGTTTTGGCTCTTGGTATTGAACAAGGCCTAAAGCTATATAAGGAGAAGATCACTAGGCAAAGTAGTATGGATTGTGTGTGGCTGACGCAGTGAGAGGATCTGGTATTGTTGGTTATCTGTTCGGGACGCTTGGTAAGGGTCGGATCTGACAGCAAAGGCAGAAGTAATCATTTCTAGATCTGCACGCGGGTTGCCTTTGGAGAAAGCGCGTATACACGCGGTTTTGGTACAGTGAAGTAGCGTATGCATGATAAGGGTTGATATTTCAGGTTGTTGCTGATTCTGGTGGTTGTTGCAGAGTTCTAGATTCTGGTTTGGGTTCTGTGTTCTTGATAACAGGGTTTCAGTGATTCGGTATTGGGTTGTTTAATGAATTATGATGCAAGTATAAGTTGATGATTGTATTGCGGTAATGTTTGCTTTGTACTCTTGGATCCAGTCTGAAAATTGATGAAACGTGGTCCCTGAAGGTTGTAGGGTCAGCACCTACGTACTAGTAAATGGATCAGCTAGTACAAGAGCTGAGGGGGTTGTAGCTCCCTTCCAAAAGTAGTTGGAAAACGAAAGAGAGGGTTGTAGCCCTCTGCAGGTTGTAGCCTGCATACTGGTAAAGGACTGCACCAGTATATTGTAAAAGAAGTTTCTCATTAAAGAAAGAAAGAGACGAATTGCAGCAGGTGGTTTTCACCCACATTGGGTTTCCACCTTATATCATGGTGTTCATGTGTGTGGCTCTTGTGTGATGATTCTGTTCTGTTATACTGCACCTGTTTACTCCTAAATTGCTTAATAATGTTCTGATGCATTTACTGAAGATAAGATTAACTGAATCATAAGATATCTGCATATACGCTAGTTGCTTTAGACACAGTCGCGTGTACACGCTGGTTCACTTAACAGAAGTCGCGTATATGTTTCTGAGTAGGAAATTGAAAAGGTTTTATTAATCTGATAATACTGATTCACCCCCCCTCTCAGTATTATTTCCAACAATTGGTATCAGAGCAGGTCCTTCAGAGGAAGCTTGATCGCTTGAAGGAAAAGATCCATCAAAATGGCTAATCCAGAAAGAGAGGCACACATCAGGCCACCAGTCTTTGACGGGAACAATTTTACTCACTGGAAGATAAGAACCACTGCATATTTACAGTCTCTTGGAGCAGAAGTTTGGGGACTCATAGAAGGAGGATACAAATTCCCATCAGCAACTCCTACAGATCCAGCAGAGAAAAAGCAATATGAGCTCAATGCCAAAGTAGTTAATGTCCTATTGGGTACTTTGACTCAATCAGAATTTATGAAGATCATGCATCTAAAATCAGCTAAGGAAATATGGGACAAAATCGTTACAAGCTACGAAGGAGATGATCTGGTAAAAATAGCGAAGCTTCAAACTCTCAGAATCCGGTATGAAACTCTTAAGATGCGAAGTAATGAAAGCGTAGCTAATTATTTCCTGCGTATGGATGAGATTGTGAATTGTATGAGGGATCTGGGTGAAGAATTTGAGGAAGTTGTCTTAGTTCAAAAGGTTTTGAGATCTCTGTCTACTAAATTTGATTCTAAAGTATCTGCCGTAGAAGAAAAGGAGAATGTGCGAAAACTTACCATGTCACAGCTTCACGGGATCCTAACTGCTTTTGAAATGCGACTAGAGGTACCACCAGAGGCCGCATTCGAAGTGTCAGAGGAAGAAGATGAGGTAAATTTTGTCAAGAATCTTGAACGTGGAACTGGACGGTTCAAAGATAAGCTGCCTTTCAAATGTTTTCTATGTGGTAGAGTTGGTCACTATGCTGCTAGATGTCCTCATAACAAAGAAAGGATATATGAACAAGATGGTAGAAGCTATTATTCCCATATTAAAAGTTCATTTAATGATAGTGAAGATATTAGAAGTCTCATGGCGCACAAGAAGAAGAATGCTTCATCCAATGATAGCGAGGATATTAAAAGTCTCATGGCACATGAAGAGAAGAATGCAGAAACTGAAGAAGCTGCCAAATTAAAAGAACTATTGGAAACGGAAACCAGGGTAAGGGAGAAATTGCAGGATATAGCAAAAGATCAGAGCACAACTATTCAGAGACTTGAATCAAAGATCCTCTCTCTAAAAGAAGATCTTGAAGATCAAGAACATGAAGTGATCAAACTAAAGCGACAAGTAGAAGAAGGGAGAAAAGTTGAAGAAGACCTAAGGAAGCAGTATCTGAAAAAGGAAGAACAACATCAAGTTGAGGTAAATATCTTGAAAGGTAAACTAGAAGAAAAGGATAAGCTTTTACGATTTCAAGATAGTTCTAAAGTCTTGGATGATATTCTTAATAGTCAAAGATCTCCTGCTATCAAGACTGGTCTTGGTTTTCATGAATATGTTGAAGGTGAATCTAGTTCACAACGTGAGACAAGAAACTCTAATGAGAAATCTGAAATGCTCAAGGAACAACCAAGAAAAGAAATTCCTCAAGGAAGATCCTTTACTCCTAACTATGAACGTGATAGACGATTATTTCCTCCGCTGAATAAAGTTGAATGTTATGTATGTCATAATCTTGGACATGTTGCAGCCAGATGCAGAAGTAGAATGGTTCAAGAAAGATCATCTCATCCCAGGTATTTCAGAGGGTATTGCTTTGCCTGTAATGCATATGGACACAAAGCATTTGAGTGTGATAGAAGGAACATGAAAAATATAAGGTGCTATACATGCAACAACTATGGGCATAAAGCAAGGGAATGCAGAAGCAGATTTCAAAATTCAAGACAAGGGGACCATACATCATCACAGTTGCAGGAATTGAAGAAGACAGAGACAGAAAGGTGTGGGATAACTCAGACAGCTGACATAACAGACACAGGGGAATCTGAAAGTGATGAAATTCAGTATTCCATCCTGCATACGCTGATAGACTGAAGACAAGTCGCGTATATACGCGAGTTACAGGCTGCAAAGTCGCGTATATGAAGAAAGGGCAGCAGAACAGACCCAGGTTCAGTCATGGTTGGCTCAGGCTCAGGGGGAGCAGAACAGACTCAGGAAATGGTTCAGACATGGTTGGCTTACACTCAGGGGGAGAATATTCTTCGAATAATGCATTGTTGGCATTATGGTTAGAAGGTGTTGATAAAGTCTATGAAGCTAAATGATACATCTTACTGTTTAGGAATGGTATTGCAGGCTGATGGTACAGATCATGATGCTGTTGGTGGCTTTCATAAGTCTTGGTCTAGATATTTCATCACTATGTCATGTATCTCTCTTATGATGTCAAGGTCATGTAACGGCCTATGTTGGTTTCCCCACTATGCCTGGGATGAATGATGAAATGTTCATGTATTATCATGTATCTTCACATGGTTAGGTGAATGAGTCAATATTGGGATATCCCCACTAGGTTGGGTGATGAATGTATGTTGAGTCTTTTGGTGATAGGAAGGTCTTCTATGATGTATAAGTCTTTGTTCTTCTTGTAGAACATCTTTTACAGATCTTGCCTACAGTCAAGGGGAGCATGAACAGCACTTTTCAGCAAGAGCAGGATGGATAGATTGGTACACTTTGGCATACACAAAGGGGGAGCACATTTGGAGATTTCAGCATATACTCAGGGGGAGTATGGACAGCAGTATGGTCAGCAGAAGGTATACCAAGGAAGAGAATATCTTGGTCCACCCTTTGCCCTTGATGTCAAAGGGGGAGAGTGACTTGGTGTGGTGGTTGCCATCAAGTCCAAAGGGGGAGATTGTTGGCATTATGATTCAAGTGTTGTCCTTGATGGCAACTCACTCAGAAGGTTGGTACAGGTGCTCAGAGACTGGTACAGGTGATGACAACTTAACTAGAAGACAGATCTCAGTACAGCAGGACAAGAAAGAGATATACGCAGGTTCAGCAAGGATAATCAGCGTGTACACGCAGGTTGGCTTCAGCAAAAGCGCGTGTATGTGGAAACGTACCTTTGGTCCATGGCGGTTAGTCCTTGGAAGTTGTGCCTATGGTTTCGGACCATTGTGTCTCGACGGGCGTGTCGATCCCTAGTATTGAAGTTGATGGTATTGTGTTTCTATGGTTTTGGCTCTTGGTATTGAACAAGGCCTAAAGCTATATAAGGAGAAGATCACTAGGCAAAGTAGTATGGATTGTGTGTGGCTGACGCAGTGAGAGGATCTGGTATTGTTGGTTATCTGTTCGGGACGCTTGGTAAGGGTCGGATCTGACAGCAAAGGCAGAAGTAATCATTTCTAGATCTGCACGCGGGTTGCCTTTGGAGAAAGCGCGTATACACGCGGTTTTGGTACAGTGAAGTAGCGTATGCATGATAAGGGTTGATATTTCAGGTTGTTGCTGATTCTGGTGGTTGTTGCAGAGTTCTAGATTCTGGTTTGGGTTCTGTGTTCTTGATAACAGGGTTTCAGTGATTCGGTATTGGGTTGTTTAATGAATTATGATGCAAGTATAAGTTGATGATTGTATTGCGGTAATGTTTGCTTTGTACTCTTGGATCCAGTCTGAAAATTGATGAAACGTGGTCCCTGAAGGTTGTAGGGTCAGCACCTACGTACTAGTAAATGGATCAGCTAGTACAAGAGCTGAGGGGGTTGTAGCTCCCTTCCAAAAGTAGTTGGAAAACGAAAGAGAGGGTTGTAGCCCTCTGCAGGTTGTAGCCTGCATACTGGTAAAGGACTGCACCAGTATATTGTAAAAGAAGTTTCTCATTAAAGAAAGAAAGAGACGAATTGCAGCAGGTGGTTTTCACCCACATTGGGTTTCCACCTTATATCATGGTGTTCATGTGTGTGGCTCTTGTGTGATGATTCTGTTCTGTTATACTGCACCTGTTTACTCCTAAATTGCTTAATAATGTTCTGATGCATTTACTGAAGATAAGATTAACTGAATCATAAGATATCTGCATATACGCTAGTTGCTTTAGACACAGTCGCGTGTACACGCTGGTTCACTTAACAGAAGTCGCGTATATGTTTCTGAGTAGGAAATTGAAAAGGTTTTATTAATCTGATAATACTGATTCACCCCCCCTCTCAGTATTATTTCCAACATGTTCATCCCGTTAGCTATATATAGTGTTCATCACTTTCCAACCATTACATAGGCCTAAAAAAACTTTGTATTTTCAACTCCACTTTTGAGCAAGATTGCTCTACTTTTTAGACACCATTCCTCCTCCCTAACCTTTAGAGGGGAAATCTTTCTGCTTTCCAGGTTTCTATGAGAGGCACAATATTCTTGGAAAGAGAAGCCTTCTCCATTAGAGGAGGAGGTAGATTCTATATCCTTTTCAATCGCTTATAACTCATGAAGCTCCATCGATTTATTCCTCTTTTCCCACTCCTTTATTTTAAGTTTGTTCATTTTTAAATTAGCTTTAAAATGAAAAACAATCGATTCATCCATCAAGGGAGAGAAAGGGATCCATGTGGATTTAACCAAATAAATAAACTCCTCATCATTCAACGAATAAAAATTCAACTTGAAGGGACTATCAGGGTTCTTAGTGAACCCTTTGATGTGCAAGAAGATGGGGGAATGTTCCGAGATGCCTCTCTCTCCAATCCATTGCCTGACCAAAGGAAGGGAGTCAAGAAAAGATTCACTACAAGGAAAAGACCTTCTAGCGGAGGTTTTTGCAAAAGCCCCTATAAAAATAGCCCAAAAATCTGTTTGTAGCAGAAGTGGGCAGGAGGATGTTTTTTTAACGGTACATCTAAATTCTACAAACATATCAGTGCTTTACTATCCATACAAGCACCGATGCTGCAAATAACATGATGCATCGTCGAATTTTTATTTTTATAAAATAAAAAACACACGGTGCGTTAAATAAGATAAAGTGTTAGTGATTGAATAGTCAATAGAACCGATTCCTTTCACATAGTAAAATGCCTGAGTGCATTCCCATAAGGAGCACCACTATAGTTTTAAATTTTAGAGAAATGCGGAGTTATTTTCCAATGAAGCCCCGGTTTGGTAATCTTAACAAAATGCCCTAGGGCACCTTCTAAAGAGCACCGCTAGGGAGTTTTTAAATTCTATTAGTAACTTTAAATAATAATTTTTAAGAATAGTAAATTAGATTGACTTTAATGTATTAGACTTTTGAATTTTGAATTTTTTTAAGGATTTATTAATTATTTTATATTTATATTAATTAAATTTTTATTTTATTGATATTTAGTTATAAAGTTTTAATTATTATATTAATTAATTAATATATATGTGTATGTGTGTTAGGTAATGTGAGCCTTGAGATGAATGACACACTTAATTTGTAGTTTGAGTAGCCACAACCTAGGGGTATGTAAGTCGTCAAAATCAACGAGGGATCACAGTTTGGCTCACACCAGCCCTTAGCATGGTTAGATTTTTGTCTTCGTGGTTTCGAACCAGTGACCTTTTCACCACAAAGTGCCTTAAGAGAACTCCTTGTCATCGTCTATTCTATATCTATGGGCTATTTATTATTAATAATTTTTTTTGTAAGTTCGGCATTGGTGAGGCTACATCATGGTCATGTCCAACAATAACACCTGAATAGGGTGGGGAATTGAACCAGTAACTTAACATCTAGGAGTATCTTAATAGAGCACCTGATCACTATATATCCAAGACCGCGTGGACTAATTATTATTAATATTATTATAATAATGAAAGAATTATGATTCCTATGTAATATAATTATTAATTAGGATATATATAATTATAAGTAATAAAGTAATACTAATAAGAAGTTATTATAATGTGAAATCAATTATTAATTTAATCATGTGTTATGTTAAAGGACAATGATTTGAGTGGAATCTAGTGGGTCTAATCCCCCTCCACCCCATTTCTATTCTTCAAAGACATGTTAGCCCGTGTTGACAAAAATCCTATAAACTTGAAAGGGTACAAATCTTTAAATATTTTGAAATTGAGATGAATAATGATAGTCGATGTGATGTTATCTGATCTCATAATTATATGGTAATTTTTTTATTTTTAAATTTATTTAGCTTTATCATTTATTTATATTATTAAAGTATAAATTTTTATTAAATATAAAATTATAAAAACACCCTAAAAAAGTGGTAGATCCATAAAAACCGGTTTGAAAGAACACATAACAGACATACATCATAATCGCTTTTAAAAATTTTCCATTATTTTATGTTTCTCAACACATGAGCGACAAACATATATACAGCCCCTCGTCTTTGTGTTCTTAGGGCAGTTCTAGCTACCTTGCATCATACTTCGTGCTTTTGAAAAATGAACAACCATGGGTGTATTATTTGGCAGCCCACTTCATGTTTTATGATCCCTTGAGATGTGCATCTCATTGCACTCTTTATTCATCAATGTGTAGAGCATCATAATTCCCTTTGGTATCGTGCTTTCTACACCAATCGATGTGTTGTGTTGTGGCAGTATTACCACATGTCGGTCGCACCACTTTCAAAGAGAAGGATAAATACTCCCTTTCAATACATGCTCTTTGTGTAGTGTTATTGTACTGGTGTCTCCACTATACATTGTAGTACATTGTTTGGATTGTTGGCCACTTGTTGGATAAACCTTTGCCTAAATAAATGTACAATGGCCCAAAATTTGACGTGGTGTTTGTATGGCTAAGTAGTGTGCACCTTTGAAACATGAGCCTTTCAATCACCTTTGAAATGTATAGACGTGTCACTGGTTTACATCCATTGCCTATCCACATAATTTAGCCCATAGTCCTTTTGTAAAAATCCTTCGTGCATAAGGTATGTCATCAAGCTCCCAAGAGTTGGCTCGTATATCCCATGAATACATTATTTAAAAAATTGATGTCCATTCATAAATTTGCATAACCTCCTCACCATGGCATTGTTGGGTCATCCCTGCATGCCATTTTGCAACATGAATTAGCTTAAGGGTCTCTTTTGTAATGGTGTTTTATAATTTAAAGAGTTTAAGGTTTTGTTTTGTAATGGTGTTTTATAATTTAAACTTAAGACCTTTGGTGCATCACAAATATCAACATGCGAGCATAAAATTCAAGAAGTACCTTAATAGAGGCCTAAGTAGCCTATGATGGAAATTATTTTGTCGATCTTTTGAAATGGTAGTGTGCCATGCACTGGCTCCACATGAATAAAATTACATATAACCCTATTTAGTCTTGAACACATGAATTAACTTTTGGTATATCAAATGATTTTCATCATGATACAATGATGCAGCGTAAGTGTTATTCAGTGCTAGAAAGAATGTGCCCTTAGAGGTCCATAGGTTAGGTCAACCATGAAGGGGACACCCATTGGACAATATACGGTTTCAAGCACGATGGCATCTTTCAAACCCTAACACAGTCAACAAAATGAAATTGAGAGTGAAGTCATATTCATCAATACAAGATACCTTCATCAAAGTATATTATTGAAAGATGAAACTTCGAAGGCACATGAGACTCTTAGTGCATTGTTAAGGTGACAAATCCTATAAAACCTTGATCCATTCCTAAGATCAATACATAAGGAGGAGAATTCATATGTGCCACAAATGATCTGGCGCACTAGAAGGGTTTGATAACAATTGGGCCTTAGGAACGTAGAGGGGGACCTAAAATTTTGAATATGCCCAAAATTTTGGATGTTGTTGTAGTGGCTACAGCAAGATACTAATAGATTTATTACCCCTTTAATCTAATGCCACCACATTTCTCCAGTAGTACCTTAGAATTACCTTCATCATTATCATGATCATTTAACCTCATTTCTTGATTGACAATATTTTCCTTCTCATACGCATCATCACTATTTATATCTTATATTGAAATGATTATGTGATTCCACATCCATTTTACACTAAGGGTTTTCATTCATGAGATACGTCACGAGCTCTAAGTTATTTAATCATGATTATACCTTAACTCTAAAATCTTGAATCATGTTCTAGGGTAGGATGTTGCTTTTTCTTGATCTCTTATACTCATTGTAAACTTCCACTTGCTCACCTTAAGTATCTATCTATTACTCTTTTCTGTTGATTTCATTATTATAAGTTGGTTATGGTTACAAGGGCTACCATTCATTACCGTCATTAGAAAATTTGTAAGTTCCTCCTTTGTCTTTCCTTCCCATATAACTTTACCAAATATACACCATTATCATTAGGTATCAATCTTATAGACTTTACTTTATATTTTAGGACCCTTGGCTCTTATAGTTATTTTATAATATTTTTATTATAATAATAGGTTTACTATGCTTCTAGGGTAGTGCCATACTATGTTAAAGTATATTGTTTCCAATTTTGACTTCATTTGATGTGTATCTTCAATGAATTGTACTATAAGTCTCTTGATTTGTCCACTTATAATTTGTCCACATCATTACTGAATGACCATTGTCTTCTTTATTTCCTTATGTTACCTCAGCTAGTTGAGCATATTATGAGATTTTATATTGCTTCATATTTATTGGCTTTGTCTTAATGATTGTAGTAAAAATTTCATTAGCATTCTTCCGTTCTTCAAGAGGCTACATCCTCATAGCAAATTCAACCAATAAGCTATCCATATTTTCAACATTCTCCATGAATCCAAAAGTTCAACCACTCCATCCTCTTCAAGCCTCTAATTCATATCATTATTACTATGTTGTTATTAACTTTCTCTTCTAATGATTGTGTAAGTAACCAAATTTGGTCTCACTCCTTACATCAAATTTTGAATTAAAAGTATCACTATGTAAAAACAAATTTTCGAATATAAAATGTCTTCCAAGTAATTGCGAAATCCATACACTTGGTGAAGTCAATGATTAATGACAACAATATTTTTAACTTTCTTTATTTACGAATATTATTAATTCCTTTTTCTTTTCTTTTTTCATAGGGATGTGTCTCTATATCCAATATAAGGAATATGCATATTATATCTATTACATCAAAGTTCATCATATCACTTGCAGGAATTGACACTGTGTGGGGAAGATTCCAATCATTCCTCCCAACCTCTCGAGATAACCCCAATTGACATTTTATTAATTCTTTATTAATACCAAACTTATAAAATTACTTATTTTCTAAAAAAACTCAACATATTATTAAATTACACATACATTTTTTATAATATTCAACGAAAATCCATAACTATAACAATATATATCTAAAAATATGTCTACTAAACTTTAAATAAATACAACCATTTCTATCATTTACTTAACTAAAAAATATTTATCAATTGAAGTGTCTACAATTACCAATGCTCTCCTGGATAAACCAATACTATACCAAGATCTCTTCTATGTTATTCTAGAATATTTATGAGTCAATTATGTAAGACAAAAAAAAATGGTTTACTTTTACATCGCGTTAAATTAAAAACATTTTTTTATGTAATGATAAAGTACACATAAATTAATGTTGTAAGATAGAAAAGGGTTTTAGATAATGTGACCCTGCCCATCACAATCCCTTATTTCATACGAATATACAATCCCTTATTTCATGTGAATAATTGTATATAACAAAAGAATTGAGTGCGTAGTTAAGATTAAGAAAACATTTATTATATCTATATGTTTAATAGCTAATCACTTAATTATCCGTTTTATTTGTAATTAAATTAAAATTTCCATTTTAATAGATGATATAATATTATAGGGGTGGCAGAAGTGGGAGAGGTAACTTTTTCTCTGACGAATAAAAAGAGATTCAATATGTCTGGGGATTGGGAATTGTGAACGATAATTACACTGAATATTATCGTTATGGCAAGGATTAGAACAATCGATAACAAAAACATTATCCAAGATATTAGTGTTTGGCGATTCAATGCTAATGATTCGTCAGGTTTGAAAAGCCAAGACGAATTCCAACTCCACTTTTCCTCCTATCCTTTAAAGGATTATTTTTCAAATTCAACACTTTGAAGATAGATAATTTTTTCATGTGTATAGGAACCTCAATTCATACGTTGATATTTTGGCAAATAAAGGAGACACATTGGGCCAAGGGATTATGGAGAAGGATCAAGGCTCAACAATTTACCTTCCAATACCATGAAAAATATGAATAAATATCTAGTCTTCAAAAAAGAAGTCTCAGATCCACATAGTTGAAGAAAATGTTTAAGGAAAAAAACGGGGTCAATCCAGTCGAATTTTTCATCAACAATTCTGATGGAAATTCTCTCCTCGACGCCTTCAAAATATGAACGACAACTCATAAATTGTTCTCGTTTGCATGGCTTGAAGGTGGAGTATTGCAAAAGCACAGGTATTAACAAATGGTGCCCCCGTGCAGTACTGAGAATAAACATGTGGAAGCAAGATTTTTTCTCAATAATAGGAGTCTAGTGGATGCTAGTGCTCTACCAGTGATTTCACATGACAATGGTCTTAAATTTTCTCCCCACTTCATTGTTTCCCATCCTTGGCATTCAATGTAGTAAATATACAGTGATAATTATAAGGAACTGAAAAAACTACATTCAATTGCAATGGGATGGTGATTCAAAGGTGGAGGTAGATATATACTCCTTGGAGCTACTCTCCAAAGGAATCGAGGAAATTCGTTAAGTCCTAAGTTAAACGAAGAGTCGAGGATAATTATAATTAGTAGAACAATTCGAAGTGTGGTGTTGTACCGTGGAGTTTTAATGGTTGAATTTTATGCCATGTCTTACATTCAAATGCAAGAAATGATGAATCTGATCTTAAATTGCTTTTTGATGATGATCAAAGGAGTCATGAACACGGTGATGAGGAGGCATGCATTGGAGTAAAGGGTTAGTCTTACTCATTCATAATTATTGGAAGGAAAATACATTTTGTTGTAGGGGAAATTTGAAACAACAAAAATAGAACTCAAGACCGAGTTGGCTACCATGGAGATAAGATTGACAGGGCTTGAGGAAAATCTCAACATTGGAGATAAGGATATATTCACAGAGACGAAGACCAATCAGGAACCAAAGAAGAAACATTTTATACGAACACTGGACTAGGAGCAAGAAATTGGAGACAACATTGTTGAGCAAACAACAGAAGCTTCAATGGCTAGGTCATCAAATGCCAAATAAACTATCATGTCTTTGAGATTTTGTAATGTTATCTAGAGATAAGTTGATTTTAGGACTCTTCTACAGGAATTATAGTAGCCATATATTTTGGATAGCTGCAAAAAAATGTCATAGACATAGGTTTTCTCTATTTGGGACTGCTGAAAACAATATTATTGTGGAGAATTATGAATAATGTGAGGGTTTTGGCTTGGAAACCATATTTTCTTTATAATATATAAAATATCTAACCATTTATTTTAAATAAAAAAAATGATGATAAAATATTATGAGTAATAATTAAAGAGACATTGAGAAATTTTGTTAAAAAGTTTGAATACTAATCATAATGTCTAAAATAAAAAGAATTCTTATACATATTGAGAGTGTTAAATTTAACGTAATCTTTACACCAATTTCATATTAAATATTTTATTTTAATTTTAGTATAAATATTAAATATATATAATTTCTCGGTGAAATGAATTACATTCTTTTCAATATTATATTTCATATTAAAATTTTATACTTTTAATTCTTAATTTATAGCATATTTATAAATCTACAACACTTTTGTAAATTCTCAATTATAATAAATTGGAATATAAACTAAAATTAATTATTTATATATATATATATATATATATATATATATTCTTTCCCATTTATAAAAATAATTCTTTGATAAAAAATATTCATATTGGTCGTTGTCATAAGGCAGTAGGGACTATAGTAATCAATCTGCGCTCGAACATTAATCCCTGTATGAAAATCAAAGGAATAAACCCAAAAGTTTTAGTTCACATAATTTAGTTTATCAAATATTGACAAGGTTGTTTGTTAGCTAATGAAAAGTTATGAGGTCTTATTTGGCCTCTTCTCAAGGCGGAGAGGAACAAAACTTAGTTTTAAAATCCATATTCTTAATAATTCTTTGCATAATGAAATAATGCTAGCATTACTCTAGAATTACTTAGTTAATATTAAATGCTTGCATATAATGTGCATGCATCTCCGGAATCTTGATTGCACGCAGTTGTGATGTGTTGTCATGCATAAGTCACAGGTATGCCAAGTCCAATTTCAACAACCTGATAAAGAGAGATCTTATTTTATTTTATGAACTCTAGTGAACATATATTCCAATCCTTGCTTTGTTGAAGTTCCTCCTTTGACTAGCTCAAATTTCCTTTTATGACATTACCTAAGTAGAGCTCAGTGTTTGAGGAGAAGAAAAAGAAGTGTCTCATTCTGTTAAAAGGTAAGGATAATCCTTAATGGAGTTTTTTGAGGGGCCAAGGAAATGATGGAGAAAGCACCTAGGATCTTAAACAAGAGAAAGGAAGTGGGCTATTCTTATTAATTCCAAAGAGACTACTACTAGAGATACATCTGACCATATCGACTAAGGGTAAACAGGGGACTTGCAGATATTGTCCATGTAGTTTTGGAATGGAAGGTTTAAATGCTTAGTGCCCACGTATGGATTTGATGGGGATTGGCTAAGGTTGGATTGGAGGCATAGTGCTTGCATAAATCAGAGGCATAGTAATGGGTCGTAGAGCAGAGGTTCTAGAATTGGGCATGTGGACTCAAACGGAAACTAGTGGTGGTCGGTCACATTCATGAAGCTATGTGTAGAGGTATGAGAACCAAGGAATGTAAGCAAACCAAGGGGTTCTAGAGCAAGTTCATCTTATAGACTATTACATGCACAATCCTACCTCAATGATTCAACTTGCCTAAAAGAGCAAGATATGAAATTACCATATTTGTGACTACGAAATTTCCTGTCTTTTCTAATGGAAGATATGACACTTCCTTTCTTGACATGCTACCTATAGTAATCGATCTGCACCCAAACATTAGTCCCTGTATGAAAATAAAATGATTAAACCTAAAGTTTTAGTTCACATGATTTATTTTACCTTTTTCTCATCCTATTAAATATTGACAAGGTTGTTTGTTAGCCAATGAAAAGTTTTGAGGTCTTATTTGGCCTCTTCTCTAGGCGGATAGGAACAAAATCAGTTTTAAAATCCATAAAACTTAACATTTTTTTGCATAACGAAGTAATGTTAACATTGCTCTAGAATTATGTAGTTAATATTAAATGTTTATGTATAATGTGTTTGTGTATAACGTGCATGTGGCTCCCAACTTCCTAATTACATGTGGTTCTGTTGTATTTTTATCGATGTGTTATTGTGTATAACTCAGATATATGTCAGGGCCAACGGCAACAACCTGATAGATAAAGATCCAATTTTTTTATGATCTCTGGTGAACATATATTCCAATTCTTGCTTTCTTGAAGTTCCTCCTTTGATTGACTCAGATTGCCTTTCAGGACCTTACTTTAGCATAGCTCATTCTTTGAGGAGAAGAAAAAGAATTGTCACATTCTATTAAAAGGTAAGGATAACCCTTCACATAGAATTTTGAGGGTCAAAGGAAAATATGGAGAAAGTTCCCAGGGTATTAAACAAACTGAAAGGAAGTGGGATATTCTTATCAATTCCAAAGAGACTACTATAGGTCATACACCTAACCATATCAACCAAGGGTAAATTAGGGACTTGCAGATATTTTCCATGTAGTTTTGAAACATAAGGGTTAAATTCTCAGGTCCCATGTATGTATTGGATGGGGATTGGCTAAGGATGGATTGGAGACATAGTGCCCGCATAAATCGGAGGCATAGTAATGGGTCGTAGAACAAAGGTTCTGAAATTGGGCATATGGACTCAAATGGAGACTTGTGGTAGTCGGTCACATTCATGAAGTTATATGTATAGGTACGAGAACCAATAAATGTAAGTGAACCAAGGGGTTATGGAGCAGGTTCATCTTCTAGACTATTATATGCACAATCTCGGCTTAATCATTCACTTTACATTAAAGAGTAGGATATGAAATTACCAGGTATGTGACTACGAAAGTTCCTGTCTTTTCTAATGGAAGGTATTACACTTCCTTTCTTAACATGCTACCTATAGTAATCGATCTGCACCCGAACATTATTCCCTTTACGAAAATCAAATGATTAATCCCAATGTTTTAGTTCACATTCTTTAGTTTACCTTTTTCTCAGCCTATTAAATATTGACAAGGTTGTTTGTTAGCCAATGAAAAGTTATGAGGTCTTATTTGGCCTCTCCCTCAGGTGGAGAGGAACAAAATTTAGTTTTAAAATCCATATTCTTAACATTTGTTTGCATAATGAAGTAATTCCATTATTACTTAGTCAATATTAAATGTTTGCATATAAAGTGTTTGTGTATAATGTGCATGTGGCTCCCAACTCCCTAGTTACAGAAGACTACAATGTGTTATCATGTGTAACTCATAGATATGCCAGGGCCAATTTCAACAACCTGATAGAGCAAGATCATTTTGTTTTAATGAACTCTTGTGAACATATATTAAAGTTCCTCCTTTGTCTGGATCATATTTCTTTTCAGTACCTTACCTAAGTAGAGCTCAGTGTTTTAGAATAAAAAGAAGTGTCATGTTTTGTTAAAAGGTAAGGATAAACCTTCCCAAAGCTTTTTGAGGGGCCAAGGAAATGATGGAGAAAGTTCCTAGGATATTAAAAAAAATGAAAGGAAGTGGACTATTCTTATTAATTCCAAAGAGACTACTACTAGAGATACACCGGACCATACCAACCAAGGGTAAATCGGGGACTTGCAGATATTGTCCATGTAGTTTTGGAATGGAAGGGTTAAATTCTTAGGGTCCATGTATGGATTGGATGGGGATTGGCTAAGAATGGATTGGAGGCATAGTGCTCACATAAATTTGAGGCATAGTAATGGACTACAGATCAGAGGTTATGGAATTGAGCATGTGGAATCAAATGAAAACTAGTGGTGGTTGGTCACGTTCATGAAGTTATATGTAGAGGTACAAGAACCAAGGAATGTAAGCGAACCAAGGGGTTTTTAGAGCAGGTTCATCTTCCAGAATATTACATGCACAAACTTGGCTCAATGATTCAATTTACATCAAAGAGCATGATATGAAATTATCGAGTTTACGACTAAGAAAATTCCTATATTTTCTAATGGAAGGTATTGTACTTCCTTCCTTGACATTTGGCCAATCTGAGTACTTTTACTGGTTATGTTTTTGTTGTACCTAGAATTGGAACTACATTTTCTGTAGTAGATTCTGTAGGATCGCCTACTGCATCTACTAGAGTAGGGTCTTATGTTTGGTCGTAAGTACATGTTCTTTCTATGGTGTTGGTTCCTCTCCCTACATTGTTTCATTTGTATGTTCTTAGAGTCTTGGAAGCTTGAAGCAAGCCTGCAATGTAAGTGCACTCCTTCCTACAAGCAAGCAGTGATGCTTCAATTATTGGTTGTGAAACAAATGGATAGCCTTTCAAAGAATTAACAAGTAGCAGATTCGCTAGCGGGTTTCGAACAATCAATTGGACTTTCACCTTGGTGCCTTCGTTCTATGTGATGGTAAAACTACTAGTAACAAATTCACTTGATCAAATAGAACTGTAGGTGTGAGACCATTGTTTCCCTCCTACATGTTGAGGATATGTAGGGCATATAAAGAGATATAACATTTGTAGAGGGAATGTATGACAAATAAACACAAACATGATTACATTGCATACATTAATATTTAATAATATAAATTAAATAGATGGTCCTTCCTAAGATACTTGTCAACATGTTTATATTACTAAATGTGATACACATACCTATAAAATGATATGTGTAATTTGATGCATGTAATTTGTTGTTGTTATATAATTGAATATCACATAGTTAATTGTTTCGTTGCATCACGTTTTTTCCTTGGTTCATGAACACTCATTTCACTGGTATGTCTCTGCTCTCAAGTTTCTTTGATGATGCTTTGATTGTAGGAGTCATTCGTGCGCCAACCTCCTGAGTTTTTCCAAACTTTGAAATTTTTTATTATATTTTGTTGCTACCATGTTAGTGTTTATAGTTTCTTGGAAGATTATACATGTGTGTGTGTGTGTGTGTGTGTTGTTTTCAATTGTCATTGCTATGTAGATGTTGTTTTTAATGGCCATTGCTACCTAGATTTGTCTTTTACAAGACTAATATATGGCTAATGTGCAATGGCTTTGTTCATTTGATATATTATACAACAATATATGTTGGTTCTAGTGCTAATTGAGTTTAGAAGAAAACAAAACATTCATATGAATTGAAATTGATTTTTTATTAATTACATAAATAAGCACATAGAATGTTGGTAGAGCAGGGGTAAGTATCATTAGATATTAGAAACAATCTTTAGTGGTCATTTGGTTGTAATGTTAAAAATTGACTCTTTTATTAATTAATAATCACAGAGAATGTTGTAAGAAAATGGGTAGGTGTCATTAGATATTGGAAAGGATTTTTAGTGGTCATTAGATTGTAATTCCCATGCCTATTGGGGTCGTCATTTTCATCTTCCTTTTTGAAGAATTCTCTTGCCTGTAACGGTATAACTATGTTAGGTCCCTATAATACTAGTGTATTCCTGTGTTATTATTGTCCTTGTAGCCCCTTATTGTTATTTTTGTGCCCATGTTGTCCCCATATTGTTATTATTGTGCCCCATAGAAGTCCACTATTGTTCTTGTTGTGCCCTTACATTATTATTGTTATGTCAACTCTGATTATATTGTGACCCCTTAGACTCCTATATATAGAAAGGAGGTCTTGTCATTTGTATAATTTCAATAATTGTTCATTTATGTAATGTAAAGGAGGTTTCCCCCTCGAAGACGTTACTTTTGGAGTCATTGATCTATCTATTTCTTCTATTTTGTGAGTTGGTTGCATAACAATTGGTATAAGCGGTTTGGATTCTAGGGTTTCACTGCTTCAAACATGCCATCGTGTAATTTTCGCTATGATTTTTTTTCAATGAAGATTCAGAATATGAAATTAAAACTCATTTGAGATCAGAAATCGTGATGAAACTTGTGACCAAATTTCAGATCTTATCTCGCTATATTTTTGGAGATACGAACTGAGGAAGTTAGGTTTTTTGCAGGCTCTCGAATTTGATCTCAAACAGGTCACCTTGTGAAAATCCTCTTAACTTTCTCTCTAAGCATCAGATTCAAATTTTGTAAAATGTGACAAAAAGAGGACAGACTATATTTTTTTTACTATCGTTTTCAAGACCGAAGGTCAAAACTGTGACACGTGGAACATCGTACAAGTTCGCTCTACTGAACCAGTCTATAATCAGGTCATTGAGGGAGATCGGGAATAACTCTTTCTTGAAGAATCCAATCATGATATGACTTATGGGGTTGGATAGAGGACTCAGAGGACTATCACAGGAAGAAATTTCAGAACTTCGAGATCTGAAATTACATAGCTATAGTCGTTTCAAGATCGAGATCATACAAAGGGAAAAACAAAGTGTGTAGTTTTTTTAAAATTTGCATAAGTTTTGTTTGGGAAAGTAGTTTGAAGTGATTAAAAGGTCATTGTGAAGAATAATTATCATTCATTTATGACTCGAAGAAATAAAATGGAAACACCTAATAAGCAACCTGAAATCTCTACTATGAAACATGAATAAGAGGAAGAAATGCAACATGATATATCAAAATTATGAGACCAAGTGCAACAAATTTTTCTCTCACAAAAAGTAACTGAAGCTAAGATGTATGGTTTAAAGAATGGAATGGAAGCTAAGATGGATGGCATGGAAGCTAATATGGATGGTATAGAAGCAAAACTTAAAGGCAACATGAAATATTTGAAGATAGATTTGACAAAGTTGCTACAAGAAATGCTTACTAATGGCAAAAGGGTAGTAAAGGAAACTAATGGTGAGAACAAAATAAATCTTAATCATGATTTCATAGACTCTAACATTGGATTGAAGACCAACCATGTTCCAAATATTGATATGAGGAAGTTTTATGGCAAGGATCCCGTAACATGGATACTACAAATGGAGCAATATTTCGATCTCAATAATGTGAAAAACACACAAAAGGTACGCATTGCAACTTTATAATTGGAACCCAATTAGTTTGTGTGGTATCAATGGCTTTTCTCTCGTAAACAAATTGTTACTTGGGAAAATTTTACAGAAGAAATGATAGCACATTATAATGATACAAAAAGCAACATTGTTTTTAGCCAATTGATAAATCTCAAACAAAAGGGTTCAATGGTCGAACACATTGAGGACTGCCAAAAATTGAATATAAGTGTAAAATATATTACATAGGAGCATAGGATTGGAGTGTTCATAGGGACTTTAAATGATAACATCCAACATGAGGTTCGCCTTTGGGAACCTGATTCATTGGAGAAGGCATTCAGGTTAGAAAGAAAAATCAAAAGAAAAATTATGGCAACAAGGAAGCCTACCACTCACAACTATAAAGATGGAAGTGTTGTTGCCCCTAGCCTTCCACAACCTACAAGGTTGACACCATAAAAATTGGAAGAAAAAAGAGAAAAAGGGCTTTGTTACAATTGTGATAGAAAATACACTAAAGGTCATAAGTGCGCTGAGAAGAAATTACTTTACATAGATTGTGAAGAGGAGGAAGAAAAGGAACAAGAAACGTCAAAAGAATAGGATATATACCAGGAAAAAACCCTAGAGAAAGAAGAAATGAATCCGACCATATCTTGTAATGCATTGGCCGTAATTACCACTCCTCAAACTCTCAATATAGAAGGACATATCAAGAAGAAAAAGGTAATAGTGTTGATTGATTCAGGAAGTACCCATAATTTTATTCATTGTAAAATAGCCAAGGAATTGAATTATCCAACACCAGAGTGTCAAGTGATGTTTGCAAATGGAGGAACCATAAATTTTTCTGGAAAATGCCATAATATCAAGCTATCCATGGGAGAATATGTATTGAATAGTCCAATGCTTTCCATTCTAATGGGTCGTGCTCATGTTGTACTATGATTCCAATGGCTACAATCTTTGGGTACGATAGCTTTTAACTTTCAAGAACTTTTCTTGAAATTTTTTTCGAAAGGAAAGGAAGTTGAATTAAGGGGTATCACAAGGAAACCGGGAAAGATAATTATCTCTAACAGCATGAAAAATCTTCTAAATAAATAACAACGAGGCGTAATTTCACAATTATGTTCACTAGAGGTTCCCACATCAAAATCATCTATTTCTCCAGATCTCCAAAAATCCTTGGACAATAATTCCAAGGTATTTGAGACTTCCAAAGGCCTCCCACCTATTCATGATCATGATCATGCTACTCATTTGATTCCAGGAAGTTTTCCTCCAAACATCAAGCCTTACAGATATCCCTATGCCCAAAGGAGTGAAATTGAACGTATGGTTGCAGAAATTCTAGAGGCTGGTATAATTCAACCTAGTCAAAGTTCTTTCTCTGCTCCAGTAGTATTGGTGCACAAGAAGTATGGATCACGGCGCATGTGTCTAGATTATAGGGAGCTCAAAAAGCTCACTATTAAAGATAAATATCCCATTCCCATCATTGATGAATTATTGGATGAATTGCATGGATCAATTTACTTCACCAAGTTGGATCCTTGTTCAATATATCATAAAATCATAATGAAGACTGAAGACATTCCAAAAACAGCATTTAGAACTCATGAGGGTCATTATGAATTTTTGGTCATGCATTTTGGACTTACCAATGCACCTTCTACATTTCAAGGTTTGATGAATTCCATTTTCAAAACCTTCCTTAGAAAAATTGTGTTAGTGTTTTTTATGATATACTAATCTACAGCAAGTCTTGGAAGGATCATGATCAACATGTTGACAGGGTGCTCAAACTATTGGAGGAGAAAAAATTATAAGCAAAAACCTCCAAATTTTTCGTTGGAGTATAAGAGGTGGAATATCTAGGTCATATTGTATCTCATGAAGGTGTTAAGGTAGACCCTAGAAAAATTAAAGCCATTAAGGAATGGAAAATCCCCACATCCATAAAGAATCTATGAGGATTTCTCGGGTTGACAGGGTCTAATCACAAGTTGGTTAAGAATTATGGGAGAATAGCAACACCTCTAACAACGTTACTGAAGAAAGATTCATTTTCTTGGACTCCAGAATCAATGAAGGCCTTTGAACATCTTAAAGAGGCAGTGTCCCAAGCACCATTCTTAGCTTCGCCAGACTTCACAAAAACCTTTATTGTGGAATGTGATTCCCTGGAAATGGAATTGGTGTTGTTTTAATCCAAGAAGCAAGACCCATTGCTTTCGTAAGTCATCCAATCAAAGGAAAATATTTACACAAAGCTACTTATGAGAAGGAAATGTTGGCAATACTACATGAACTTAAGAAATGGCGACCTTACCTAATGGGAAGACACTTCAAGATAAAAACAGATCATGATAGTCTTAAATACTTTTTATAACAAATATTATCTTCAGAAGAGAAGCAAAAATGGGTCACAAAGATGTTGGGTTATGACTTTGAAATAATCTACAAAAAAGAGAAGCAAAATGTTGTTGCAGATGCATTATCAAGAAAGGATGAGGATGTGGAAGCATTTCTTTGCGCCATTTATATTATCCAACCAGATTGGATAAATGAAGCAAGGGATGAATGGAAGAATGATGAAGAAGTTTGAGCACTCCTTCAAAAGTTACAGCAAGATTCTAGTATATCTGATACATTCAGCTGGAAAAATGATTCATTATGGTACAAAGATCGCTTATACCTCTGTAAGAATTCCCAACTCAAACAAAAGATTATTATGGAATTGCACACCTCTCCCTTAGGAGGGCACTCTCGATTTTTCAAAAATTACCATAGGGTTAAGAAGAAATTTTTTTGGGATGGCCTTAAATCTAATATTAAAAAGTTTGTAGCAGAATGTTTGGTTTGCCAACAAAATAAATTTTAGACAATTAAGACCCTAGGTCTATTACAACCGTTATCCATTCAGAGTCAACATTGGGAGGAGGTTTCAATGGATTTTTTCATAGGTTTACCTAAGTCCAAAATAAAGAGTGGCATCATCGTGGGAGTTGATAGACTTACCAAGTATGCACAATTTTCTACATTATCTCATCCATTTAAAGCCATTAAAGTTGCTACTGCATTTATGGAAACAATTCAAAAGCTACATGGGAACCCAAAGATTATTGTAAGAGAAAGAGATCCCATTTTCACTTGAAATTTTTGGACAGAATTATTTTCTTATCTGGGTACTCAATTAGCTTATAGCTCATCTTATCATCCTCAATCAGATGGGAAAACTGAGATAGTGAACAAATCTTTGGAAGGATATCTTCATTGCTTTGTATCTGATAAACAGACACAATGGGTCAAATGGTTACCTCTGGTTGAATGGTGGTGTAACACTTCCTTCCATACTGCAGCAAAAATGACCCCATTTATGGCACTTTATGGATATCATCCATCATCCATCACATCATATTTAAGAGAAAATTCTAAGGTTCAAGCAGTAGAAGATCACATCGAGCATCAACAATAACTTCTCTAACTCTTGAAGGATAACTCACTTTGGCGAAGAATAGAATGAAACAATAGGCAAATCAACATCGCAACGAAATAAGTTTTGATGTAGGTGACTGGGTATTTCTACGGCTACAACCATACAAACAAATGTCCCTCAAGCAAGCTAATAAGGATGATAAATTATCACCAAAGTATTATGGTTTGTACAAGGTGTTGCAAAAGGTTGGTACTATGGCATACAAATTTGAGTTTCATGTATCTTCCTGAGTGCACCTAGTTTTCCATGTTTCATGCTTAAAGAAAGTTATAGGTGACAAGCTCCCAGTTCAAACAATATTGCCATAACTTGATGAGGAAGGAAAAATCATATTGGAACCTGAAGCAGTCATAGAAGCAAGAACTCGACATCTACGAAATCGATAAATTTCAGTGTATCTCATCAAGTGGAAGAACTTACCCGCTGAACATTCCACATGGGAGGATGAGAATTTTATACAGAAGCATCCAGAACTACTCAAGCGTTGAGGACAACACTTTTTTGAAGGAGAGGGGAATGTTAGGTCCCTATAATACTAGTGTATTCCCTTATTATTATTGTCATTGTAGCTGCTTATTGTTATTGTTGTGCCCATGTTGTCCCCATATTGTTATTATTGTGCCCCATAGAAGCCCACTATTGTTATTATTGTGCCCTTACATTATTGTTGTTATGTCAGCTTTGATTATATTGTGACCCCTTAGACTCCTATATATAGAAAGGAGGTATTTTCATTTGTATCATTTCAAGAATAGTTCATTTATGTAATCTAAAGGAGGTTGCCCCCTCGAAGAGGCTACTTTTGAAGTCGTTGATCTGTCTCTTTCTTCTATTTTGTGAGTTGGTTGCATAACAAACTAGAAACATAAATTTACAATACATGCATAGTTATGTGAAACATGTAATCTATAATCGTAGCAAATTAGTTATCCTTCTGAGCTTGAATGGATGCTTAGACGCATCAAATCAAGCTAGAATCTCTGTCATTCTTGTTGATGGGGCGATATGACCTGAGCGAATGAAGTTGCATTTTCATTAGTGTTGAATATTTTTCCATATAAAGAATGCAAAGGATTACTTCTCCATATAAAAATTAATGATGGGGATTGTTTAATTTCATCAATTACAATTAAAGGATTTTAATTATTGATTTTTGTCGAGTGCCCTGGCTTTTGTAGATGAATTGTATATAGTTAAGAGTTTAGATCACCCCAGAACATGGATAGGTCACAAGCTACATTACACAAGCCATAATTCATTTCCCAGAAGAACATTGAACTAGTTTCTTCCATTCACTTAGTTTTGCATAAAAGTTTTGATTTGATATTAAGAGTATCCTTCACAGTGAAGAGTATTTGAAGTGATACCTAGACATTCAATCTATCTTTCATCTAATATTAATCTCTCCCACCTATATTTGAAGTGATACCTAGACATTCAATCTATCTTTCATCTAATATTAATCTCTCCCACCTATGTAGTAAGAAATTATGATGTATGTAATATGAGTAATGTTGAGTTTCTATTGATTGACCTGAGCCTTGAAATCTTTAGAGATAGTGAACTAGAAGACTTGAACCATAAAAAAGCCATAAATTCCCTTGTACTCATGATTAACCACATTCTTCTTGTGGACAACCTAACTAAATATGTCTCCACATTTTAACATTGATGGGATTCCTTCTAAATTTTGACTTCATCGATACCTAAATCGACTCAAATGCACACCAATGTAGTCTTCTCCTTGCAACAACAACACTATTTCATGAATTGAAAAGGGAACTTCGTTCCAAATAGTCAATATGAGACTCCACTGTGTTCCTTATGCATTCCTATTCATTCCATTTATATATTTACACACTCAGGAAAGATTTTTGTTAATATAATGTCTTATTTTTTTTACTAGGAAAGGCCAAACTCTGTCATGCCTATGTTTAAGGTTGAAACAAAGCATGCCCTAGACCAATATTTTAAAATCCAAAATCAATTGAAGGTCAAATCATACTTAAATCATGATTCCCTTTGGATACCCATTGTGCTTTATAATATATGCATATAATTAAACATAGTGTGTAGATTGTCCCACCTCTGTCTTTTGCTTATGTCATCTCATCTTGTTTTGGAGTGTTAATTTGTGTTTCAGTTGTGAGCACACATCATTTGGTATCAAAACATTCAATTAGAGCATTAGAATTCTGCAGTTCTGGTATTTTGGAATCTACCCATCCAGAATTCTCCTTCAAACTCTATCTTTGGTTTGCTTTATTTTCCCAACTAAGGTTTTTCTATTAACAAAATCATCCCACTTCGTTAAGCATGAAATTTCACCAAAAGTAAGATTGTGTTGTCTAATTCATCCTTTCCTTTTTCCAAAAGGTACAAGTAGTAAAAGAAGATATTTGAAGAATTTCCCTCATCCTACCATTAGGTTTTTTCTAGATACTTATGGTTCCCTACCTAGTTCAAACAACAGCGTATCCAGCATGATTTCAAAATATATTATCCAAATTCCATTTTGTAGACATGATCATCAAACCCACTATCCACTATGCCTCCAAGGTATGAGGACCTAGCCTACTTTAGATCCAATATGACAAGTCATAACACAAAGAGAGTCCATATCCTTTTGTTACAACACATCATCTATTGCAAACAAACAATTCTAGAATCCATAATCCAAAAGGAGTTCGGATCTTATCCTTGCACCTCAAGACCACTTTCAGACTCATATCCTTACTTTGTTGAGTTTGGACCCAAGGTGACTCTACATCATTCAGTAGTTTTCAGCAGTTCTCTTTTATTTGCAACACTTTTTCTAGATTTGTTTTGTTTTATCAGTTAGATAGGACACAAATCTTCCTTGGAGAGCATTGTCTTGCATGAAAATCACAAGATCTAAGAGGTAGATCTATTTTATTTTTTTGTTAACCCTAGGAATCCTAGGAATCCATTCTCAGTTCTATAGTAGAAAGGGTTAGTGTATGGACCTGTATTAGAGATTTCTGTTTTATTTACCCCACAAAAAATTCTTTCATAGTATATTTTTATTCAAAACTAATGGAATAATAGAAATAGGGGTTCTTGATAGTGATCTATGTGCTCCATTGTATGTTTTTTAACTCTATGTGTTTTATACATTTAGAAAAAATCATATTGAAATTTCGATTAACCTTTAAGTTGACTTAAGTTCAATCATTTAGTGGTGCTATGATGCTTCCAGTCTCCACACAAGGGGACTAGCCAAAATTCAACATGATTTTTATCCCTTCACCTACTAGCCTACCTCATTTAGCAGCGTTAAGATGCTACCATCTACACGGCAGGGGACCAAAGTGCATCTATCTATCGTCAATGGGCCCTACTCCACATACAAGTTCGCTTTAGGGCTAGAGTAGAATCATGAACATTGCAACTTCCAATAGATATTTTGCTTCACATAGAAATTGTCTAAGAAAGACTTATGTATCCAACAATATTGCATTGAAGTAATATCTTAGATGTATTTTGTAGTAAATCATACATTCAATTCACCATTGTGGGGTTGTTGGGAATTTATGCATGGTAAAGTGGATATCCATGGATATCCATCCCATTCCATCTCGTTTATTTCTCTTGAACTCTTCTTGTATCACTTTACCATGGATATCCCCACATTCCATCTTGGTTATTTCTCTTGAACCCTTCTTGTACCAAGTCATACCAAAGCCTTTCCCACTTTAGTAAATTTTCCCTTCCATTTACCGGGTCCTGGTAGATATGCCAAGATTTTGGAAGGCCTAGAAGAGCTAGGCTCACCAGGTCCTCTTTTGCAGCAGTCACACCAACCCATCCAATCTCATCCCAAAAATTTGGTGAGATATTATGGAATAGTATCATTCTTCTCCATTATAATTTTTCGAAGTTTGTCTTTCAGGGCCAGTTTTCTATGATCACTTTTATCCTCGAATAGCTTTTTCAATGCCTTCCACATTACGAAAGTAGTTTCTTTTCCATGGATATTCGAGACAATGTCATCTCGCACTCCCTCCAATATTATTCTCCTCGCCTTGGCTACATCTTTGTTCCATTGGGCTAGGTTCTGTGCATTAGATGCCTATGGTTTTGCAATATTTGTCTTGGAATATTCTAGAAATTCATTGTCATCCATCACCACCTCCATGCGATCCTTCCATGTAATGAAATTTGAGTTGCCTTCCAAGGCATACTCAAATCTCATCCCATTGAAGGTCATCTTCCTGATCCTCAAGAAATCCTGCTACACTGAAGCTGTAAATTCTAACCTCCTAAGGAAAAAATTCGAAATTCTTGTTCTAATGTGAATCCTACTCTGATACCATGTAGAATTATGATGTAGAATTCAACTACTCAAGAAATTTTAATCTAAATTAGGAGACACAATTCTACTATACTACTCTACAAAAATTAATTCACAATTTAGAACAACAATCTCAGACATGCAATAAGAAATAACACACATGCATGGTATTTATTCTAGGGGAAAACAACTGCTAAAAACCCCTTAATCCTTCTTTCATTAAATTAGATGAATAGAGATGTATTACAATTGCTTTCTCGCTTTGAGCACAACCTATAAGTGAATAACCTATCTCTCTACTCAATGAGAAGCTCTGACCCAAACTTAGTCAAATTTTGCCTCAGCTTGAGCCCTTATTTCCTTGAAAAATTACTAAGGAATTAGGCCCCTATTATTTAGGAATTTTCCTCCAATTGATTGTGCAATTACCAAGTTTGATCACTTGGTTGCATGCAACACTTGTACACTCAAGACTAGTCTACAACTGATGTTACACTGCCTTGGAATCTCCATCACAGCTAGGGAACTCAAATTCTCTGCATGCACTAGATATTTTAGGGTTATTAATCATTTAACTAGATGATCATTGAGTTAGATTGTTGTCCCACTGCACAACTGACCTTCTACTTGTTCTATCAAAATTTAGCACTAGTTTAACTGAAAACAACTTGAAATAAATGACCTTGATTGCTACAAATTAGAAATCACGCATGATTAATTGAACTCCAAGCCCTCTAACTCAAACTTACCAAGTAAACTGAGCGACACTATCCATGTAACACAAGTTAAATACATCCAAGTTGTCGATTGGTGTGGAAATTCGAATTTTCTCAATTTGACCGAGGCAAAATCAAATTGAGACTTTCTTGTTGCACTTCTCAACATCATCCACTTATTCAAATAGTATTTTGATGTGTTTTCATGGAAATATGATGACTTAAAGACATATGATACTTGTATCATATAGTATGGCATTCCTATTAAAGAAGGGGTGAAACCTTTTCAGCAGAATCTACGTAAAGTTCATCCAAAGCTAGAACCCCTAATCCAAAAGGAATTGATAAAGTTGTTGGATGCTTGGATCATTTTCAAGATTATAAATTCTACTTGGGTTTCGATTTTGGTCCCATTCAGAAATAATTCTAGTGAGATAAGGTTATGTTTCAACTTTCTTAATCTCAATCAGGCATTAGATAAAGACAATTACCCAATGCCATCCATGGAACAGATCCTCCAAACAATATCTAGTTGTGAGATGTTCTCATTGCTGGATGGTTTTTCTAGTTATAATCAAGTGCTAGTGGAAGAACCAGATTATCTCAAGACTACCTTTAGGACCAAGTGGGGAATACTTTCCTTTAAGCATATGCCATTCGGGCTTATCAATGCTAGTGCTACATTTCAAATAGTGATGGACATCGCTTTCTGAGGCCTGATTAGACAAAGTGTAGTATCTTATTTAGACGATCTTACTATGTTTTCCAAAAGAAGATCAGATCATGTATGTCATCTAAAGAAAATATTTGAGCGGTGTCATAAATATGGGATTTCTCTTAATCCCAAGAAAATCATCTTTGGTGTGTCAGAAGGCACTCTCTTAGGACACATCATTGCAAAGAGTGGAATCAAATTTGATCCTGAAAGGGTCAAAGCTATAACTCAGATCTCATTCCCTATGAATAAGAAGGCTATGCAATCTTTCTTAGGGAAGATTAATTTCCTACGAAATTTCATCTCTGATTATGCTCAAATAGTTAAACCTCTACAAGAGATGATTAAGAAAGATGTGACTTACAAATGGGAAAAAAGGGAAAAAGATGCTTTCGCTCAAATTAAACAAGATATAGACGATGCACCTGCATTATTCGTTGATTATTATGACAAAGATTTCTTGCTTTAAACTTTTGCTTTGGATTCATCTAGTGTTGTTGTACTGACTCATAAGGATGTAGAAGGAAATGAATGACCTATTTCTTTCATGAGCATTGGCTTATAGGGGTCAGAGCTAAATTATCCTCCCATCAATAAACACGGTTATGTTGTGTTTAAGGTAGTAAAATATTTCAGGCCCTATCTTCTTGAAGCTCGCACGATCATAATTTTGCCTCATCCAATGGTCGGAACACTCTTCGTGCAACAAGAGTTGAGTGAGAAAAGGGAAAATTATATGCCCTGCTTACAGGAATATGATCTAAAGTTTAAGCTAGTTCATACCATTAAGGTTCATGGCCTCTTTCAACTTGCAGCCAAAGCGAGAGATTCTTTTGAGAAAAATATTTTAGGTTGGGAGGAGGAAATTGAAATGTATAATGTTGAACAAGTTCCCGAGACCAAATCTACAGTGCCATGGTATTCCAATAGACAACAATTCTTAGAGCATGACATATTTCCCACACATTTATCGAATAAACAAAATAGGGAAATTCGCCTTAAAGCTTTATTCTATGAGCTCGTTGATGGAGTTCTTTTCAAAAAGCACCACAACATTGTCTTGCTAATATGCCTTGAGCCACAAGATACCGAGAAGGTACTAAGAGATCTACACAACAAACCAGCAAGTGGTCATTATGTGGGTGATACAACTGCACATTAAGTAATGAGGGTTGGTTATTATTGGCCCACCTTATTCAAATATACTCATGCTTATGCTCACAAGTGCACAGCTTATCAAAGATGTGTCGGTTGAGATCATAAATCAGTTTCTCCACTTCTACTAGTAGCAATCGAGGAACGATTCCAACGGTGGGGACTAGATATTATCAGAGAAATATTTCCACATTCGTCGAAGCAACTCCGATACATGCTAAAAACAACATGTTATTTTACCTGGTGGACAGAAGAAGATTCTTTAAAACAAGTTCATGACTAGGAAGTCATTCTCTTCTTAAAGCAGAACATTATAACTAGGTTTGGCGCTCCAACGTCTCTTGTCTTTGATAATGTGACTTATTTTTCTTCGTTGAAACTTTACGAATTCGCATTAAAAAATGGTATTTTGTTAAAGCATGCATCTAACTATTGCTCCTGGGGAAATGGTTTAGCTGAATCAACAAATAAAAATCTTATCCACATAATCAAGAAAACCATCTTCTCTAACAAAGGAACTGGCACAATTCTTTCACAAATGCTTTATGGGTTGATCATGTAATTCCTAAGCCTTCCCTCAAAACCTCAGCACACTTTATGCTTTATGGTAAAGATGTTATCTTGACTCTGAACCTTTATCTCCAAGCCTTGCAACTCTCCCAAGAGTCCCAAGGTATACCTTGCCTTATGGTTCAAAGCGGGATAGATACCTTACTCAAACTTGAGGAAGAAAGGTTCAAAGCCAAAAAAATATTTGTCATCCATCAAAATCGTATTAAGCTCTGGTTCTACAAGAAATACGAAGGAAAAAATATTTTTCGTGTGGGTGATTTAGTATTGAAGTGAGACAAAGCCCATTAAGGGAAAGGAAAACACATGAAATTCCAACCTTCGTGGATTGTCCCATTCACTATCGAAGAGAAGCTCGGTCACAATACTTTCAAGTTGAAATCCTTAGACGAGAGGACTAACCCTCTTCCCATAAATGGCCGAGATTTGAAGCATTATTTCCCATAACATCTCTAAGTTGCATTTCTTGTACAACCTTTCATTTTTTCTTTTCTTTTCCATCTGTGTTAGTTATATGTTTGTTGTGTCAAGTTGGGCCATGTCTTGTTTTTTTTCTTGGTCATTGGACATAAATAAGTCCTTGCATGAAAAGTGCATGGGTCAGAAGTATTTTGTGGTGGAATAAAAGAGATAATGTGATAACCACAATGCTTGGCTATATGTTTGTTCTTATTCTTTGTTTAGGAAGATACCATATGTTGAGCTAAGTCTAGATGGAAAATATGATACACCCAAAAAGAAAACCTTAAGGGAACCTATTAAATCTACACATATTCTAGTATCCAAACTCCTCAACTTGGTGTATATCTACTTGGTATGTTACATGCTTAGTAGAGAAAGTATGAGGGGAAAATATAAATCTGAGCAAACTAATATTAGAGGTTATATAAATACTTCTCTGAAGGGGAAACCTCCTCTGCTCTCAATAAGTCAGGATCCCTCTTCCACCTGTTGAAAATAATAAGTGTTGAAGCACAGTCCTATTAAATAAATACATAAATGTTGAAAGAAGAGAAAGGCTTCCTACGCAGGGAGGTGAAGCAAGCAACTTCGTCGGGGTACTATCCAAGCCTGTTAGCATCGAAGCAATGTTTGTGTTCATGTAGTGACTATGTTGGGGTATTGTCCAAGCCTATTGCAAGCAGAGAAACACTAAATATGAAACTCATACTCTAAAATCTTAAACTCATTGCGCATACTACCCTTTCCTAGATTAAAACAATTGTGATACAACATATCTTTTTTGTGTTCGATCTAAGTGAAAGGAAGTGAGGTACTATGTTTATAACTAGGTCGAGAGGGGAAATTGAGGAAATATAATAGGTGAATCAATAATTCCTAAAGGGTTGAACCTTAAATTGAAAAATTTATACCTAAGTAGAGAAGTTAAAGTTCACCGAGTGTGTCGCCAAGTGCTGTTTTTGCTACAACACCTTCCCAAAATTTCACTACATTCAAATTTTGGAGCCTACCTCGCTGTCATATCAAGTGTTGCATTGGTCTTCAAGTGTCGTTTCAAGTCATTCTATGTGTTTCAAGTGTTATTTATCATTTTAAAGTGTCTTCGCATTGATTAGAATATCTCTAGTGCATTTCATGGTCGTAACACCTTTGTTTTTTGTAAAATTACACTTTTTGGTCGCAGTCGCACACACTTTGTTGGTTGCACTTGGGGAACATATGTAAAGTGGAATTTTGATGTTTATTTATCATTTTTCAAGCTTGTCTAAGTTTTATTGATGGGTTGGTATGTGTCACACAAGATTCCATGTCTAAACTCATCATGTTCGTCCCTTTGTTCTATCCTCCAAACTTAAACAATTTTTTATTGTTCAAGAGAACCCATTAAGGCAAGAAGTGTAAAAACACACTCTTAAGCCTTGAGCAGGAACCCTTCATTGTTTGAAAGGGCACCCTATGCCCCCCAAGAGCGCATAGTGCACTCCTAACCATCTTCCCCTTCCTTGTTCCAAATAGTGACCTAAAGAACCAAGTCTTCCTTTGAGCGCCCTCCTTCGACTCAAAGGATTGCATCCTCCTTGAGCATATGAGTGCACCCCAAAGACCCAAAGCCTAACCGCTTCAGCCTTCAACAATGTGCCATGCGCCCTCCTTGGCCCTTTTGAGTGCATGACTGCACCCTGAAGCCCTAAAACCTCATCCTTCGTCCTTAAACACTACACCCTGCACCCTCTCTTTGCCTTCATACGCGCATGAGCACACCCTGAAACTCGGAAGCCTTTCCCTTCATCCTTCATCTTTGCAACCTGCATCCTCCTTGTCTCCCTTGAGCATATAACACACTTGGGAAGCCTAAAGCCTCATCCTTCGTCCTTCGGATATGTGCTCTGCACCCTCCCTTGAGTTTCTCTCTTCTCTTGAGCACATGAGCGCATCCCGAAGCTCTGAATTTTCCTCTCTTTAGCCCTTCAACATTTTGAAGTGCACCCTTTCACCTAGCAGCTCTCCTTGCTCCTCCCAAGTGCACTGTAAAGACATGAACAGAAAATGCGCATGAAACATATTAGAATAGGAGATTTTTCAGGCTAACGTTCGCTTTCCATGAGTGATTGCAGTTACAAGTATTTGAAAACACAACATGGCAAGGCTGCATTAATAAGATTGGGAAAAGAAGGCATACAAAGGAAGCATTCAAGAAAAAAGAACACAATTAGTATTGATGATCGAAGCACCCTGAAAAATCCATAAGGTCAGAGACCCTTTGGAGGTTCAAGACATCAACGATCGGAAGTTGCATGCAAGAGCGAAGACACGAATGGAAGCTAAGTCACCCATTTAAGAAAGTCCATTTCATCAGTCACTACAAGTCCAAGTCATTAATGATACTGACTTAGCATGTCCTTACCACATGATGATATGGAAGATATGATGTAATCATTTAATTATTTTAAATACAAAGAAGTGGAAGTTCAAGAGTCATGCATGGACAAAAGAGACATGTAATTCCAAGAGCCATATGTAATTCCAAAAGTAATTTCGAAGTTCAAAGGTTCTAAAAGTCCAAAGTTCATTATAAGTTGGAAAGTAAAGAGTCATGAGGATATGAAAGGTCATGCCTCAAGTTATAAAAGGATCCTCATTACTCAAAAAAAGGACTTTGAACCTTGGTTTCTCCCATAGGAATTAGAGAGATAGAGATAGTACTTTTGGGGAGCAAGTAATGGCTCTAACGCTCCACTATTGGAGGTAGTGATGTTCATTGCACTTTTTATCTTGGAACTTTTGCTTAATATTTGAAGCCTTTCATCTAGCACATTTTCATGCATGAATCGTAGATGTTTTGAGACTATTCTTCTAATGTTTGCGGTTTATGTTGGTTTTCATATGTATTGAAGAAATTGAACTATTTCAGTGACTTTTGTGCTTAACTTATTGAAAATGTGTTGTGTTAGTACTCCGTAAATTTCCGAGAGAAATTCTAGAGGTAACCACAGACCACTTTTAGGCTAGGATCCAGCCATACTAACCTTGGAGAGGACTCTCTCGCTAGGGTTTCACTCAGTTAGACAAGTGACTGAAATATTTATTGATCTTTGGCTAGTTATGAGGATCAAAAAGGTAGGTTTAAGTTGTTGTTTGAATTTAGGTGAAATAAGGAAGATCCACTTCTAATAGGCTCGGTATCATTAGTGATTCAAGTGAATAAGGGATCATGATGGTATTTTGAGTAGGGGCATGATAGGAAGCTCTGGTTGTAATTAACCAAGTTTCATTGTAGTGAGTGGATGAGTGCAGCATCAAAAGGTGACAATAAGAGCATCATACTACAGATGAATTCAATTTTCCATTAGAATAAAAGGAAACACATAAATGTTCATTTAATATAAAACAGAGCACAAAGTGAACAAGGAAAATTTTATGGAAAATTATGTTGAAGTTTAAAAACACTAACAAATCTCACCAGTCCCTAATATGCAAACTATAAAATGTTTATTGATATATGTGTAAAATTATTCAAATTTATAATGATTTTATATATGTTATTTATATAACGTTGGTGATTTTTAAGGTAAAATAATTTTATATTGTAAAATTTGGGCGAATCATTTAAAAAAAAAAATGGAAATTGGCAAATCTTTTGTTTGGAACAATCATGGAAAATTAACCCACCTACAAATATTAGCCCCTAAAATTTTCAATGAAAGTGAATTATGTAAAATTCCTTTAAGCTAAGCATGAAGAATTTATTTCACACCATGGAAACATAATAAACGTTGATAAAAAAAATAGAATACACATACCAACAGACATCTGACACAAGAATCCCTGTCAAAACACCTTCTCCCTTCTTCTATTCACTTGAGGAAATGATACAAAAATGAAAAATTTGCAGACTAGCTTCTTCACACTAACCAACCCCTTTTCCATTACATTTACATCATAATATAGACTCAAAAGAGTCATTTCCCACCTCCAAGGGTCGAATTCCTCATTAGGAATGTTGTTCCTAACTTCTGCAAGGAAAATAGAACTAACTGCTAAAAACTAGGGACTTGTTTAAACCAATTATTTTCTAAGCATTTACATTAATTCCTCAGCCCCAAATCAAGATTGTGAGTGTCCAAATGTTTTATTACAATTAATAACACCTAAAAACAAATTACATCATGTTTTGACTAAGATAACTCACTCAAAAATATGACTGTCTAGTTTCGCAGCAAAGCTACTACGAAACAGGGATTGGATTTCTGGAAAAATAAGGGTCAAAAACTAACTCATATCTCATGAATCTTGATAGTTGTTACAAAAAAAAGGATTTTTTTGTATATGAGAGTTCCCTTGAGATAAACCTATCTCATTTTCCAAAAATTCTTCTCTAGCTTTTCACAATCTACACCTAAACATCATAACTAAAATAGAAAATGACAAAACCTAAAACATAGAGACTAAAGATGCATTTTAAGTTTCCAATATATACAACTTGTGAAAAAACAAAAGGTGGTTTTTTTTAATTGGCCCATTCTTGGAAAAAATTTCTTTCGGTTTTTCGAAATTCGTTTCCGTATCAAACTGTCAACTTTCGCAACGCCTTCAAAATTTTGAGCATATAATGGCTTCCTCTGATATAAAGTGTTGGAGGCAACAATTAGGTGTTGTGACATCCTTGATTCAGACAAAGAAACCCCAGCTGCTATAAATGAAGCACAAATGTCTATTGTAACATCCACTCCCAACAATGGAGGTTGGCGGAAAGTGGAAAAAAAGAAACGTAGGAAAGCATAGATAGACATTAAATTATTTTTTAGATCCTATTGTATCAGGACAAGTTTTGATAAAGCATATGTTTTTTCAGCATCTACAACATGTAATTTTGCTCAATATGGATAAAATTACGATTTTTCCATTGGAAAAAAAAGTGTTGTGACATCCTTATAACATCCTGCAAGATAATAAAAAACCTCAAAATTGGGTCATCTCCTCATCATAAAATACTATACAAAATGTGCAGCGTGCCCTTGCTGCAAATTACCAAAAACACAGCAATTATGATTTGGCTCTCTTTGATGGTCTTGAACAACTTTGGCAACTCATGCATGAAAATTAAAATCTCTCACAGTTAAGGAACAAAGGGTGAGTCAGTTTTTCACTTGTGAAAAGAGTTTGGACTTCGGATAGAGAAGAAAAATAACACTATGTGGAAATGCAACAAGGAGAAAACGCAGCAACAGTAGAAACGCAACGAAGATAAAATTATATTTCTTACAAGTTTTCTAATGTTTTTTCTATCTCACACATGCAATTTTTGGATTCTTGCAGCATTAAGGAACAAAGATAAACCTAGATTAACACTTATGAAGGAGAATTGACTAGTGGTTTATCAGTGATATAACATTGTATGAAAACGCAACACCCCTACCTCCTTTGTGCATCAAAGTAGCACAATCAACCCACATGCCTCTGATGCAAATGAACAAGAACTGATCGATGTAGGATGAGGGGAGCAATGTAAATAACCTCTCAAAGTGCCCTGAAGTGGTGTTTATAGCAAAAAACTTCATTTGAAATCATGATGATGAATGCGAAACATCTCTTGGAAAAAGCAGTGCTTGAGGAAAGGAAACTGAGTGTCCTCGTGACTGTTATACTCCTGATGAGGTCATAACCACTCTTGAAATGACATCTAGACTAACCTGACAGAACCTCCAAATTTGTGCCCAATCCTTTATCATGATTTTTTTTATCTAGACTCGATCTCCATATTTAGATGATTGACTTATGATAACCAAGTTTTGATGATATGAACCTTAGACTCTTCTATAAAGAAAAATGACCCCTCATGATTGCCAATTCAAATCATGATTGCTTATGACCTTAAAATTCAAATTATGGCACAAATACTCTTTTTTAAACTCAAAATATTTACAATGTCACTTTGACAAATTTGATCTCTTTATACAAAACGCCCCTTTAGACATGACACTCATGAAACCCGGATTAATATTTACAAAAATGAAAAATGAAATAGTAAGACAAAAGTGACTAGGATTCCTATATTATAGGACCCTAACATGTTGTAATGATTTAACGGTCGTGGCATCTATGTGAACTATTTTGCTTGATGTTCAACGATTCTTTCTTGTTTATGTGCATGTGTCTCCATTATATTAGTACTATTACTTTTTTTGTAGAGACTCACTTTCTCTCCTTTGCAGTGAAAGAACCTTAATACATCAACAATTGAACATTTTAAAAGGCAAACTCTCTTTCTCATTCAAAATCACATGCGTTCTTCTCTCCTGTTCTGACTACATAAGCCAAAGCAAATCTTTAAGTAAACGCCAGTCGGGCCGTATTTTGGATGGGACTCCTACACCAAATAGTGTGACGTCTAATTGGGCCCTATATCAAGGAGATCCCTTGTAATTTGGTGATATCCATCACCATCAACAGCTTCATTTTTTCATAATTTATCTATATGCTACCAGATTATGAACTTTTCAAGACCTCAAACTAGTTCGCTTTTCTTTTCTGTTAGTTTCATCGACCACCTTGAGAAGTCTTCTATGTAAAACACAATGTTCAAAGTTCATTTTAAAGGCTAGCAGGTGCATGGAAAAATCTTACTGTTGTTTGAGTTAAGGTTTTTTAGTGGCAGGGTTTGATTCGGCCTACTATGATTGGTTAGAAATTTTTCCCCCTTTCCTTAGGATACCTTCATTGTTCTTTATGCATCTGAAATAATTCTTATTCATCTAATTTTTTGGTTCATGAAAATTATAATTGTAGCTCAATTATTTGTGTCATTGCATCCTACAGCCTTTAAGCTACAATGGATGGTCCTGCAATGCCTCAACCCTTAAGTTACATTTGTGGAGGTATTTATACTTCCCTCTCTTCTAGTCTCCAGATGCATTGTTGAAACCCAAAATACATTTTATTGCCGAAATTGTTGTATTTTCTTAACGTATTAAAATAAGTTATTTTCCTGCTTGTGTTTTTTTGTTTCTACATTATGCATTTTCTTACATTTATATGTTATTGAAAAATTTTGAGATGAGAATTCACTAAAGCCTAGCGATGTAATTCAATGCAAACAATCTGGTTATCGCATCATGTACAATAAACGTATTAGAAGAAGTAAGATTTCTTATGGACCCAATGCTAGCAGCCTCTTGTTAATTTTATCAACATTTCTGCTAAACTTGACAAATTTTCTTTTGATTGGTAACACATCGAACTTTACAATGAATATTGCAAGTGTCGTTGAAAATTGGCTCTTGATTTCCTTATCATGGTAATTGTTATAAAGGACAGAGTGACTCATATTAATTTGTTAGGGTATGGGTTGGATTTCTTAGTTAACTCAGCATCCACCTTGGTTTTCTATATCTAAAGTGACATCAACTTGTTTACAGTCCATCAAGTCACAGCTTAAAAGCAAACTAGAAAAGTTGGAGATTGAATAGAAGTGACCTCAAATTGTTTATAGTCCACCAAGTAACAACTTGAAGGCATTATGTATTCAGTCAGATATTTCCATTTCTTTAAGGTTTGGGGCGTTCTTATTCTTATCCTCTCTTTTCCTTGTTTTAGGATTTAGAGTTGCTTGTTTCAAAATCACTAATTCTCACTTCCACCTTTAGGAAAAACATAATCAAGTGTTGCCTTCTTTGTATTTCTTACCCACATTCACATTAACCTATTTTTACACTTTGTCTTTAGTAATCTATGTTAAAATGGGTTTCTAAGTTCAAGCTCACACACTCTGGAGTAAGTTTCCATTGATTCTCATGCTTCTCAAACTCTGTCTTCAATAATTCAATGTTAAACAGGTTCTCCAATTTCAAAGTTTTAGACTCTGCTAATCCTACAGGATTACCTCTTCCCTCTTTGGCCCTAGCAGCGATTTCACTTCCATACTATGTTTTCATTGTAAGTAGTGTGTTACTATTCATGTGTAAGGTAATAGGCTCCATGGGTGTTGTTGTGTTTGGGTTCAAAACTTTCACAACAAATTGTCCATAATTCAAATTTTCCAGGATTTCCCATGGGTTGATCAGTAGCAACATTTATCTTGGCCCTCTTGTTCTTTCTTTAACCCCCACCAACAGGTAAAATCATGAGATTCCCTCCTTTGGTCTAGTACCTTATGAAAGTCTTGTAGAAATCATGAGTGTGTGATAAATATTGGAAAAAAAACCCACAAGAACGATGCATATAATTGAAAATAATATCATACAGACAAAATCATGAAATAAAATACAAGCAGAAACCCTTAAATAATCAGTTTTACATGTATATATACCTATGGGCGATCGATGGAGAATCCATGTAGACCCAAACAGGGTTGAGAATCATTTTTCTATAAAGAAAGTACTCAAAAACCACCTACTTCTCCACAACCACACTACAACCTTCTCGTAATGGACATGATTCTTTTTTCCATGCTTTTGGCCTTTTCCTAAGATTGTTAATAATTTGAGCCCAAACCCTTGCTTTATGATTTTTCAATGGAATGAAAGAACCTTTTTATTTATTTGGAAAATTATTTATTTGAAAGCCTAAAAAAAATTCATATCTTCCTTTCTCACTATTTACCTGATTGTTGAATTTTATCTTGTCAATACAGGGAAGGTCATTCTAACAACACTTGTTGTATATAAGCTTCTTTGAAATTATGAATGTTGAGTCATGATGGCCTCAATCTATTTTCCTTCATTATTTGATGACTTTCCTTTCTTCATTCTTTGTTCTGGAATTGAGGTTGATGAATCTAAAGCTTAATTTATGCTTCATATAATTCCCTTCACAAATGACTTTAATCCAATGAAAATAATATACTATTAATTTGTGACAAGATAGGGCTTTAAACCAAATAAGATTGCAGAGGTTCATAATTGATTTTCTCAGCACAACTGTGTTTTTTCTCCTATTACGACATATTAAATATTTTTCTTTCAAATTGAAAATTAGCTTCTAAAAATATTGTTGATGGTAGTTTCATTACTTCTTCTAGTGTAAAATCAAAAGCTATTTTCACCAGTCAAATTGATTTAGCAGAACTCTATTTGCATTTATAGGTTGTAACTAAATGTATTCTTAATGCAACCATTTTTATGTCAGTTACATGTCCTAGGTGAAATAGCTATCGTTTTCCTCACACAAGCTTTATGAAGTCATGTCTGGTATTTATCCCCATATCTATTGCCTTGTGATTTAGTGTAAGGTATTAAGTGTGATCTTACGTCAAATCACATGCCAAATATTTTAAAACATATTTGACACTTAGTTCTTCAGGTTTGATATATTGTCGTTTATTTTCGAGCTTATGTTGGCTATCGTTGAAGCCTAAGGTGAATTTTCTTATTTATTGCTTTCAAATTGAAGGTTAGTTTCTAAAAATATTGTTGATGGTAGTTCCATTACTTCATCTGGTGTAAAATCAAAAGCTATTTTCACCAGTCAAATTGGTTTAGCAAAACTCTATTTGCATTCATAGGTTGTAACTAAATGTATTTTTGAAGAAACCATTTTTATGTCAGTTACATGTCCTAGGTGAAATAGCTATCGTTTTCCTCTCACAAGATTTATGAAGTTATGTCTGATATTTATCCCCATATCTATTTCCTTGCGATTTAGTGTGAGGTATTGGGTGTGATATTTACATCAAATCACATGCCCTTGAGGTATTTGGGCCATCTCCTCATCATAAAATACTATACAAAATGTGCAGCGTGCCCTTGCTGCAAATTACCAAAAATGCAACGATTATGATTTGGCTCTCTTTGATGATCTTGAACAACTTTGGCAACTCATGCATGAAAATTACAATCTATTACAGTCAAGGAACAAAGGGTGAGTCAGTTTTGCACTTGTGAAAAGAGTTTGGACTTCGGATAGAGAAGAAAAATAACACTATGTGGAAATGCAGCAAGAAGAAAACGCAACGACAGTAGAAACGCAACGAGGATAAAATTATATATCTTACAAGCTTTCTAATATTTTTTCTATCTCACACATGCAATTTGGGGATTCTTGCAGCATTAAGGAACAAAGATAAACTTAGATTTGCACTTGTGAAGGAGAATTTACTAGTGGTTTGTGAGTGATATAAAGTTGTGTGAAAATGCAACACCCCTACCTCCTTTGCGCATCAAAGTAGCACAATCAACCCACATGCCTCTGATGTGAATCAACAAGAATTGAGTGATGTAGGATGAGGGGAGCAGTGTAAATAACCTCTCAAAGTGTCCTAAAGTGGTGTTTATAGCGAAAAAAATCATTTGAAATCATGATGATGAATGCGAAACATCTCTTGGAAAAAGCAGCGCTTGAGGAAAGGAAACTTAGTGTCCCCGTGACTGTTATACTCCTACTGAGTTCTGTTGATGCCCCGAAAATCGTTGTATCAACATTGGGGGATAACCACCCGGTCCGGACCTTAATACAGCTCCTTTTTCGTTTGGAATGGTGGCTCCAACTGGGGATAATGGGACCAGTTTCCCAGCAATGAGTAAACGGGATGAATGAATGATTGATTGACTAATCTAATGATAGGCGAATAACTTAATTTATCAGCGAAATAAAAGAACTATTACTAATCCCGGGAACTATTGTATTTTAAAGTGTAGCGCTTAATGATCTATGTTTATAAACAGGCATGTAGATGACTCTATTTAATAAACATAGACTTTTATTCATTCAAGGATTACTTTGCTTAAATCGTTAAACAAAGGGATTAGCGCAATATTGCTACACTTATATATCATCGATACATATACGATCAAAAGGAAAGAATCCCATAAACATCCAATAGTGGAGGGAATAAAGAAATGTTGTTAAAACACATACATATATTCGATAATAGCAAAGGCAATCAAATAACAATTCATATGAAAAGAATGAATTCAGACATAGATAATAGTACCATATGAGCTGCTAGTCACTCCCAATATCAATCGCTATTTGAGATTCTTCTTCCAACGCAGAGATACTTTCAAACAAAGACAGTAGTGCACGTTTGCATAAAATCTTCCTTGTCAATATTAGAATAACTGGTCCAGTTTTATAAAAGAATATGGCTGAAGTACAGTAGTGCAACTTCAGTCTTTAAGTCAAGTACAAAACTTTACGACCCTTTCCAAAACAATGAAAGGGTCTATAAATACTTAATTAAGCTAACTATCTATGAAACTGAAATCCTACTTAATTGGTATCAATTGATTTTGATCATATTCTTCTCAGCAACCTGGCAGTCGGCGGCATGAATCATCAAGTAGGTTGTTTGCCTTTAAACCTGAGCTGACTTATCGCAAGCATTGGCTCCACTTCGGGCGGTCTGTTGAGACGAGAGCTAAGCTGGGTGGCATAGGTGGCATCCTGAATATCGGGGATAATATACCCGATTGCATCTATAAGGCATTTGAGGGCGGCTCTTTGACTGTGTGGTTTTACCAAGAAGAACCAATAGGTGTCCCATGTTAAACTGTTAATTCCAGCAATTAATCTCCCCTTTTCCTCTAGATCTAGATAACATGACTGCTCCAATGTTTTCATCACTGTCAATTTTCCTGGAGTGCATTGGGAAATCATGTTTGACAAGTAGAGAGTATTATTAACCAATTCAACCAAATTGCTCGTAGTTGATTTGCACCTTGAAATTGCCCTCTCTGCTTTCATTAGCTGGGACTGCCATTCTGTAAACAATATATCTTTATGTGACTCTAAAGTTCTTGGTAAATTTGCCACTTGTCCCTGATCAGTATCTTACCAGTCAAGAAATGCAGCTATCGTTTCTTCAGCTTGATCCAATTCCGCTCTAGCCTTTTCTGTTTTTTCACTTATTGATGCCATCAATTCGCATAGTGATTCCGCCTGGCGATTTGTTGACATAGAAGCTTGATTTGGGCTATTAATGCCGTATTTATCTATAGTGCCTCTACTCTGAATTCAGTTATTTGTGGAACGCCCTTTGTCTTCTCAAGTTGTGTTGATAGTTGAGCAATCTGCTCATCTTTTGTTTTCAGCATTTGTTCATTTGCTGTCCTTAGTTGTGCCAATGATTCAGGCAACTCTTTCTGCTTCTGGATTGCGCTGTGATCAATCCTTTGTTTCTCTGCCTGCAATTGTTGAGTTAATTGATTATTTACTTGTTGTTGTGTCAACAATTGCTGTTCTGCCTGCTCCGCTTTCTGCTGTGCTTCTGTTAGTTGTGCCTGCAATAAAAAGATTTCCTGGTCTTTTGTTTTCAATAAAAGACTCACCTCTGATGCTTTGTCTATTGTTGCTGCTGAATAGGCTCCAGCATATTGTGATAGTTTTGTTAGGTCATCAGAGGGGTCAAATTCCTCCTTCCAAACCACATTGCCCGTGACCGTCTGTTCTGGGAAAAGGGAAGGTTGATCAGTCCTTCTTCTCTTCCTCTGTCGTTTTACTACAGCTTTATGCCTTGGGCTATAGAAGACATCCAAGGGAGGAATCTCTTCTACCTGCAAAATGATTTGATCGGAGGGGTCCTTTGGTATTATTTCTACTTCCTTTGAACTGGGTAGGCTGTTGGTTCCACTTGGAACCTGTTGTGAAGTGGTTTCCCGTGTGTCTGCTGCTTTCGAAGTTTCGATGTCCTTTGAACATTCCAGACTGCTGATAATAGAATCAAATTGTTGCCATTCCTGGAGCAATTTTGGATCAATATGAGTATCCACATTTACTTCTATGTTGCTCTGCTTCTGCTCTTTAGTCTGGGTCTCCTCCCGCACTTTCTCCTGCTGTTTAGTCTGAGTTTCCTCCTGTGCTTTCTCTTGTTCTTTTGTTGTAACCGGAGGTTCCTTTGAATGTTGCCGTTCAGGCTCGCTTGATGCTATTGTTGGGGTTGTTGCTAACAGATCTAGAGGCAGAGTTTGCAACCTCTGCTCTCTAAGTCTATTGAATTCAACCAACCCTTCATCCTGATATTTCATTCTGGCTAATGACTTAGCCTGCATTATTGACTCAGCTGAGGAGAACAGGTCATCAAACATATCTTCTTTATGATCAAACTTCGCCAATTTGGCCTGTTCAAGTGCATTATAGGCGAATTTGTTGGGATCAAATTGCCTATTATGGAGAGTTTCTAGAGTTAATGATTTTATCTTTGTAGCTTCTTTCTCTGCATGTTTTAAGTCATGCAACGTGTAGACACCACATCTCAGAGGAAAAGAGGGCCAGACCTGCTTCTTATTTTTCTTGAGAGTCTATGTAACTCCCTCGGCAATGATCTGATAAGCTATTTCCCTCGCCAGCAATTTATCAGGTATGTACAAAGGAAGGACATGAGGTTCGGCTTGGCTACCGAAAACTCTTATATAAGTGAACTTTTCCTCCCCGAACCATCTTCCTATTGATGTTAAATCAATCTCGGCTTGGTAGGAAATCTTGGGAGCAGGTTTATCAAAAATAGAGTAATGAATGGGTAACATAAAGCCATTGCAGACTTGGTATAAATGGTGCTTATAAGAAGATTTCCACAATTTCTGATGGTATATGTGAATAGGCATGGGGTCTTGTGATGTTCACCTCCAGCCGAGCACGGGAAATTCAGAATTAAAACACAGGGTATCTAGAATATAGGCATTGTAGTAGAACGGGGGAATTAACCTTTCAGTAATGCGGGTCTTGTTTCTAAAATCAAGAACAATTGTTGCTAGTTTATCTGACATTATAGTTGCCCAATCCATTATTTCACTGTTACACACCGCTTCCATCAAGGGAACCATTTCTATAGTGAAATTAAAGGAATCGTGCAACCCCCACAATCTACACATCATTATCCCAGCATAACAATAAGGAGAACATAGGGAATCAACAGAGTACTTACCGGAAGATTCATGCTTGTGTTTTGCCGGATTTTGTCTCCAATCCCAGATGGGTTCGGATTCAATTTCGTTCTCTTTTCGGAATTTCTCCAAAAACGCCTTGTTGTACTTCTTCTCTGGCTTAGGCAAATGATACATTTTCCTTAAATCATCAGCCTTGAATGAACCGAAGATTCTCCCATCTCTGGTGCAGAAAGTTTTGTCTGTGATTGGGATTTCCTCAATTGCCCACCTCACTACATCCGTATATGGGAGAATTTGTTCCCGAGCTGCTATCCGATGAAGGAAGGAGTCGGCTAAGTCCTTTAAAGTACCATCAGATTTCTGAGTCGCATCTGCAGTGGCTTGTACTGTTGTCACTTCAGGTTCTTCGGCCTCAATCAAATTATAGGTACTTTGCCAAGTAGTTTTGCCGAGACCAGAACATGTAGTATCAGATATCAATCCTTTCTTTTTATTTGTTGGATCAGCGACGGCTTGTCCTGTGGCTGGCATAGCGGAAGCGACTGTGGTTTTCTTAGACTTCTTCCCCATTCTGCTTGAGTTTTCTGCTTTGGAATAATTCTGCACAGGAGTGAAAATAAGCGTAACACAGAGAATTGGTGGTAAAAATCAAATATGAGTGAGATATATTGATCAATGTGTGATGAGGGATTAACTTTAAAGTGGCCGCGGATACAATCTATGAGAAGATTTTAGGACTTACTATTACATTAAATGGCCGTTTAAAACCTGCCAATCCTTTAAATGCCCATCATATCATTAATCAGCTGAATGATTTGTTTAAGCATGCCTTGGATGTTTTGGCGGTTGAGCGCAGGTAAATCACTGTTCGACAGATAAGGTCTTTAATATGAATTAATCGTAATATCCCTCTGTTTTAACGGCTTTTTTGAAGTTTGCGCTTTTGGCTTTATCGCAATCGGGCGTCGGGGAAAACTTAAATCCTTATATTGACACCTTTAGAAATCCCCGATCGCCGATAGCGATATCGCATCGCATCGGGAGTATGGGCACTTTAAGAAAGCATGGATGGTATATTGCCGATCGCCGATAGCGATATCGCATCGCATCGGGTGTATTACCTGGGGCGCTTTAAAACATGCATAGTATATCGCCGATCGCCGATAGCGATATCGCATCGCATTGGAGCGAAAGGAACTTTATCGCATCGGGGAAAACCTATGGGTCTTTAAAGTATGCCTCCTATGTCATTGCGATATGCGATCTTGCGATCACTTTATCGCAATGATAAAAGATTGATTATTTATATTATAAGACTAAAATTGGTTTGTCCAAAAGGTTTTTTATAATGTCTTCATTTTGTTTTCGGACCTTTTTGAATAATACAATGTTGATACCAATCAAAACTAAAAGGGACCCATTTCATATGATAGTTTTTTGTTAATAATCATGATATGAAATGGGGGGTTGTTTTAGAGCACAACAAGTTCATAACCACTCTTGAAATGACGTCTAGACTAACCTGACAGAACCTCCAAATTTGTGCCCAATCCTTTATCATGATTTTTTTTATGTAGACTCGATCTCCATATTTAGATGATTGACTTATGATAACCAAGTTTTGATGATATGACCCCTAGATACTTCTATAATGACAAATGACCCCTCATGTTTTCCAATTCAAATCATGACTGCTTATGACCTTACAATTCAAATTATGGCACAAGGACTCATTTTTAAACTCAAAATATTTATAATGTCACTTTGACAAATTTGACCTCTTTATACCAAAAGCCCCTTTAGACAATGACAGTCATGAAACCCGGACTAATATTTACAAAAATGAAAACTGAAATAGTAAGACAAAAGTGACTAGGATTCGTATATTATAGGACCCTAACATGTTGTAATGATTTAACAGTTGTGGCATCTATGTGAACTATTTCACTTGATGTTCAACGAACCTTTCTTGTTTATGTGCGTGTGTCTCCATTATATTAGTACTATTACTTTTTTTGTAGAGACTCACTTTCTCTCCTTTGCAGTGAAAGAACCTTAATACACCAACAATTGAACATTTTACAAGGCACACTCTCTTTCTCATTCAAAATCACATGCGTTCTTCTCTATTGTTCTGACTATATAAGCCAAAGCAAATATTTAAGTAAACGCCAGTCGGGCCGTATTTTGGATGGGACTCCTACACCAAACAGTGACATCTAATTGGGACCTATATCAAGGAGATCCCTTGTAAGTTGGTGATATCCATCACCATCAACAGCTTCATTTTTTTCATAATTTATCTATATGCTACCAGATTATGAACTTTTCAGGACCTCAAACTAGTTCACTCTTCTTTTCTATTAGTTTCATCGACCACCTTGAGAAGCCTTCTATGTAAAATACAATGTTCAAAGTTTATTTTAAAGGCTAGCAGGCGCATAGAAAAATCTTACTGTTGTTTGAGTTAAGGTTTTTTAGTGGCAAGGTTTGATTTGGCCCACTACGATTGGTTAGAAACTTTTCCCCCTTTCCTTAGGATACCTTCATTGTTCTTTATGCATCTGAAATAATTCTTAATCATCTAATTTTTTGGTTCATGAAAATTATAATTGTAGCTTAATTATTTGTGTCATTGCATCCTACAGCCTTTAAGCTACAATGGATGGTCTTGCAATTCCTCAACCCATAGGTTACATTTGTGGAGGTATTTATACTTCCCTCACTTCTAGTCTCTAGATGCATTGTTAAAACCCAAAATACATTTTATTGCCGAAATTGTTGTATTTTCTTAACGTATTAAAATAAGTTACTTTCCTGCTTGTGTTTTTTTGTTTCTACATTATGCATTTTCTTACGTTTATATGTTATTGAAAAATGTTGAGCTGAGAATTCACTAAAGTCTAGTGATGTAATTCAATGCAAACAATCTGGTTATTGCATCATGTACAAGAAACGTATTAGAAGAAGTAAGATTTCTTATGGACCCAATTCTAGTAGCCTCTTCTTAATTTTATCAACATTTATGCTAAATTTGACAATTTTTCTTTTGATTGGTAACACATCGAGCCTTACAATGAATATTGCAAGTGTCGTCGAGAATTGGATTTTGATTTCCTTATCATGGTAATTGTTATAAAGGACAGAGTGACTCGTATTAATTTGTTAGGGTATGGGTTCGATTTCTTAGTTAACTCAACATCCACCTTGGTTTTCTATATCTGAAGTGACATCAACTTGTTTACAGTCCATCAAGTCACAGCTTAAAAGCGAACTAGAAAAGTTGGAGGTTAAATAGAAGTGACCTCAAGTTGTTTACAGTCCATCAAGTAACAACTTGAAGGCATTATGTATTCAGTCAGATATTTCCATTTCTTTAAGGTTTGGGGCGTTCTTGTTCTTAGCCTCTCTTTTCTTTGTTTCAGGATTTAGAGTTGCTTGTTTCATAATCACTAATTCTCACTTCCACCTTTAGGAAAAACATAGTCAAGTGTTGCCTTCTTTGTATTTCTTACCCACATTCACGTTAACCTATTTTCACACTCTATCTTTAGTAATCTATGTTAAAATGGATTTCTAAGTTCAAGCTCACACACTCTAGATTAAATTTCCATTGATTCTCATGCTTCTCAAACTTTGTCTTCAGTAATTCAATGTTAAACAAGCTCTCCAATTTCAAAGTTTCAGACTCTACTAATCCTATAGGATTACCTCTTCCTTCTTTGGCCCCGACAGCGATTTCACTTCCATACTATGTTTTCATTGTAAGTAGTGTGTTACTATTCATGTGTAAGGTAATAGGCTCCATGGGTGTTGTTGTGTTTGGGTTCATAACTTTCACAACAAATTGTCCATAATTCAAATTTTCCAGGATTTCCCATGGGTTGATCAGTAGCAACATTTATCTTGGCCCTCTTGTTCTTTCTTTAACCCCCACCAACAAGTAAAATCATGAGAGTCCCTCCTTTGGTCCAGTACCTTCTACAGGTCTTGTAGAAATCATGAGGGTGTGATAAATATTGGAAAAAAACCCACAAGAACGATGCATATAATTGAAAATAATATCATACAGACAAGCAGAAACCCTTAACTAATCAGTTTAACTTGTATATATACTTGTGTCCGATTGGTGGAGAATCCATGTAGACCCAAATAGGGTTGAGCATCATTGTTCTGTAAAGCAAGTACTCAAAAACCACCTACTTCTTCACAACCACACTACAACCTTCTTGTAATGGAAATGATTCTTTTTTCCATGCTTCTGGCCTTTTCCTGAGATTGTTAATAATTTGAGCCCAAATCCTTGCTTTATGATTTTTCAATGGAATGAAAGAGCCTTTATATTTAGTTGGAAAATTATTTATTTGAAAGCCTAAAAAAAATTCATATCTTCCTTTGTTTGTTGAATTTTATCTTGTCAATATAGGGAAGGTCATTCTAACAACACTTGTTGTATATAAGCTTCTTCGAAATTATGAATGTTGAGTCATGATGGCCTCAATCTATTTTCCTTCATTATTTGATGACTTTCCTTTCTTCATTCATGTTCTGGACTTGAGGTTGATGAATATGAAGCTTAATTTATCTTCAAACAATTCCCTTCACAAATGACTTTAATCCAATGAAAATAATGTACTATTAATTTGTGACAAGATAGGGCTTTAAACCAAATAAGAATGCAGTGGTTCATAATTGATTTTCTCAGCACAACTGTGTTTTTTTATCCTATTCTGACATAACATTTCGCTTTCAAATTGAAGGTTAGTTTCTAAAATTATTGTTGATGGTAGTTTCATTACTTCTTTTGGTGTAAAATCAAAAGCTATTTTCACCAATCAAATTGCTTTATCAGAACTCTATTTGCATTTATAGGTTGTAACTAAATGTATTCTTAATGCAACCATTTTTATGTCTGTTACATGTCCTAGGTGAAATAGCTATCGTTTTCCTCTCACAAGCTTTATGAAGTCATGTCTGGTATTTATCCCCATATCTATTGCCTTGCGATTTAGTTTGAGGTATTGGGTGTGATCTTTACGTCAAATCACATGCCAAATATTTTAAAACACATTTGACACTTAGTTCTTCAGGTTTGATATATTGTCATGCATTTCCGAGCTTATGTTGGCTATCGTTGAAGCCTACGGCGAATTTCCTTATTTATTGCTTTCAAGTTGAAGGTTAGTTTTTAAAAATATTGTTGATGGTAGTTTCATTACTTCGTCTGGTGTAAAATCAAAAGCTATTTTCACCAGTCAAATTGGTTTAGCAGAACTCTATTTGCATTCATAGGTTGTAATTAAATGTATTTTTGAAGCAACCATTTTTATGTCAGTTACATGTCCTAGGTGAAATAGCTATCGTTTTCCTCTCACAAGCTTTATGAAGTTTTGTCTGATATTTATCCCCATATCTATTTCCTTGCGATTTAGTGTGAGGTATTGGGTGTGATCTTTACGTCAGATCACATGCCAAATATTTTAAAACACATTTGACACTTAGTTCTTCAGGTTTGATATATTGTCGTGTATTTCTAGGCTTATTTTGGCTATCGTTGAAGCCTAAGGCGAATTTCCTTATTTATTGTTTTAAATAATATTCCATCCTATGTGTAGTGGTGAATCACCAAAATGACTTTCCATATGATGACATGAATTTGAGAAAACTTCAAAAACTAGGCATGCACATTGTATATTAGGGTTTATCAATTCATTTTTGTAGACCAATTGTTTTCATATATAAGTACCATTAACATGAATATATTTTAACTTTGTATCTATTAAATGATAGGAAAAACGGGTTCCAACTTACCAACAATTTGCACCCAAAACCATAATTTGAACTTAGTTCAATTCTTTTGAGTGCAATGCTTTTGTGACTATTTGTTGAGCTTGAGAAGAGGAACCTCAGGGCTAGAAGATAGGCACGTTTCTGCTCAAATTATAAGATCATTAATCATATCTTAACTCTTTGGTTTGTTAGCATCCAATTCAGTAAAATAATAAATATAGACAGAAGGCACCTCCATCTAGTAGGTAGTTTGTTCCTTTCTCTCCCTAATCCTAATTATATCAAGAATATGAATAGAGAAGCCCCCAAACCCAAAAAAACCAACTTCTGGTGCTAGGTCTCGATCCTCAATAAATGGGTTTGGATCCTAACCTTGTGGGTTAAGAGCTCCTTCAATGGGTCTAGATCCTAACCTAGTGGGTTAAGAGCTCCTTCAATGGGTCATGATTAAACTCAGGATACTACCCTTTTTTATATTGGTTATGACTCGGATACTAAGGCAGAACCCACTAGGTGATATCCCACACTTTATTAAATGTGAATAACTAAGTGTCAAATGTGTTTTAAAATCTTTGGCATATGATTTTACATCAATTTCACACCCAATACCTCCCACTAAATCACAAGGAAGTAGATCTAGGGATAAATATCATACAAAAATTCATAAATCTTGTGAGAGGAAAATGGTAGAAGTTTCACACAAGACATGTAACTTACATAGAAATGGTTCCCTCGAGAATACATTTAGTTAAAACCTATCAATGCAGAGAGTTCTACCAAAGCAATTTGATTGGTGAAAATAGCTTTCGATTGCATACCAGATGAAGTAATGAAACTCCCATCAACAATTTGGCTCTACTAAAGCACCCCCTCCTGAACAATCCACCGATGTTATCACGGTGAAGTCCACTCAACCGAAGAACAACCAGCAATCCAACGGAAAAAACAATAATAAGTGAAATAAACAAAAGAATCAAAATTCTCAAGAGTCTCAACCCAACCCTTAGAGTCAGGGACAGGGCGCTAGTGAATGTTGTCGTAAACTCAAGTTCCCCTGTAAAATTTGTCAAGGAAACCACCTTACTCATGAATGCCCTCAAATTGATGAAGTCCATAGGTTTCTTTCACCACCGTTTACTCAACAGCCTGCCATTTTGACTCATCCATTCCCTCCACAACCCCAGAAATAGATGGTTGCTCAACCCTCTCGACCTCTGTAAGGTACAATGAGGGGTCATCTTCTCATAATTCTTTCATCTTCATGTGCAAGGAATATGTTAATGTGACCATGCGAACCAAGTCTTATGATGTTCCTAAGCCAAGTCCCCCATCTAAGGATTCATCAACTCGACTACCCTCCACTAGACCTCTCACCTTGGATAAGCCTATGGAACCAATTTATCGCCCCCCCAAGGGTGTTCTCTGGAAGACTACACACAATCCTTTTGCCAGGGCTGCTCAACACTATAGTATTGTTGAAGATCTTTCCCAAACTCCTTGTTCCATGTCTGCTTTGGAGGTCTTGCAAAGTTTTCCTCAACAATGTAAATCCTTGTTGTCTACCATTGGTGGAGTTTACATGTCTAACTCTAATCACATCTCTTTTAATGCTGACAAAGCCGCTCCTTGCCTTTCCCATCATATTTATTTTCAAATCATTGTGCATATTTTCCATTGAAATATTCATCGCACTTTTTTGGATGAAGGCTTTTCCACATGTGTTATGTTCGTATCCTGCTGGAAGGTTCTTGGCTCCCCGATGCTCACCACATCCAACACCACTCTCCAAGCCTTTGACGGTCACACCTTTATACCTAAAGGGGTTCTTCAAAATTTTTCCATTGAGTTGGTGGGGGGGGGGAAGGGATTTTATATGTTGATGTTGAAGTTGTCAATGCCACATTAGATTACAACCAACTCCTTGGTCATAGTTGGTTTTATGCAATGATCGTAGTCATCTTGTCTTTTTTTTGTCTTCTTTTTTGTCCTCATGAATGAAAGATTGTCACTATCAATAAACTTGACTTCTTCATGTCATCTGCTCATATTTCCACCATTGGAAATTTGTACCACTCATAGGAGACCACCCTAATCAACTCCAGAGTGTCGGAGTTGGGCTCTTCAAAAGTTCCACTCTTATGAGAGTTTTTCCTCAGCTTCCTCCACCTAACACTCCTTCCACCACTTCCCATTGCCATATGATCTCTTCGCGCACCTGTGGACCCCCACTTCTTGATGACCTGTGGATGGTGCCTACTGAATATGAGATTGATCAATATGGCGTGTCCATGCCATTGAGCCTAGAAAAATTGGATTATCAAGCCATCTAGTTGGCTACTTAACCTGATTCGTCTTATGGACCCACTTCGGTCCCACTTGACACTCTCTTTATGCCTTCATAGGCTATTGACCATATTTGGGGCCCTCTCCATCATCGATCTTCCTTTTACCCCCATGAAGAGGATTTGGATAGATTCCATCAATCTTTGGCTTCCTCTGGCAATGCCAATAGTTCCCCAAACTACCAATGGATTCTTACCATTTCATCTTAAGGGAATTTGGCCAATATGTCTACCACAATTGTTGTGAATATTTCCAAGGAACCTAGTGTCATAGAGAACATATTGATTGGGACTGATTGTACTCCTTCTGAAATAGATACTTACATTTCCCTTTTCAAATAATTTTGCGACATCTTCGCATGGTCTTAAGATGACATGCCTAGCATTGATCCATTCATTGTCCAACATGAAATAAAAACTTACCCTGGAGCTAAAACTATTCAGAAAAATCCTTTTCCAGCTAATCCACGTAAGGCAACAGCTATTAAAGATAAGGTTCAAAAACTCCTTGATGTTGGTTTCATTTATCTTGTGCCTTTAACGAAATGGGTTTCGAACCCTGTACCCGTCGATAAAAAACAAGGAACTATTCATGTCTATGTTGACTACCGTGACCTGAATCTGGCTTGCCCTAAGGATAATTATCCTACACCCTTTATTGACTAGATTCTAGATGCGTGTGCTGGTAACGTTATCTTTTCCTTTATGGATGGATTTTCTGGCTATAACTAGATTGAAATTAAACCTGAGGACCAACACAAGACTACTTTTATCTACCCCTGGGGTACCTTTGCCTATCATAATCTTCCTTTTGGTCTTAAAAAGGCTTATGCCACTTTCAAGCAGGCCATGCCCTACGCCTTTCATGATATAAAACACATCATTGAGGTTTATCTCGATGATCTTACCACTTGGTCATTGTTACGTGAAGACCATCCTTCCCACCTTCGAGAAGTATTCCTCCGATGTCATTTTTACAAAATTGGCTCAATCCACACAAACTCGTTTTTAGTGTTTGCTCTAGCCTATTGTTAGGTTTCATCGTTTCACAAGAAGGTATTCGCATTGATCCCTCCAAGGTTGAGGCAATCTCTAATTTGTCCCCTCCTTGTATTATACGCCAGCTTCAAAAACTCCAGGGGAAGGCCAAATTTTTACGTTGTTTCATCTCCAACTATGCCCATATTACCCAAGGTTTCATGCATATGTTGAAGAAAGGAGTTTCATTCATTTGGGACAACCAAGCCCAACGTTCATTTGATCAGGGAAAATTTTAGGGGCTAATATTCGCCCATGGGCTAATTTTCTCTACTTTTTCCAAAAAAAAGATTCGCTTATTTCCATTTTTTTTTAATGATTCACCCAAATTTTATGGAATGAAATTATTTTACCCTAAAAATCTCCAAAAAATTATATATAGACCATATAAAAATATTATAAATTTGAATACTTATACAAAAATATATCCAAACATTTTATAGATTTCATATTATGGACTAGTGGGTTTTGCCAAGGTTTCTAAACTTTACGATAAATTTCCATCGTTAAAATTTTCCCTGTATTTGATGATCTCAAAAGGCATTGTTTTCTGCACCTTTACTAAAACCTCTTGATTTCAACCGTGAATTCTTGTCGTATCTCGTCGCCTTGAAGTCTTCGTTAGACATGGTTCTCATCCAAGAGGACTGTATGCACAATGAACACCCTATCTACTACCTTAGCAAAGGCCTCATCGGTCCTAAGCTTCGCTACTCCCATGTTGAGAAGTTGGCCCTCACAGCTTTCATTGTTGCACAACGCTTGTGGCATTATATTTTACTGCGAAAGGCTATGGTCATTGCTAAATCCAACCCCATGAAACATACCCTTAGCCACCAAATTATCGAGGGAAGATACTCCAAATGGATTTATCCTTCAAGAGTTTGATCTAGAGTTTGCTATTTCCAAATCTAGGAAATCCCTAGCTTTCACTGAACTTCTTTCCAAGTTTCCTTCTTCCAGTGAGGAAATCGTGGCCATGGATCCTTTGCTTATTGAATCCTTGTTCCTCATTAGCACTTCTGACCCTTGGTGTGGCAACATTTCGTTGTATCTTCAAACACAATGGTTTCGGCCTGAATTGCCTTGTGATGACCGATGGATTATACGCCACCTGTCTTGACAATATCTCATTATTGATGACACCCTTTACCATCAAGGTGCTGACACTATTTTACATCGTTGTCTTACTCATTTTGAAGCTGAACATGTTCTAAACGATTTCTAGGCAAGGGCGTGTGGTGGTCATTTATCTAAGCTTTCCACTGCCCATAAAATTTTGTGCGCCAGTTATTTTTGGCATTCACTTTTTAAGGATTGTATTACGGCAGTCCAAAAATTCCATCTCTGTCAAATCTTTTCTTGAAATATGCACGCTCAACCAGCTCTATTACATCCAGTCATCGTTGTTAGACATTTCACCCAGTGGGGCATTGATTTTATGCAATGTAACCCACCCTCTGCCCATGGTCATCGTTATATCATTGTCGTTGACGACTATTTTACCAAATGGGTTGAGGCTATGCCTACGCGTCTTAACGATGGTGATACTGATGCCCTATTCATTTTCAATAATTTCATTGCTAGGTTTGGTGTGCCCAAATGCATCATGATCGATCATGGAAAACATTTTCAAAATCATATGATGCAAGAATTAGCTACCAAGTTGGGTTTTCATCACAAACATTCCTTGCCTTATTATCCACAAGCCAATGGTAAAGTAGAATTCGTTAATCAAAATTTGAAAACTGTGTTACAATGAATGTTAGGAAACCACAAATCCAACTGGCATATTATTTTATTCTCTACTTTATGGGCATACCATACCTCAGTGAAATCTGCTACCAGCTTTACTCCATTCCAATTGGTGTATGGGATTGAATCTATCCTTCCTATCCACTATGAAATCTCTTCTCTTGAATTAGTTGTCGAGTTACTCCCTAACACCTCAGCAGATGAAGCATGCCTAGTACAACTTAACCATCTTGATGAAACACACCTTCTCTCCCTGGTATATAACAAAAAGGCCCAATATGATAAATTTGTTCGATCGCATGTCTTCTCTGAGGGTGATCTTGTTTTGGTTTATGACCAAGACCATGATAAGTTACGTGCTAGTAAACTCAAACCATTGTGGCATGGTCCCTACATTGTTAAACGTGTTCTCAAGAAGGGAGATTATGAGTTAATTGATTATGAAGGGAATCCACTGTCAAAGCCACGTAATGGGCTCTACATCAAACGTTACTATGCTTCGTATGTCTGTATGGTTACCTATACATAGTGTATATAGGTGTGTGTGTGATGAGTTTTCTTTTACTTATCATTAGTTGTGCGGGCTTTGTGTGTAATTCATTCGTTTGGTCTTTGGTGCATAGATGTCAATACCCTCACTACCTTATCGAGGCTTCGCAGATGGTGCAAGTCGTTACACTCAGAATGTTGCTTCCGCCGCTTGGGTTCTCTTTTCCCCCACCGATGAGCTTGTAAGTTCAGGAGGTATTTGTCTTCACCCTTTCACAAACAATGTGGTCGAATATAGTGTTGTCATCGAGCTCTTAACCGAGGCTAGTTGTCTTGGCATATGCCACTTAGTTGTTCAACTTGACTCTCAGCTCAATCATCTGTATGTTGTAAGCAACCCAACCCTCCTTCGTTACTTTTTGCGGGTGCTTCTCTTGGAGCATTCATTTTATTATATTGAGTACATCCATATTCTTTGAGACCAGATCCAATTGGCCAATTCATTGGCTAATTATGTGTTAGATTAGCATTTCTCACATTTATAAATTTTAAACCATACACATCCATTGTACATAGGAGTGTGATCCTTTATCTCTTTTTTGTTTGGTGTGTGATGTGAGTATTTGTCATGCCTTATTTATGCCAAAAATCCCAAAAATTATAAAATTCAAAATCAAAAACACATGATCTTGTTTTTACCTCATCCATGTTTTATTTCTTCCATTATGTGATTTAACCATGGGTCCAGTCTTTCTGGATGGTTTTTACAGGACAAGGTGGTCATTCTATTGCGACATCCATTGGACCTTGGGTGTGTTTCTCTAAACTTGGCATATAGGGTTAGGTCATATATCACCATAATCGATTCATTATTAATCATCGGTGCCATATTTTTGCCTTAGGTTCGACCCCGTCAAGTTGCGACTTTTTCCACTTCCTTTATACATGTTGTAGCTTAGCTGTAGAGCTTACCTGATCATGGATACCCGAGTTAGCACCTCTTTTCCAACTTGGTGTCCACGTAGTCATTTTTACTCCTTCTTGGAATCCCTCCTTTTGACCTACCATGATTGAGAATCTGAGCCTCATGTACTCTTCTTAATTATATTTTTAGCTTTACCCTAGAAGGATTCCACCATTTTTATCCCTTGTGATTGCCATTTTTTACTAACCTACTTTTGCACGATGAGCCTTGGTTTCTTTCTTCCATCATCATCATCTATTTGGCTTACCATCCGCTTTCACTTGGTGTTTACCCTTTCTTGGAGGAACCACTGCAATGAGTGGTCCTATTAGCCAGCCTCCTGTCATCACTATATCATGAGAAGTTCCAGCACTACCAAAACTAGTTTCTACCCTCTATACCACTCATTCCTCCAAGAGGAGTTTCCTTTAAGCTCTTTTTAGATTTCTTAATTTAGAAAAGATTGTCGAGTGAACTTGTCTACTTCACGCTCGTTAAAGTACCTGAAGTGTCATCTACCTAGTATAAGTTTAACCCTTTTCTAGACTGGGATAGACTAGTTACAAAAAAGGAATACCCTAGTCTACTTTGGCTAGGAGGTTCCCCCTTGTATACTTTTATCTCTTTTTCGGGCTTGGGGGACAAATTTACAAAAAAGGAACTTATAAAAAGAGAAGGGAGGGAACATATTTTTCCATTAGTCATCAAATGACATCTTCCTTTACGTCACCCTTGAACATGGAACCTGTCTATTTCATTATCTCACAGTTGTGTTTTAACTTTCCTAGGAGTCGTACCATCCATATGAGTCTCTTTACTCCTCCTGTTGGTTACTCTTCCAGTCATATGGAGTGTGCTTTGATGCCTCCTACATCATTGCATGATATCACCTGGTGCTCATTAGTCATGTTGCCAAGTCACTCTTGTGTCATGTCGCTATGTGTTCAAGGTAAGTCTCAAGCTGTGTAGGCCATCTACAATAGCTTGTTGACCTTTTTGAGTCAATCATCCATGTGTCGGTTGTACTTCACCACTTCATGACTTCATCCATTCATCAAATCATCCTCGTTTATTCTGTGTTAATTAATGGGGGATACATTACGACCCTCCTTTGATGGATATTTTCTTGTCGACTTCAGATCATTATCCGGGAGCTTGATCTAGGAACCGGTAGTACCTTAGAGCTTGTAGACCTCAATGAAAGGATTCCTCACGATCGAAAATGGTTTTACATCATTGGCTCCTGATTGATTGAGTTCAATGGTGTTCAACATAAGCTCCTCTATTCACACGTAGTGGACTATAATAGGTAGATTGGAGTCCATTTTACTCATTGGTGGATTCCCTCGCGTCTGTTACTAGTTTACTTAATTGGCTAGTAATCAAGTGGTTTCTACCATGCTCAACTTCGTCTCATTTATTCGCATGATGTAGATTCGTACCATCGGGGTTATGTCAAAGACCCTGGGTTAGGGACATCTCACTCTTATATGGCATCCTTCCCAGGTTGCGTTGGAGTTATGTATCATTGATGTACTTTGAGGGATATCTTGAGACACTTCTCTATCTGTCATGTGTCCATAGTCATACTGATGTATACTGTGACATAGATCCACACTTGTATTTGTTAGTGGCTATGCTTCATTTATTGAGTTACATGTATGTATTCGTGGCCATGTTTCAGCATTTCATGTCATGTATTTGCAGTGTATTTTATGGCGGCCATGTTTTGTATCTTCTTATGACTGAGCATGGGTATGCCAGCCTCGAGGATGTTATTAGCACAGATGAGACTTCAGCCCTTGAGTTCCGCTAATCTAGCTTCGTAGTCTTGGCTCCTCCCTCCCATTTTGAGAATTGAGTATTATTGTAATGCATTTCGGCAATCATTTTCTCTTCTAACCTCATGCATTGGGGGCATCTGTTATAACCTTGTTTTCCACTCCATTATAGTGAGAGAAACCCAAGTTCAACCTACCTTAGTTTTTTGGCTAAAATGCATCCATTTTCACCTTTTCTTTACTTATGTGAGATTTATCCCATGATAAAAGGGTGGAATTACATGATTGAGTTACTTCTCATAATTATTTTTCCAAAATATTATAATTATGAGATAATATTTATTTCATAATTCAGATAATTGTGAAAAAGGTTTCTAGAGTTTTCCATTCCCAAGGAGATCAACTTGACCCACTTATGTATGAGTTGGCTAGGGGTCCATTATTGTATAATTTTTCTAACTTATCAATCCCATAGGTGTCTAGATACATTCTCCTGGAGGATGGAATGAGCCTTTATAATATCACCAAGAGGGAAAATGGGAGAGATCCAAAACTATAGTGTGAGAGCTTTGTTGTCTTGGGAGAGGAGACCATACTGCAAGTTGGAGGAGAAGATCTTATGTGTTGTTCGTATACATTTAATGTAGCTCCATTTATATGGTTAATAAAAATCTATGTCCCCTTCCTTACATGAATTTGTGTTCAGTATGTTATATGATCGTATCTATTGCTTTTGATCTAACGATCTTCCGAGGAAGATCAACTGTTGTCCTTGTTTAGTTGTGTTTTTGTGCAAGGATAAAGATATGGTGCATACGTGTTGGATAGCTAGAGTGGAGCACAAGATCTCCATCGAACTCAAAACCCTTCCCCGACATGTGAGGATTTCGAATGTGATATCTTATCTTTATAGCATAGATCTGACTACTTGTTGCATGCATGACCATTCGGATTGGGGGCCCGTATTAGATTGTATTAGCCATTATATTTTGATGTCTGGTGATCTCAATCGAGCATTGTGGTGGAGTAAAAATAAGTGCAAACACAAATAAATTCCTCTAGCCCGATAATGGGTCTAGCCACAACTAATACATTCTATGGAAGATTTCCTTAGGTTAGAACCAATTAAGAGGGCCTACCTCTTAGTATGATTATCTCATTTGATGATGTCCTTGCTTTCTCACTCCAGCTATCTCTCGCTTCCTTCTTCAAACACATGAAACAAGTAAACAACAGCAGACAACAACCGTGATAATAGACAAATTGTAATTCGACCTACTTGACGAGTCAAAAAACATTAATCCATGAACATATAAGATGAAAAATCATGTAGGAAATCAATTGATAGTTGCATATATATTGAATCAAGAAAAGATTACAACCATTGTCTTTACATTGTCGTTCTCCTCTGGAAAGACCAGGTTCCCACACACTTCTGCTAGCATTCCATGATGGCCTCAACAACAATACTTTTAAGGGTCTTCCCTTTAGGCTTCACTCCAAACCAAATCACACTTCTCTCTCACACAACTAGAGAGCTACAACTATGAATAGCTTGTTGTTTACTCCAAACTTAATTAGCACTAGCACACCAACATTAACACTACAACACTAACACTAGCTTGTGCTTGGGAAAAAGGGAGGTTTATATAGGATGAATGGATGGGAGATGGATCCTCTTCTCATGGGAGAAGGTCTTATCCCTTGAGGTAGTTCCATCATTATAGGGGAAAGGAGCCCAAACTGACATCCTCAACCCCATCCAGCCAAACCATTTACCATACTTCTGTTACGAAGCTTCTAGAGCTGGAAGCTTCTGATCTTTTATTAAAAAACTTTCCATAAGAGGACCGCGGGACTAAAAAAAAGCTTAGTCGCTCTAGTCGGTGCTAGGGACAATGTTAATCGTTGCATATCAGCACAAGGGGGACAAGGGCCATTAATTTCGGTCTTGTAAACTAGGAAAAACATAATATTTTGGGGAAATGGTGCAAAAGGGAATTGTTCTGCTCATGAAGAGGGACACAATATGAATTTCTTCATGAAGGGAAAGCATGTAGGGTTCAATGTAGAGGTCCTCCAGGATCAAGGAACAAGGAGTACGAGGATAGTGACAAAATGTTGTGTAACATATGCCCCCTAAAGCGTGAAGGTAGAACTAGAGTGAGGGATGAAACGCTTTATAAATCAGTGCAGGGAACCGTAGTCTGCCAATGGAAAACCTGCAAGCAAGTATAGATACATATACATGACTGAGAACTCTATCAAATGATACATGAATTGTGGCATGGACGCAGCCATCCAGAGAATGATCATGTAAATGGATCCAGGCATGGGTGCAACCATTCGTCAAAGAGGATCATAATAAAACCAAGGTATGGTTGCAGCCATCCAAAAAATTGAGAAGGATCACATATGATAACTCATGGTATGGTCACAGCCATCCATCTGAAAGAGACATGCATATCAACATAACCATGTTACATCACTTCGCAACCTGGACTTTCGTGATCTGAGTCTAGGGTCTTCCGCTCCAACACGACTTGATCAAAGTACAAATTCTAACATGTGAATAGATGTGTTGACATCGAACATGCTATAAAGTCGCTTGATTACCAATCAATGATGTAAACTTTAACAAGCACGAGAGAATCCACCAATAATGGCAATGGTCCTCAAGGTACTATTAGCACAATCCACGGAATGTGAACAGAGGAACTAAAGTCGAACACCTGTGAAATCACTTGATTGAAAGCTAATGATGTGGACTTGTCGTCGAGTGCGAAGAACTTGCCATTAGGGCATGCAAGCTCTAAGGTACTAGAAGGGAGTCTCTCGGTCAACTTCCCGTATAATGAGTTGAAGTCGACGGAAAGCAACTGTTTCGAAGGAGGGCCATAATGTTTCCCACATCATCGACACAAGACGAAGGGATGCAAAATTATTGTGGATGATACAGAGAATTAGAGGTAAGTGAAATTGCAGAAGGACAACTCTTGAACATATCAGCGACACAACTGGAAGTTAGGCAGCTTTTGGATCCACATGATTGGTGGTCATGATGACACGGCAGAGATCAAATGGAAGGAAAAAATGAATGGCCCAACCCAAGAAGGTCAATGATACAAAGGAGGATATCCCAACCCGACACGAAGCAGAAAGTGTCATGTTCAAGAGTGAGTTGCCGACACAACTGATTAGATTTCCAAATTTTCCCCCACCATTTTTGGCAGGTACCCCAATTATTTTTTAATCCCTAGTTTTAAGGGGATAGCATATGCTTGCACTGTAATTTCATCCTTCAGATGAATCCAACCTAGTAAATTTAATGAGCCCTAGGAAGGAGAAGCTCATGTCCATCGCGGTGACGAATCCAAAGTCGTTTAATATTTTAATGAGTCCGACAAAGGAGTAACTCAGTATCTTTTTCATGTTTAGAGAGTTTGAAAAAGACACGTAAAATAAAATTCCACATGGTCCCTTTTCGTATATTTGTGTCTCTCGAGCCCAAAAAGGTAGAAAATGATACTTGAGAGAACCTCTTGACCATTTCAGTCAAGGAGTACATTTTTCGTAAATAGTGCCTCCCAGCCCGAAAAAGGGGTAAAGTTATACTGGGTGCATGACGTTTCACATCGGTTAACGTGTTCAAAATGACAAGGGCTCGGACATCTTGTTTTGGGAAGTTTTAGTGTCTACGGATAAACACTTAAACCCCTAGACTAGTAGCTAAGTCTAGAACAACAGTGCAAAGCATTCTCTACTTTTTCTATGACCAACAGATTAAATAAGAGGTAAAGAAGCCTACCTGAATCTTTCACTTACTCCTTATCTCCCTTGACCAATTATATCGCTCCTTTCCGTACTTAATCTGCTTGAAGAGTACCTGCACACAGACAGAAGACAAAAACTGATCAAAGCATATGATAATGATCTATTGATTAAACATAGCATGGAATCAAGTACATAGTACACATATGAAAGCATCAATGAATAACACAAGCATATGGAAAAATCTTTGAACACTTTATTAGTAAAAGGAAGAGTTACAACCCAATTTTCTTGATTCAGCATCACTCGTCCAATGCAATCACATCCTCTCCTCATAACAAGCAAGACATTTTGACATCATTATAATACTTGAAATCAACTCAAGTCTCATACTAACAGCATCTCCCTATAATTCAATGATTTCCAGCCCCTGATCACTTAGATGAGTGGTATTTTTATAGGTGAATGAAGGAATTTATGCCATAAATAGTGATAATGAATGCCCTCCCAAACTTAGGATTTAGTTCCATGGAGGAAGGGATAAAGGGATTGATTTTCCTTAACTTTCTACCTCTTCCAAATTCGAGCTCAAAGGAGTAGATAAACTTGGGAAACTTCTAGATGCATCCAATGGATAAGAATATTCCCAAACCCCAATGAAATTTCACTCAAATTCACCCAGCACGGGCCAAAGAGGGTTCAAGTGCGCTGCATAGCACCCTAGCAGTGTACTGGAATGCACTGCAGTGCACCCTAATGAAGGCCTTCCTGCGCTGATATTCTTAGAGGCAGTTTTTGGATGATTTCAGTCATAGAACTTCTTGGGAAGCTAGGCATTCTGATGGTTGACTTCTTTAGGGCATGTAACAACTGAATTAGGGTTTGATGGGCCCTAATAGTATTGATCTGTAAGTCGGTTTTTATGTGCCCAAATGGATCTATAACACATATTTTCGCTTTTCAAGGGTCGGAAAAGAGCTTGAAAGTTGACCCCCCATTTTATTCTCTTTTACGAGTCAAAAGGGAAAAATACTCGGGAATCTTTTCATATGAGCTTAACGAGTCGAGAAAAGAGTTGAAACGTGACTTGTCATCATCGTCGAACATCCATCACTTGTTGTTGTACAAAAAGGTAAAGTTTATTATCCAGTTCTTGAGGCAAAATAGGTTAAAATATTTACAAAAACCTAATATTTTCATGAAAAAATGAATAAAAAGGAGAAAAGTAAATATATTTTTACCAGTTACCATTTTACCTTGTTGTGAATACTTTTTACTCACTTTTGCCTTGATTGTTCCGGAGCAGATTGTGGGAGATCCGGGAAGTCATTCCCTAAGCCGGCAGTTACAGGTAAGATCCAAAGCCTTGAGCTCCATTTTCATGTCTTTTATTCCTATTTTTAACCATTTTTAGTTTTTTTGAGGGAGGTTTTGTAAAAAGTTTTTCGCCCTCAGTCGGCACGACTTCCGGGCACGGAATCGCACAGGCCTAGGTTGATTAACAAAGCATGTCGCGTCATTGGTGCAACTGTTTTTAAAACAGGCGCGTCAATGCCATGAATAGGAAAAAACCCTATTTCCTCACAAAATCACCGTTAAAACTTGAATTTTATGGGCCAAGCATGATTGTTGACTCAAATTAATGGTTTTTGTAGGAAAGAGTCGCTGAAAATGGTGGACTAGAAAGAATAGGAACATGAGAATGTGGACACCCAGGCACTGAATGATCCAAATTGCTTGGAAGATTTGAGGGATTGCAAGCTCCTCAAATTCTTTCTCACGCCAGGGATGCGAGCTCAACCCGAGTTGCTCCAGTACCTGATTAGTCTTTGGGAAATAAATTGGGAAATATTTGTCATTGGTGACTAGGAGTTGGAATTGGAAACTTCATATGTATATTTCATCATTGGATTGTCTCGAAAAGGGGAACCTATCAACTTGTATGGGTCACGACTGATTGGGGCAAGCATATCCTCATTTCTTGCTGAACACTACCCTGAGGCCTTGAAATCCAAGAGTTAGAAGATTGAGAATTTCACCGTTCAGTATCTGACACTAAGAGTGCTTCTGTTGACCATCAACAGAGTGGTGAGGTCCCAAGCTATACACGATACCAACAAGTTGAAGTTCATGTATGCTATCGACTATACAACACCTACGATCTTTAACTGGACAATGTTTCTAGGAAAACTAGTGTCTTTTCGATCTACTAGCCCCACTAGGATTGGCAGCTATCCTAGAAACAAACAATCAAAGTAATTTGTGATTTCCTCTATATATGATAGGTAAGAGAGAAGCAAAGGGACTAACCTGGATCTTCTGCTTGACTCCTTGCTTGATTTCTCTCCCCCTTGATAGAGCTTGCACCTCTTCTCATACTTATCCCACTCAAAGAATACCTATAGAGACAAAGTAACAAAACAATATCAAAGCATCTTGATCTATTATATCATAAGCATTGCAGAATCAGAAATACAATGAACATACAATAGCATTCATAAATAACAACATTCACAAATACACAATTGTATGGAGGAAAACTCAAAGAACTTTATTAATAATAGAAGGGAGAATTACAACCCAATTGTCTGATCCAGCATCATCCTCCCAGCATCAAATCCCTCTTAACCTCATGACAAGTAAGATCACCCAACAATACAATGCTCTTTCTCAGATACAAACTATCAGCACTTCCTTACAAATTACCAAATTCCAGCCCCTAGATCTCTCAGATGAGGGATCCATTTATAGATGTCTGCAAGGGTGTGAGTCATATCTGGGTTTTTGATTAGTGTCATTCCACTTGTTGTTTTTGGTTCCACTTGGAGATTTCTTGGATCTCTTACTCATCCCTAGGTGAATTCAGAGAAACAAGTGTCATAGGAGAAGTTTCTAGTAGATTCCATGAGCATCCACTTAGAAAATTGTCTCGGAAATTTGTCCATTCTCGCTCATCGCACCCCAAAAAAGGCCTCATCAGTATGCATTGCACCAGGCTAGTGTAGAAGTCAATATGAATTGCACCCTGACAGTGGAGCAGTCAGTATGGTCCTATTTTGGCCAGTTCTGGATGGTTTTTCAGGTGGAACTTTTGGGGAATGATGTAATCATTTGACCATGATCTTTTAGGGTATGAAACAACACTTTTAGGGATTAAAGAGCCCTAGTTTATCGACATATAAGATTGGGGTTGAATTTCCCAAATATGTCTATAACAACTGCCCCCTAAAGCATGAAGTCGTAAATCTTTGATGTCAGGTGAAATGCTTTAACATGAGGATCCGAGGTTTTCGAAACTGGAAGGTGACCTGTATAAGATACAATACAATACATCATCATCATATAATTTTCATGATCTAGATGAGGTGGGCATTCCCATGCTCAACTTTATAAATTCATTTCATGTACATAGAACAGATAATCATCTGCAGTTGCAGACTGGTGATTCTTCATATGTAGGGTCATCGTCCCTGGCTTGGATGACCATCTGTGTAGCTTCTGTGTACATTTGATGTCTTTATATTCCTGAATATATCACAGCCCAGATGGATGAAACTAGATCCAGGGTCTTAAAACTCGTTCAATCTCCGCCTGATGTACAAGTTGATTCATGTGAAAAGATGTTCTAAAGTCGAACATGGAAAGACATCACCTGATTACCAGCCAATAATGTGAGCTGTTAACAGACGCAAGAGGAATCACCGATAATGATAATGACCCTCAAGGTACAATTCACGTGGTGTGAATATATGATCCGATGTCAAATACCACGCCAAATCTTTCAGTCGAAGGCCATTGATGTCAACCTATTGCCAAAAGTGAGAAACTTGCCATTAAGGCATGCAAGCTTCAAAGTACTGAAAGGGTTTTTTCTAAGTCAAATTCTTGGATAATCAGATGATGTTGACAAGAAGTGACTCATCGTAGGAGGGCCTTACTGTATCCCACATCTACGACACGAAATGAAGCAAATGATTTTCTGGAGGTGAAAACGATTGACGACACAAGGTTCAGGAAGGGCGGTCATGAAAAATGGAGATTGAAGGTATTGCAGTGGAAGAGGCATTAACTGGATGGTGAATTCTCAACTGGATGAATTCTCTTGAACATGTCGACGACAATGAGATGGATTGGTAGCGTTAACCCCAAAAATGGATGGTGTGAAAGACCAATGGTGAAATCACCAGTGAACGAAATAACCCAACCCGACTCAATCATGGTGATGGAGTGAAACTATCATGTTCAAGAGCGATCTGCTACCATAAAATTCTTTAAGTTTTCTTCCCTTTTTCCCTAGTCATTATTGACCAATACCTCTTTATTTTTTTCAAGCTTGAGGAGGATAACATGTGCTTGTTATATAATTTCCCCTTCAGGCAAACCTATCGCTATGTTTTACCAAGTCTAGCGATAGTGAAACTCGTTCTTGTATGGGTAGACAAGTTTGTCGCTATTGTTTTAACGAGTTTAATGACAAAGACAACTCGGTCTTTTTCATGTTTAGAGAGTTTGAAAAGGGACGAAAAGAAAACTCCAATAGTTCTTTTTCGTAGCATAATCCCTTAGGTCCGAAAAAAGATTAAAATAATACAAAAGGGATGACTTTTCCAATCACTTTAGCGAGTGGAAAAGACAAGCGCTCGAACTTTTTCGTGAGATAATCCCTCCGGTCTGAAAAAGATTAAAATATACAGGAGGGATGGTGCTTCCAATCACTTTAATGAGCTGGAGAGGCTAATTGCTCAACAATATTTTCATATTTAACGAGTCTGAAAAGGGTTTAAAGAGGACTCGTTTTTTGGGAACGAGTGGTGTCCAGGGTAGCAATTGGTTCCGGGTAACCTTGGAACTTCTCAAAACATGGTGATGTGAAGAGGGTGGCTAATAGGACCACACATCGTAGCTATTCATCAAAAGGGTAAACAATCAAGTGGAAGCATATGAACGGCCAAAAGAATGGAGGTGATGGCAAGAGCACAACCAAGGCTCAAAAGGCTGATGTAATGGCAATCACAAAGGTTATTTATCGAAGGTAGGTTCATTTTTTAAAGAGCTTGAACTCTGGGGGAACATATGCTCTGTTTGGGTGCAGTTCATTTTTTAACGAGCTTGAACCTTGCAGAAACTATGCTCAGTGAAGGCGAGTTCATTTTTTAGCGAGCTTGAACCTTGCGGAAACTATGCTTGGAGAAGGCGAGTTCATTTTTTAGCGAGCTTGCACCTTGCGGAAACTATGCTCGATGGTAGGTTTATTTTTTAATGAGCTTGAACCATGTGATAACATTGCTCAGATTTTAGTCTTATTTTTATGTAAACTAGAAACGACAAAACTAAAAAGCTAGGAAAACTAAAAAAAACTAAGAAACTACTGAGGTTAGGTAGGATAGTTTCATCAACGGTTAGACAAAACACTTCCTTTGCTTCGTCTGGGGTGCAGATGATCCAGGTGGATGTTGGTGGCCACCCACCTATCCCATTTGGACCCCCACAACTGTCTCTTTTAGCTTTTTCAGTTTACTAAATTGTAGCACAGTTTACTATTTTTAGCAGTTTTTCAGGTCCTGAACTTCTGGAGCCGTTTTGAGGCCCTAAACGACGTTTTTTGGGGAATCTGGGGCAACATGGGTCCATGGACCGATGTTTCCTCCCAAAGTGGTAGTACTCGGATAGATCTTTCTAACGAGCTATCGTACACGTCAAACGGAGATCGTATGCCAAAGTTACGACCCCGGGAAATTGATGTACCAATTTACCCAAACGGGGCCCACAATTTGGCGTTTCATCTTCTAGGGTTAGGTTTCGGGATGTGAAGGGTTTTCCATTGTTTCTCAACAATAAATAGGCCTTCGAGCCTCATTGTAACACAGTTTAGAACAGTTCAGAGGCATGTAGCCGCACATCTCTTCTCAGAGATAAGCTACCATCGCCCTAGCTGGTTTATTTCCATTTCTGGTTGTAAGCATATTTCAGTATTTTACAGTAATGAAATGAAGTATTATTTCCGCTGCATCTTTGTGTTTATGGTTATCTCTGTATTTTATTGCGTTCCTGTTTAAATCCGGATCAGTGGTATCAGAGCGGTCTACTTTTTCTTTGTTTTTCTTTGCATGTCCCCAACAAGGTCGGGATATAAGGAGTTAGGGCTTGAACTGGTCGAACCTTTGCAAGACCAGCCTCGCAAATCCCGACGGCCTCCCATGGCAGATGAGAAGAAAGACGAGGGGGCAGGAGATCCCATCAAAATCTTGCTCGAAGAAGCCCTCGAGCGACAATGGAACGCGATGATGGACAGCTTTGCCCAGATCCTTCAGCGGCTACCCAGAAGCGACGCATCGACTTCCAGCAGCTACTCTGGAAACGCCACGCCCTTTAAGGTACAAGTTAATTTTGAAATCCCCATATTCGAGGGTCAGATAGACGCAGATGCCGTAGATAAATGGTTAAATCTGCTAGAGGGTTATTTTTCTGTTCATGAATTTTCGAGTCGGGAAAAGATTGTTTTCGCTCTTCTCAAAGCAGCCCCCCACGTCAAGGACTGGTGGGAAACCTACTGCGAGCAGAAGGATGAAAGTACAGGCTCACTATTTTCAGCCACACCCACTTGGAATGACTTTCGGGATGCCATCAAGGAGCAGTACTACCCTGTCGGAAGCTATGAGGACAAATACATCAAATGGACCACACTGCGGCAGGGACGAGACCAAGATGTGTCGGAGTTCACAAACATTTTTCATGCCCTTCGCACACAGTTCGGTATCAAAGATTCTGAGCTGCATCTGGTACTCAAATACCGCGGCTGCCTACACAAATACATCCAAGAAGAGATGGGGTTCTTGAACATCTCCTCGCTTGGCGCAGCATACCGGTATGCCGTCAAGATCGAGCAAAAGTTCAAACAGAAGAAGCAAGAGTTTGGATCTGCAAATCCGAAGCCCAAAGGACAAAGCCAAGGCGGGGTGACCCAATACAACCCATCGAAGCCGCAAGAAAAGAACAACACCGTGAAACCGAAAAAGGAGGACACAGGAAAGTGGTGTAAGAGTCCCACTCATAACACAAGTGAGTGTCGGACCAAGCAGTCGCTGGTGGCTGAGTTGAAGGCTTCCAAATCAGATGCATGTTCTGACCCTGAGCCAGAACCCGATAAGGGGAATGGCAAAGGGAAGCAAATCATTGATGTGGATCCCAGCGCCACTGTTGCCACTGCCAAGATCCAGAAAGATGAGCCCGAAAATCCAGAGGAAGGGGAGCGTCTTTTCCACTCACAGATGTGGGTGAAGGGTTCACCGCTGCAATTCATTGTCGACAGTGGCAGCCAAAAGAACCTCATTTCAGCAGAGGTCGTGAAGCGGTTGGGCCTACCGACTACACCACACCCACAGCCGTACAGTATCGGGTGGCTTCACGGAGGACGAGATCTGAAAGTTCGCCAGCAGTGTCGCCTTCCCTACAGCATCAAACCCTTCACAGACGAGGTATTGTGTGATGTTACACCTCTAGATGTTTGTGATGTATTATTAGGCCAGCCATACTTGTGGAGGCGACATGATGTGTATGAGTCTAGGCCTCGTGCTGTCATTATTTCTTTGAATAATTCATTATACAGGATACCAGAGGTAGCCCCACCTACCGCCACATCTTTGATCACTGCTAAGAAAGGCAGCAAGCTCATCTCCCAGACCAGGAAATTAATCTGTCTGGTTCACTCCCAAAGTAAGGGGAAGATTGTTGCTACATCCATGACCCCCGCAAAGGGTTCCTCCACGCAGCAGCAGCAGCAAAGGGATACAGTCATGACAAGACACAGGAGCAACTTCTCCTCACCCAAAGGGGTACCACATAAGTTTCAGGTGAGCGACAAAGTTTGGTTGCATCTGCAGAGAGAACGCCTTACCAGAACCCATCAGAAACTCAGGCGACTCCGACATGGTCCTTACACTAGTACCAAGGATACGGGAAACAATGCTTTGAAGCACAACATTCCTCCATTCCTTCGCTTGCACCAAGTGTTCAATGTGGACCATCGCCGACCATGCTTCCCACCATTTTTGGTCACAGCAGAGATTGCAGAACAGCTCACCAGAGACCCAGCTCAGCAGAAGCTTCCTCATCTCAGGGATGAACTCAACGCAATGGGGACCATTTCTTCCTAAGGGGGGAGGAATGATCCAGGTGGATGTTGGTGGCCACCCACCTATCCCATTTGGACCCCCACAACTGTCTCTTTTAGCTTTTTCAGTTTCCTCAATCGTAGCACAGTTTACTATTTTTAGTAGTTTTTCGGGTCCTGAACTTCTGGAGCCGTTTTGAGGCCCTAAACGACGTTTTTTTGGGAATCTGGAGCAACATGGGTCCATGGACCCATGTTGCCTCCCAAAGTGGTAGTACTCGGATAGATCTTTCTAACGAGCTATCGTACGCATCAAACGGAGATCGTATGCCAAAGTTACGACCCCGGGAAATTGATGTACTAATTTACCCAAACGGGGCCCACAATTTGGCGTTTCATCTTCTAGGGTTAGGTTTCGGGATGTGAAGGGTTTTCCATTGTTTCTCAACAATAAATAGGCCTTCGAGCCTCATTGTAACACAGTTTAGAACAGTTCAGAGGCATGTAGCCGCACATCTCTTCTCAGAGATAAGCTACCATCGCCCTAGCTAGTTTATTTCCATTTCTGGTTGTAAGCATATTTCAGTATTTTACAGTAATGAAATGAAGTATTATTTCCGCTGCATCTTTGTGTTTATGGTTATCTCTGTATTTTATTGCGTTCCTGTTTAAATCCGGATCAGCAGACAAAGGTGAATGGTGGATCAGACCAATCACCTAACCTAAGAAGTTGAAAAACTAAAAAGCTAAAAAGCTAAAAAATGAAATTGGTCGTTTTTTTCTTGCATAAAAATGTTCAGGCATCGAGAAAAGAAGAGTCTCCAGGTAACCATATGGAAATCAATGCGGTTAAGCAGGATTGTTTTGTCATCGGAGCTGACGAAACACTTCCTTGGCTTTTTCCATCAAATAGACAAAGGTGAATGGTGTGAGATAACACTTCCAATCACATAACCTATACGGAAACCTATCTTTTCAGCTGGGTTCGTCTGCCTAAGCAGACCAGGGTGCATGCCCCCTAAGCTTAGTTACATTCACCAGACTACTCACAGTAATTAGGTGGATGGAATGAAGGTTGAAGAGACACTCTTTATGCAAAAGGACCATTTAGGGATGATGGTTGACTTGGAGTTGTGTTTGAACTGGGAAATGAAAGTTGGTTAATAAGCTGGACAATCTTGCCTTCATGTGGGAAACACATCACTCAAAAGAGTGTTGAAACAATAGCCTCCATGTTGTAAACATAGTCACACCCAAGGAGTAGATTGTAATCTAATGGGCCTTGGACTACAATCGCATTCAAGTGAACGGTTTTCCTTCTTAAAGTAATTGGTAACTTAGGAAGGATCCCTAACGGGCGACTGGCTCCTTTGTTAAAGCCTGACAAATTCTGTGTAACAGGCATAAGCGATGGCAAACCAAGCGCTTTCCAAGCAGTTGAGGAAAGGGTACTCACTAATGCCCCTTCATCTATGATAGTTCCAGACATGATCATTTTGTAAACTTGTACTATGATCTGGAATGGTACATTAGAAGGAAGGCGAGATCTTGCTAGTCGATTCCAATCAAAGGAAGCGATTAGACTACTTGGAGGGGGTACCAAATAAATGGGTGAAATAACCCCTTGAGTAGCGGGAACTGGGGGATTCTCTTCCTGTTGTGAAGGAACGGGCGGATTGCCCCCAAGTTCATCGAACTCTGAAGTAACAAAGAGAATTTGAACGGTATTGTTCTCACTCTCTTGAGGATGGATATGATCTTCTAAAGGTAAAACTGGGTTGACTGCCATCTCGACCTGTTGACTTTGGTCCGATATGGACTCAAAAGATTCACTTTCAACGATAGGTGTTTCGACCAACGGTTCAGTTAAGTCAGTCGGATTTTCAACTAGTAAAGGACTAGGGGAGAGTTTCTTGTATCCAGGTGGAAATCACTGCGGTGAAGCGGGACGGTTATGCAAGACTCTTTTGGACTCACACAAAAAAGGACAACAGGGAAGTGTATGGTTCCCTTCACATAACGCACATGGAACTTTGACTTTTCCTTTCTGTCCGTGGACTTCACTATCACTAGTTGATGGTGTATTATCAACATGATCAGCAGAGGTTGATGACACCAGTTGGTGCGAACGAGGGGACCATTCTCTCAAGATCCGGGGAATGCACGGACAATCTTGATGAAAATGGTCTTCTCTACAGATTATGCATGGATATCTAGGTTTATGAGCTTTAATGTGTGGATTTTGACCAGCTGATGCATCCAAATCTATGGTTGGTTGGTTGTCCCCTTGCTAAATTGGCTCCTTCTTCTTCTCCTTACCTTTCTTTTTCTTCTTAACCACTTGGTTATTAGCATCACTACTTTCACCAAGAGAAGAGGAAGAAGGGGAGGGAGAAACAAACGAAGAAGAAGGTGAGGGGTCAACCTTAGCATAAACTGGACGTTGATTTGATTGCTGAGTAATTACGTTATTTTGAACCACAAAGGTTGAGAATAGCCATACTAGCAAGCTAATAGTAAGTCCTAGAAGGGACAAAGTGGCCATATGAGGAGTACCAATATTTCCCCAAGAAGTAAAAGGACTAGGAATCCCCTCAAAAGGGATTCCATGATTGGTGGACTCCATTATCTCAACCTAAGATCAACGATGGAAACAGGGATGTTATTCCGAAATTAATAAATTTTAACGATGCTTTGACACAAATTTTTCTTTTTCAATTTTTAAGATTCCAGAAAAAGCTAAAGATGACTCTAGTCCCCTTCGATTTTTAATGATCCTGAAGTGACAAGTGCTCAGATGGACCTTTTCTTTTAAAGAGTTGAAAAGGAATGAAAGTGACTACTCTGGAGATCTAGACAGAGGGATTACCAAACCAATTGCAAAACTGCAAAATACACCTTGGTGATAAATTAAAGAGAAATTACCAAGGACTTATGTACAGCAGTCAATCTTCCTGAATGTTGTGTTCAGTGCATTGCGATCGATAGGGCGGCAGACATGGCTTCCTATGGAGAAAGGATATAAACCTATTGGGGTCTCCCACTATATACACGACGGTACGGGGAGCACAAGTCCATGCTAGCACTTGTCGTATCAAAGAGGAGGAATCATCCAACCTTCAATGAAAACGATAGTTACTAGATTTTACGACGCCGGAACACGTCTCTAGCCTAGACCTCTAGATGTGTTGCGTTAGGTTCCAAAGCGTTGTTAAGTTCCTTGAAATTTATTTTAGAGTTGATATTGTTTAAAATTTTTCCTTTCAATGGTTCACTGCATGATGTAGATTTAAAATTCCTAAGTATGCAGTCTATAATGATAAACAATCGTTTTTTATTTTGATCAATGAAATCCTAGCTACTAAGGAAAGAATATTACGATTTCTTTCAAACAAAGAGCAAAGAGCACACACTAAATGCACTTTTCCTAAATCATTTTTCGCACACAGTCTAAATGCAAATGCAAATGCATGTATTCGTTTTTCATTTTCTTTAATGTGAAAATGCCAAAAAAGAAAACTAAAAGAAAGATCTGAAATATTTTTACTCAAAGCGACATTTCGATAAAAAAAATTTCAAAATAGAAAGGAAGACTAAACGACACTTTTCGATTTCGAATAGGAAATGGTTTCGACACTTCAAAATATCAACAAACCAAATCAAATACATGACAAACAGTTCAATCAACTATCCAAGGAAGGAAGACTCAATGACACTTCTCTTTTTGACACAAAACGATAATTACGACACTTTTGCACCAAAACGACAGTTCGATTTAAGCAACTTTTCAACAAAGGACCGTAAATGATGGAAAAATACATAAAAACATTTACTAATCCTAATAAGTGGAGGCTAATCTATCTTATGCAAGGAGGCTTCAGTAATGAGGTATTATCCATAAGCAGCAAAACAACTAAACAGAGCTGAAAACAAGGACAAAAACCCCAAATTTCAAGAAGGGAAATAGGCTCAGTCAGTCATCGCACCTGGGCTTCACAAAAACAAGGTTGCATCACACTTTTTAGACTCGGGAGGAGAAATGCATATTGGCAGACAGTGACAGACAATGTGATGGGCCAAGGAGCACAACTGAGGTGGGTTTTGGCTCAGATTTGCAGCTGATTTCAGTGAGTTAAGCTGAGCTATGATAGACAGTAAAAAGCAAAGTACAGAGGTATGATCTTGGGAGGTTACTAAGCTACCACAAGGGCATCTAGAATGTTTGTAAGTCAAATGTTCAGCTCATAAACTAAATCGGAGATTGACTGAAGCAGCATTCATCTACCAGGCAATTGTAGAGCAAGAGCAATTCGAAGGCTATCTGGCTCACTTCAGGCTCCATATATAGTTTATAAAACAAACAACAATAACCAACAGACATCTATTCGATCCCCAGTGGAGTCATCGTTTTGTTTCCGGAAAAACTAGTGTCTTTTAGATCTGCTAGCCCCACTAGGATTGGCAGCTATCCTAGAAACAAACAATCAAAGTAATTTGTGATTTCCTCTATGTATGATAGATAAGAGAGAAGCAAAGGGACTAATCTAGATCTTCCACTTGACTCCTTGCTTGATTTCTCTCCCCCTTGATAGAGCTTGCGCCTCTTCTCCTACTTATCCCACTCAGAGAATATCTATAGAAACAAAGTAACAAAACACTATTAAAGCATCTTTATCTATTATATCATAAGCATTGCATAATCAAAAATATAATGAACATACAATAGCATTCATAAATAACAACATTCACAAGTACAAAATTGTATGGAGGAAAAATCAAAGAACTTTATTAATAATAGAAGGGAGAATTACAACCCAACTGTCTGATCCAGCATCATCCTCCTAGCATCAAATCCCTCTTCACCTCATGAAAAGTAAGATCACCCAACAATACAATGCTCTTTCTCAGATACAAACTATCAGCACTTCCTTACAAATTACCAAATTCCAACCCCTAGATCTCTTAGATGAGGGATCCATTTATAGATGTCTGCAAGGGTGTGAGTCATCTCTGGGTTTTTTATTAGTGTCATTCCACTTGTTGTTTTTGGTTCCACTTGTAGATTTCTTGGTTCTCTTACTCATCCTTGGGCGAATTCAGAGAAACAAGTGTCATAGGAGAAGTTTCTAGTAGATTCCATGAGCATCCACTTAGCAAACTGTCTCGGACATTTGTCCATTCTCACTAATCACACCCCATATAAGGCCTCATTAGTATGCATCGCACCTGGCTAGTGTAGAAGTCAGTATGCATTGCACCCTGAGAGTGGAGCAATCAGTATGGTTCTGTTTTGTCTAGTTCTGGATGGTTTTTCAGGTGGAACTTTTGGGGAATGATGTAATCAGTTGACCATGATCTTTTAGGGTATGAAACAACACTTTTATGGATTAAAGAGCCCTACTTTATCAGCATATAAGATTGGGGTTGAAGTACCCAAATATTTCTATAACAGGCAGAGGCCATGAAGATCAACATAAAGCACCAGTTGACCAAACATAAGGCAGGGAATCTAAAGCAATTTTGCTTCATATCTGTGCTCATGAACTTTTTCTTGGAACAAGTGCCATTGTTCCAGTATCAGCTATATGAGGTGGATCCTCCCATGCCACGTGCTCTGCGGATTGCCCGCTGGAGTCATTTGATGCCCAGGATCACTGGGGGTCAACACATGTCATATAGACCTGCATTCTTTTCATGGTTGCGACAATAGAATATCATCGTGGAGGACTGGCCATATAGTGGCACCGACTTCCGTGGAGATCCGGACATGCCCTTACTAGATGGAGAGGATTTTGACGATGAAGGTAAAAAATCAATTTTTTAATTTTGAGATTTTTTAATTGTTTTTTGGTATATATGTGCTTATAACATTTCTCTTGTTAATGCAGACGTTGGACCAGAGCGGCCTACTGGGATGTCCCCAATAGCCAGGCGCGTCCCCCGCCCGATTGATGTTGTCACTCCTTATCAGGAGGGGAGTGACAACAAGGAGGAGATCGCGAGGAACCTTGAGGGGTTGACTCGTGGTATCCCAGAGTATGCTCGGGTAGGAGACATTCCTCGCCAGTACCAGAGACACACGATGGGAGTCTCGGATCAGATCCACCGATTTCTGACTCGTGTTGCACGAGCTATATCATGCTACCATGATCACCATGCTGATTAGTTCCTAGGTCCAGCACTTACATTTTTTGAGGCCTGCGTGCCACGGATATATGAGGCCTGCGAGCCGCCGATGTTATTTTAGACACACATATTATTTTTTGGGGTTCTGATGTATCAAACATTATCGCCATATCTATATATATATATATATATTATGTACTTCCTTGCTTATTATGGTACAAATGGTTTGTTTTATCTTTTCACATGTTTCGTAAATGTCTATCCAACACATAATTAGCTAATTCATCTGTCAATGTATTCATGTGCCTAGGAATATGATGATATGTAATGTAATCAAAAATTCTTTCCAGTAGACGAATACGGAGATACATTCTCAATATTTTAGGGTTTCTAGCAGAATATTGCCTGTTGAGTTGAAGGACAACAAGCTGTGAATCTTGGTTGACAACCAACTCTCTAATGTCAAGAGCAATGGCTTCTGACAACAGTTCGATGACCGCACTGTATTCAACAATGTTTTTAGTTGTACAACCTAAATAGATACCTTGAATGTCAATCAACTTACCTTTAGGGTCATAAATAGCCCATGTCGCCGATGATAGGTTCCGAGTACTATGGAAAGCATTATCAGCGAAACTGATGTGAGGAGTCGCAGACATCTGAAAAGCAAGAAAAGCGTAATAACAGGAAAGTTGTTTGAAAAGTAACACACCAAACCACACTACACAAAAATGAATGACACACTAATGTACACAAGTAACCATGCAAGATGACCTAAGCATAGTACTTCTTGAGGGATTCTGTCACCAGACTCGGGTAATCAATCAATAGAGATGAACACCAGAGTTTTACCGTTGACATGACGAGTAAGCATCGACTCGGCCAAATAATGGAGTAGAACTCATATAAGGCGTTGCCCCCATTCCCCCTGGGCGAGGGAGGATTATGAGTCGAATGGAAACCCCATTGCAAGGATGGGCAATCGGTAAAATATCGGGGAGGGTGAAAAATTTCGAATCCATGAAGGGATAAATGTGCCCTTAGTTGAAAGATCTTGACCACGTTAGGGTAAACTGACAAGTCAATAAGCAGCTGAGAAGAAAACTTCTCAAGACACATAGATAGGACCGCTAGGCGAGGCAATAATGAGGAACGATGATGAGTATCAGTCCAAGGTGGTTCCTCGAGAAACATGACTTCCATGATACCTTCATCAGCAAGGAAGGTCTCGGCCAAGGGATCAGGTGATTCCAAAGTGCCAAGCCATCGAGATTGGGAGTACGTATCGAGAGAGGTCTTTGAAACAAAAAAATCAAAGGATGCGGAACTTGAAGTTGAAACAACTTCCACGTAATTGACTTTGGCAGGACTAAGTGGCATAACCTTACCCCAATTATCAACAAGATCTGGTGAAGGTATGACCCAAGGATCAGATCTAATTAAGATCATGTTGACAGAGGCAACATGAGGAGGTGGGAGTGGAAAAATTCCCATTAAGGCAGAATCTTTAAATATACCTGCCTCTACACTCGCATAGGGAGCACCAGTGTGCTTGAGGTATGGAACATTGCCATCCAAGGAGGAAGAGGCAAAGAAAGACAGTTGGTCGACAATGACAATCTTCCCTTGATGGGTAAAACGAATCACACGAAATAGGGAGGAGGTTATAACATGCATAGCATGGTTCCAGCTCTAGCCGAGTAGAAGATTGTAATTGATATTGGCATTAATTATCTCTACCTCAACTTGCACTGTCTTGCCTTCGAGAGTAATGGCAAGGTTAGGTAAGACACCGAAGGGTCACAAATTGTGCCCATCTAAAGCTTCCAAAGTGTTCGGAGATTGGTTCAAAGCAAGAGAACCAATAGCCTTCCAACATGTTGTTGACATGATGCAGGTGGAAGCACCTTCATTGATGACAGTCCTGTGGATGGTCTTCTCATTGATGATTACCTGAATGAGAAATCAAATCTGATGAGGGAGGTGTAGAACATGGTTCTCTAGATCAAAACATATCAAATTGGAATCGATGGGATCGATACCCCTGATAGCTGATAGCAAATATTTCCACTGCGATGGGCAGCTTTGGAGCACATCAAGAGCCAACATAGCTAACGGCACCTGAGCCAAATCCTCAACAATATTATAGTGTTGAGCGGCTTGGGTGTTAGGATTGTATGAGGATTTCCACAACACACCTCGAGAGGGTGGCCGTATAACGGAATCAGGGTTAGGGCGCTCGATATGAAGAGGGCCAGAACTCGGGGCAGAAGAAGAAGGGGTGGCTTCTTTCTCTTTCCCAGCTACCAGAGCAGGAGTTTGATAATCTTTTGATCTAGTAGCCACATTAATAGGCATACTCATCATGAACACTTGAGATCTTGAGGAAGCAGATGATTGGGGTTGGTCTACCATTTGGGTCTGCTGAGATAGAAATGGCTCTTTGAGGACAGCGGGGGTCCCTTTGAGCAAGCTACTAACTTTGGATCATCGATGGAAATCCTTAGTGTAGTGATCTTCCTCGCAAATGAGGCAGGGATACTTAGGTTTCCATTGTGAAGATTCACCAGTAGACATTTTGGGAGGACCCTGTTTCGGGGCATTAGCCTTACCCTTGCCTTTGCCTTTCTTCTTATCTTTCAAGGATTTGTCCGATGCCGCAGATTGGACAGCATGGACCTCTAAGGTTTTACCAAGGCTAGGTGGATTCTGGGAAGAACTATTAGGAGCAGCATTCGAGACCAACTCCTGTTTGGAAGAAGATTTAGCAAGGGTCTGGGATACTGAACCAATAACTCCATCGATAGGAGGTGTAGCTTGTGACTTTGATGTCACAGGATCGAATGATGGCCGTGGAGCATTGGGTAATAACTCGTACAAAGTTCTAGACTGAGAGTAAACTAGATCTAAGTATTGGGCATGAGCAATGGCTTTCTCTTCAATAACGCATCCACCCATAGCTATATCGTGAGCAATTGGGTCCACGAATGATATAGTGAACCATTCAGTGAGCAACTGATCAGCAATATCAAATTTGATTAGGTGATGTCTACGTCTCCATTCATGGATGTGATCGAAGATGTGTGTCATAGTATCTTGCTTAAGCGATGTGAGCAAATAGGTGCCAGTTTCGTAGTGAACCGGCAACTGAAAATGCGTGAGGAAAGCCATGGCTAAAGAGTTAAAGTCAAGGTAAGTACTTCGAGGAAGCTCAATGTACCACTTGGTTATAGCGCTTGTGAGGGTTCATTGGAAAAGACAGAGACAAATGGAATCGTCAATGTAAGAGTTTGAAGAGCACCACAGGTGATATGTCATCACATGTGCCTGAGGATCTTCTTTTGCTTTCCCATTGAACTTTGGACAATCGCTTGGTATCTTGGACGGCACTGAAGGCTAGTATGGCAAATGAAAGATTGGATCATTCATAAGGCAAGATACATCTGGCAACTCGAGTGTGGCCAAGAATGGAAATTGGGTGGTAAAAGGCATAGGAGGTCGATAAGTGGTCCGAACGGAGGAGCCCATCCCTGTTGGTAAGGATTTTTACCCCATAGTGGGGGATTTGGCCATATGGCATCTGATGCTCCCCCATTGCGAGTTACCTTGACCATAGTGTAGGTTTTAACCCCGTACAGAAATTACCTGCATGCGAATTATAAAACACAGAAAATAAATAATGCGAGAGCAGAACACATAAAACACATATACACAGAGATTTCCCCTGGATCCCAAAACCGGGACTACCGGCTTGATTTTTCATTATGTTCCTTTTAATGTTACAATACATATTTATACATGCCGAAGCATCCAATACCATGGACCGAAAAACCATCGCGTCCAATACCATGGACCGAAAAACGTTGCGTCCAAAAAACATGTGCGAAAATCATGCACAATACCATAGGTGGGTCCGCCCAACCTAACATAGGGTCCAAAACCAAAATTTTCCAGGGCACTGCCCTGGACCCCATAAAGTGGGGTTACGAGTGCCCTTCAAACCCCCTGTTAACTACATGGAAAGAATATAACACAACCCAACATTCTCCCACTTGTTGTTTTCTTTCCACAGGGGGCCACAAGAGAGCTTAGTCATTTTCCCAGCCCTAAAATGCCCATTGTCTCTCTACACCAAGAAAACTTCTTAGAGCTCACAGATTTTGTCAATGCATCTGCAGTATTCTTCAAAGTGTCCACCTTTACCAACAACACCTTTTTTTCTTCTATCATATCCCTCACAAAGTGATACTGAACATCAATATGCCTTGTCTTTAAATGATATGTAGGGTTCTTTTCCAAGAAAATTGTACTTTGGCTGTCACAGTCTATCCTTATAGCTTCCTGTACTAACCCCATACTTGAACACAATTTCTGCAACCAAAATGCTTCCTTGCTTGCATGAGTGGCTGCCATGTATTCTGCCTCTGTAGTTGATAGTGCCACTACAGATTGTTTCTTACTCATCCAACTGACTGCACCTCCAAATAGGTTAAACACATACCCACTTGTAGATCTTCTCTGATCCAAATCTCCAACCCAGTTTACATCAACAAAGCCACGAATATCCAACACTCTGTCCAATCCTGATCTTCCTTGGTAGCAAAGACCATAATCACTAGTGCCACGCAAATACCTAAAAACCCACTTCACTGTTGTCTAATGCTTCTTTCCTAGTTTTGACATAAACCTGCTCAATACTCCAACTGCATGTGCAATTTCTGGTCTAGTACAGACCATTGCATACATCAGGCTACCGACTACACTTGCATATGGAACATGGGACATGTCCTCTTCCTCTTCTTGGCAACAGGAGAAAAAATATCACCAAAATCAATTCCCGACACCTGGGAATAACCTTTTGCTACCAACCGAGCTTTGAATTTCTCCACTTTTCCTTCTACATTTGTCTTCTTTTTGAACACCCATTTGCTGCCAATGGATTTCCTTCCAACCGGCAACTCCACCAAATCCCAAGCCTCATTTTTGTGCAAAGATTCCATTTCATCAACCATGGCCTCTTTCCACAGTTTTCCATCCTCTGAATCTATTGCTTTCTTCACAGTTCTGGGATCATCGTCAGTAATAGATAAAGCAAAATTTGAACAGAAAGCAAATGGACTATATCTTTCAAGCTGCCTTCTTTCTCGAACTGATCTTCTCACATCCAAATTTTGTGGCTCTTCATTTTCTGATTCCTCCTCTGTTGTAGAGTCTGATTCTTCCTCCTTTAGCTCAAACTCTATCTTCTCAGGTTCCTTTCGTCGGACTTCATGTTTGATAACATCTTTCACCTCTCTGAACACCACATATCGGTTGTACACAACCTTCCGTGTGACTGTGTTCCAAAGCTTATAACCCTTTAAACCATCCTTATACCTAATAAAAATGCACTTTTCATATTTACTATCCAACTTAGTTCATTTCTCATTTGGAACATGTACATAAGCATCACATCCAAATACCCTCAGATGTGAAAGAGAAGGTTTCTTACTAGTCCATACCTCTTGTGGAGTCTTATCCTCCAACGCTGATGAAGGTGACCTGTTGACTAGGTAACATGCAGTATCCACCGCCTCTGCCCAGAATTCATGTCCTAACCTGGCACCACTGAGCATGCTTCTTGCCCTTTCCATCAACGTCTTTTTCATTCTTTCTGCAACTCCATTTTGTTGAGGTGTATATGGAGTAGTTTTCTGCCGTGATATACCACACTTCTTACAGAATTCTTCAAATTCCTTGCTACAAAACTCTCCACCATTATCTGTCCTAAACACCTTTATCTTCTTCTCTGTCTTATTTTCCACTAGAGCCTTAAATTCTTTAAACTTGTCAAAGACTTCAGATTTCTTCTTAAGGAAATATATCCATGTATTCCTCGAGAAGTCATTTATAAATGATACATAGTACACAGAATTACCCAGTGATGGAAGCTTCACATGTCCAAACACATCACTGTGCACAAGCTCTAATATTTGTTTCACCCTCTTACTACCAGAGGGGAAACTCACACGATTCTGCTTCCCATATACACAATTTTCACAAAAATCAAAATCCAGAGAGCTATTAATCATACCTTCTACCATACCTTTACCATGAAGTATTCGAAGGCCCTTCTCTCCAATATGTCAAAGCCTTTGATGCCACAGCATGGTCTTCTCTCCAGAGACCACTAGATTTTCTACTCCACTTTTAGGAACTAGAGAACTATTGCACCCATCAATAACAGTGCTACCTTGCAGCTTGTACAGAGTTCCAATCCGAACTCCCCGCATCAATGCCAGTGCTCCCTGAACCATCTTGCAGGTATCCTTCTCGAACACTGTTTTTACACCTGCATCATCCAACTTGCTTACATAAATCAGATTTCTGGCTAATGCGGGAATATGCAGAACACCTGGAAGTGTTCTAACCCTTCCACCTTGCAACTTCAACTTTACTTTTCCGCAACCAATGATTCTAGCCTTCCTGTCATCCCCCAAGAAGACATCACCACCATCATATTTCTCATACTCGCAGAACCACTCTCTATGGGGAGTGAAGTGAAAGGATGCACCTGAGTCAATCAACCATGCCTCATGATCTACATGTGTACTTGAAGAAGCCAAGTACACATCCCCACCTTCATCTGAGGTGGTTTTCACCTCTACAGAAGGAGCCTCATCAGATCCCTTTCCTTTGTCAGGAGCTTTAGATTTACAGTCCCTTTTGTAGTGCCCTTCCTTTCCACATTTCCAGCACACCACCTTTACAGGTTTTCCTGGAGATTTAGATCTCCCACTCGATGACTTATTTTTGTTTCTGTTCTGGGACCGTCCTCGTACAGACAAGGCATCACCATTCTAGCTCTCCATATTTTTCCATCTCATCTCCTCCGTCAGCAAGGATGAGACTATTTCATCAAAATGCAAGGCAGTTGCATTGCTACCTATTGCAATAACCAAACTATCCCACGAATCTGGTAGAGAACACAACAAACTAATGCACTTATCTTCATATGAAATTTTAATATCAATAGATGCTAACTGACTTACCACAGTATTAAATACATTCATATGCTCTGTCACCAAGTCTCCATCTTTCATCCTTAGGTTATACAGCTTTTTCCGCAGGAACAGTTTATTCACCAGAGACTTAGATTGGTACAAAGTCCCTAACTTGTCCCACAAAGCCTTCACCGTAGCTTCCCCTGATACATTCAGCAAAACTGAATCTAAGACACACAATCGTATTGTGCTCTTTGCCTTCCAATACAACTTCTTCCATTCTTCATCAGACACTCCCCTTGGTTTAGTACCTAGATCTACCGTGATCCACTAGTCTTTATCCACCAACAGATCCTCCATCTTGAGTTTCCACAACTCAAAACTCTGACCATTAAATTTCTCGATCTCTATATTTCCACTGCTCACCATCTTCTTTCACCACCAGAATCGATCTCGCAGATCTCCCACTGAACAGGGTCTACCATAGGCCCGAGCAAAACCCCTCAACAACAAAGGCGTCCCCTTGAAGCCAAAACAGCTCCAATACCAAATGTAGATTTTAACCCCGTACAAAAATTACCTGCATATGAATTATAAAACACAGAAAATAAATAATGTGAGAGCGGAACACATAAAACACATATACACAAAGATTTTCCCCTGGATCCCAAAACCGGGACTACCAGCTTGATTTTTCATTATGTTCCTTTCAATGTTACAATACATATTTATACATGCCAAAGCATCTAATACCATGGACCGAAAAACCATCGCTTCCAATATCATGGATCGAAAACCATCGCATCCAAAAAACATGTGCAAAAATCGTGCACAAAACCTAGGTGGGTCCGCCCAACCTACCATAGGGTCCAAAACCAAAATTTTCCAGGGCGCTACCCCGGACCCCATAAAGTGGGGTTATGGGTGCCCTTCAAACCCCCTGTTAACTACGTGGAAAGAATATAACACAACCCAACACATAGGGAGGATTTTGACCTTGAATACCTTGGAACTGTTCGGCCATAGGTTGTTGATAAGCAACGTATGGGTTAAAAGGCTATTGAGCCTGTTGACCTTGGACATATGGATATTGGACCTGTTGTCCTTGAACATATGGGTGATGAACCTGTTGTCCCTGAACAAGAGGATTTTGGACCTGATGTCCTTGGGCATAAGGTTGATACACTTGTTTCCCTTGGACATAGGGATTATGTACCTGCTACCCTTGACCAAAAGGATTTTGAACCTGTTGACCTAGGGCATTAGGGTTTTGTACCTGATGCCCTTGGCCAGAAGGGTTCTGAACCTGTTGACCTAGGACATTAGGATTTTGGGCCTGTTGCTGCAAGACTTGACCTTTGCCTTGCCCTTGCAAGGGTTGACCCTACTGATATGTATATAAGGGTTGTTGTTGCCCGGGTTGGTTTTGTTGTTACAAGGGTTGGCCTTGCGTCTGCAAAATTTGTCCCTGCGACTGCAGAGGTTGGCCCTGCGAGGACATGGGCTGGGAGGTGTGCGAAGCATATTGCATCTACTGTAGCACGGTTTGCTGCAACTGTTGCAAGGGTTGACCTTGCGGTTGTTGCAGCTGACCTTGTTGTGGGATGATTTTCCCTTGCTTTTGCACAGATAACCCTTGCTACAACAGAGGTTTCCCTTGTGGTAACAAAGGTTGCCCTTGTTTTTGTAGAGGTTGTCCTTGTTGTTGCAAGGGTACTTGAACAGTGCCCGAAAAAATTCTGAATTGAATCTAGCCATAGCCACCCTGGAAGGTGGATGAGCCAGGCTGAATGTACTACCCAGACTTAAGGTTGATTAACCATTCCTTGAGAACTATATGGAATGTAAGGAGTCTACTATTGGACTTGAGCCTCATAGGGCTGCTGATATTGGACATTACTCGATCCAGACAGACCAACAGGATTTTGAACCTGTTGGTACTAGACATTGCTTGATCTAGTAGGATCAGCAGGGTTATGAATAACAACATAAGAAGGTTGGTTCATACCAAGAATTTGAGCTTGTGAGCCACTCACATTGGTGGCACCTGACACCATGGAAACATTCAGGTTTCACTCCCCAGGCGGTTGCACAGCTTGGCCACTAACTAGAGGGATGGAGGAACTGACAAATACATTCCTCGAAACTGTCGGTTGGGATTGATGGGTGACTGGGATTAAAGATACAAGGGTGTTCAGAATGGTGGATTACACTGGGACTGAGGTAATAGCCTGTTGGGAAGTCATGTTCGTAATGAACGGACCTGAAGTAGGCATGGCCCCTGATGCCCAAATAGGGTTGTGGTAAAGTGATGAGGCACTAGGTGTACCTGAAACCAACTGTTTCAAAGACACATAGTTAGGTGGAAAACTGGCAGGAATAACCGCTGTATAGGGGAAACCCTCAAGAGGAAAAGGTTGTTCTTCCTCCTCAACAGTTTGTGGAGTAGAAACTTCTGACTCCTCCAGAGAGGTGATTGGAGCATCACCTTCGGGTTCCATATCTGGGAACAAACAATGACGAATTGCCAAAGAAGTATGAGGGGATAGTTCCGAAGGAACACCCGGCTGGTCATACGGACAATAAGGACGCTGCGTGATATCACAATAGGCTCAAATAGAGGATTCAGAGGGTAGATAACCAGTCCAAGCTGACCGTCAGTGGTCAGCGAGTTCTCAGGAGTTTGAACAGGATTATCCAAAGATTCCGGGCCAAGATCAGCAAATGACCCTGTATCTAAAGTAGGCGGAGGATGAGATGACAAAGTTTGAATGCTTAGAACAATTCTGAGTTCAACGCCTTGGTCCTTGAGTGACTCTGGTAACTTGGGAAACATCTTCTTAGACAATCTTTCAGATGGAGGAGAGGAAGAGGAACTGGGTGAACCAGACGATTTAACCACGATGACCTTGTCTTAGTCTACAGAAAAATAAACTTCAAGGATTTAAAATGTTCTTTAAGGGAAACTCACGATTTGGTCTCAGAAAAGACTAACAGGGTGTTATCAGATCGTGGGAAATCAATTATTAATATGCATAAAATATTGGTGCTCTTTCATTTTTTAAGAGTCAAGAAAGAAACAAAGATGACTCTATCGCTTTCGATTGGAAAAGAGCTTGAAAGGACAAGTGCTCGAATGATCTTTTAAGTTTAATGAGTCAAGAAGATGAAATGAATGCTCTGGATGATCTAGGTAAACAAGATTACCAGGAAACCGTGAACTACAGAATAACTCCCGGCAAGCTAATAAGTACAAGTAGGCAATCTCCCCGAATGTTGTGTTCGGTGTATCACGTTTACAAGGCGGCTGATTCAGCTTCCTAAGGATAAAGGATTGCAGCCTAGAGGGGTCTCTCATTATATACTCGACGATACGGGGAGCACAAATCTGTACTAACACTGTCTAATACCGAAGCTAACAACAGCTACTAGGTTTAAAGACGCTGGAACACGTCTCTAGCCTAGACCTTCTAGATATGATCGTTAAATGTCAAATGCGCCTTAGGTTAATTGAATTCATTTTAAAGTTTATCTTGAGTTATGTTTCAGTTTTCAGGTCTTAGCGATGCGACTTGAAAAACCTTAAATGCAACTAAATGAGACAAGACCCTTTCAATTCGATGAATTGCCTACACTAGAGAGGGTAGAAACTACACAATCAAATGCAAGAAACCAAGCAACCGAAAGCAAAATGATCTTTCACTACTTCACTTTTCGAGAAAATAAACTAATGAAAAATGCATTCCAATTCCTAATTTCTTGACAAGCACATTTCTAACAGTCCTTTCAAAAGCAAAAGAGTACTTTTCATTTTCAAATGATGTTGCAATCCTAGTCTTTAATTACGCGGGCTATCGTAGCACAATGATGCAACAAACTAGAATTTCATACTTTTCATGAATCAATGAAATAAACTTTTCGCATACAACACTTCAATGAAAGATTTTTCAAGACAATCAACTCTCCAAGTAAATGAAAACATGAAAAGAGAGGCTCATTCAAACTAATGAAGCACAAACCTTACCAACAACAAGACAAGCAACGTAATCCATGTCGGAAAAGAAACGTTTAGACAAGAAAACGAAAACTTTTCAAACTTGTGTAATGGAAGTCAAAGTCGTAAAAGGATCGCAAACGAAATGCAAGGAGTAATTACACCTACAACTCGGCTCACTGAGTTTAGAAACAACTAAATGGATGACAATCTATATGCCCTAGTGTCACTGACCACTCAATGACTCAAGAAATCAAGCAGAAAGATGATAAGCCAAAAAGCACACAAAACCAAATCAAAAGCAGCTTTCTAGTTAGGGAGAAAATAGTCTAAAAGGCTTATGGGGTCAAAATCATGAGATAAAAACACACTGGCCAAGATTGGGGACAAACCCTAATCTTCACTTACAGGCATCGGCGCGACTGCCTAACTGACAACATGTGCTAGAGGCTGGTTAGTGCGACTGTTTCTCAGCATATCGTGTTGATCGGCGCGACTATCAACGAATTAAGTGCGATGATTGAGGGAGCCAAGAAAAAAATAAAATAAAAATTAAAGAGGGACCAATCTGCTACTATGAATTTCAAACTCAGGCCAGTAAGTAGGAGAAAAGAAACATAACCAAAAGGAAAAAGTGGAACTAGGAAAGTTCACACGAAATCATGAAATCTATGACAAGCAAAAGGATCGGTCTCCCCAGTATGGTCGCCAATTTGTGGTGAAATAAAATTATAAGTGTGAACACAAACAAATTCCTCTAGCTCGATAATGGGTCTAGCCACAACTGATACATTCTATGGAAGATTTCCTTAGGTTAGAACCAATTAAGAGGGCCTATCTCTTAGTATGCTTATCTCGTTTGATGATGTCCTTGCTTGCTCGCTCTAGCTATCTCTCGCTTCCTTATTCAAACACCTGAAACAAGTAAACAACAACAAATAACAATCGTGATAATAGACAAATTGTAATTCAACCTACTTCACGAGTCAAGAAACATTAAGCCATGAACATGTAAGATGACAAATCATGTAGGAAATCAATCGATAGTTGCATATATATTGAATCAAGAATAGATTACAACAATTGTCTTGACATTGTTGTTCTCCTCTGACAAGACCAGGTTCCCACATACTTCTGCTAGTATTCCATGATGGCCTCAAGAACAATAGTTTTAAGGATCTTCCCTTTAGGCTTTACTCCAAACTAAATCACACTTCTTCCTCACACAACTAGAGAGCTACAACTATGAATAGCTTATTATTTACTCCAAACTTAATTAACACTAGCACACCAACATTAACACTACAACACTAACGCTAGCTTGTGCTTGGAAAAAGGGAGGTTTATATAGGATGAATGGATGGGATATGGATCCTCTTCTCATGGGAGAAGGTCTTATCCCTTGAGGTAGTTCCATCATTATAGGGGAAAGTATCCCAAACTGACATCCTCGACCCCATCCGACCAAACCATTTACCATACTTCCGTTACGAAGCTTCTAGAGCTGGAAGCTTCAACTCTTTATTTAAAAAACTTTCCTTAAGAGGGTCGGTGTGACTGAAACAAAGCTTAGTCGCTCAGGTCAGTGCTAGGGACGGTGTTAATCCCTACATATTGGTGTGAGGGGAACAAGTGCCATTAGCGTCGGTCTTGTAAACTGGGAAAAACAGAAGATTTTTGGGAAATGGTGCAAAAGGGAATTGTTCTGCTCATGAAGAGGGACACAATAGGATTTTCTTCATGAAGGGAAAGCATGTAGGGTTCACTATAGAGGTCCTCTAGGATCAAGGAACGGGGAGTACAGGGATAGTGACAAAATGTTGTGTAACAAATGCCCCCTAAAGCGTGAAGGTCGAACTAGAGTGAGGGATGAAACGCTTTATAAATCAGTACGGGGAACCATAGTCTGTCGTCAAAAAACCTGCAAGAAAGTACAGATACATATACATAACTGAGAACTTTGTCAAATGATACATGAATCATGGCATGGATGCAGCCATCCAAATAATGATCATGTAAATGGATCCAGGCATGGGCGCAGCCATCTGTCAAAGAGGATCATAATGAAACCAAGGTATGGTCGCAGCCATCCAAAAGAATGAGAAGGATCACATATGATAACTCATGGTATGGTCGCAACCATCCAAAAAAATGAGAAGGATCACATATTATAACTCATGGTATAGTCACAACCATCCATCTGAAAGAGACATGCATATCAACATAACCATGTCACATCACTTCGCAACCTGGACTTTCATGATCTGAGTCCAAGGTCTTGCGCTCCAACACAACTCAATCAACGTACAAATTCTAACATGTGAATAGATGTATTGACGTCTAACATGTTAGAAAGTCGCTTGATTACCAGTCAATGATGTAAACTGTTAACAAGCACGAGAGAAACCACCAATAATGGGAATGGTCCTCAAGGTACTATCAGCACAATCCACAGAATGTGATTAGAGGAACTGAAGTCAAACACCCGTGAAATCACTTGATCGAAATCAAATGATGTGGACTTGTCATGGAGTGCGAATAACTTGCCATTAGGGCATGCAAGATCTAAGGTACTGGAAGGGAGTCTCTTGGTCAACTTCTCGAATAATGAGTTGAAGTCGACGGAAAGTGACAGTGTTGAAGGAGGGCCATAATGCTTCCCACATCATCGACACGAGACGAAAGGATGCAAAATGATTGTGGATGATACAGAGAATCAGAGGTAAGTGTAACTACATAAGGACAACTCTTGAACATATCGGTGACACGACTAGAACTTAGGCAGCTTTTAGATCCAGAGGATTGGTGGTCATGATGACGTGACAAAGATCAAATGGAAGGAAAAAATGAACAGCCCAACCCAGGAAAGTCAACGATACAAAGGAGGATATCCCAACCCGACACAAAGTAGAAAGTTTCATGTTCAAGAGTGAGCTGCAGACACAATCGATTAGATTTCCAAATTTTCCCCCACCATTTCTGGCAGGTACCCCAATTATTTTTTAATCACAATCTTGAAGGGGATAGCATATGCTTGCACTGTAAGTTCATCCTTCGGATGAATCCGATGCGTTTAATATTTGAATGATTCTGAAAAAGGTGTAACTCGGTATCTTTTCATGTTTAGAGAGTTTGAAAAGGACACGTAAAAGAAAACTCCACATGGTCCCTTTTTGTACATTTGTGTCTCTCGAGCCCGAAAAGGTAGAAAATGATACTTGAGATAACCACTTGACCATTTTAGTCAAGGGGTACCTTTTTCATAAATAGTGCCTCCCAGCATGAAAAACGGGCAAACTTATACTGGGTGCACGATGTTTTACATCCGTTAACGATTTCAAAACGACAAGGGCTCAGCCATCTTTTCACTTTTAAAGGTTTAAAAAAGAACTTGAAAGTGGACCCCCCATTTTATTCTCTTTTATGAGTCAAAAGGGAAAAATACTTGACAATCTTTTCATATGAGCTTAACAAGTAGAGAAAAGAGTTGAAATGTGACTCGTCGTCATTGTCGAACATCCATCACCTGTCGTTGTGAAAAAAGGTAAAGTGTATTATCTAGTTCCTGAGGAAAAATAGGTTAAAATATTTACAAAAACCTAATATTTTCATGAAAAAATTAATAAAAAGGAGAAAAGTAAATATATTTTTAAGTGTCCCGACATTTAGCTTGGAATAAGTGTCCCATCAACATGGTTATTGTTTTAAATTTTTATTACATGGAATTTTCACCAGGGTTGTTACAACTTCCCTTGGGATAGTTTAATTCCCGCAAAGTGGCTTCCATCCTCAACCTCTCCCCATAAGGTTTGAACCCTGAGACCTAAAAAAGACTAAACCCCACAGACCAACTGGTGTACACCTCATGGGTTGTAAATGAAGCAATGTCACTTCCAATGTTATCGTATAGTCCCTGTGAAACTATTGTGTTGTCCTTGAAAATTGATTTACACTATTATTTTCATGGAAACCTTAATCCAGTGTAGATATTGAAGGGTTCTATCTACACCTACAATATAGTGCATGGTAAATTTAAAACAAATTTGCAAAAGCATAATAACATAGGGTGATGTAATCACTGCATCATGGAGCATCTTGGAAATCTACCCTAAAGGGATAAGAAACTTAACAACACTATTGTGTGAATCATTGGGTGGAAGAAAAAATACTTGCATAATAGAAATTGTTTCACCATCTACCCATTGTTTTGAGAAAACTCTAAACACTTTGTACTACATCCTCATGGTTACAAATATGAATATTAAGCCAAGATTGAACAAAAAGACTACACTTATCAAGGATCCTTGTACTGAATCTAAATGGTTTGAACCAAAATATTATTTTTTTTCTTGAGAAAAGTGGAGTATACATTCAGAAGGAAATTTGACTGCAATGCCTCCTCGACAATGGATTGTGAACAATAAAAGCTTTGAATCATGTTAAGATATTAAAATGTATCTTGAATCACTTTATGTCTATAAACATACTCATATTTGGTATATTTACGCCAATAAGTGCTTGATATCCCAGTATAGGAGAGATGTGTAGGCGTTAGGTGTAATGTAAGAAAGATTGTATGTCAACATTTTTTAATGTCGGCTCAATATGTTGAATTTAAGTTAATTTGTTGAATTTATATCATGTAAAGGATTTGTAATCATTTACATGCCGGATCAATTAAATAATAATAAAAGGTTAAAAGTAATATAGAGCCCAGTATGTGGGATATATTGTAGTGTTCGTAAATGAGTGTAAAATTCAATTTGTTATATTTAATTTGTTTTTATTAATAAAATTGAAAACAATTTTTTAGATAAAAGAAAATGATAATATACATATCACATTAAAATATATAACCTATAAGTAGTAGCTATAAATTGAGATCCATTTTACCTTAACCATATTTAAATTTAATTAATAAGCACATAAAAATTTAATACTTGCAATATGGCTAAGATTTTTAACTATAGATATTCACCCCCACATTACCATGGATATTATTAACTTGTAAATAGGATTTGTTACGATACCATGGGTCAATACCATGGCTTATCAATATCACATGCCCAATAACTGTAAATTATTTCACAATCAAAATATTTTATTTTAATTTAATTTTATAACATTTTTTTAATTAAATCTAAAAGAAAAAAGGTTATATTTACTTTTGAGATATATCTAACTAAAAATATTCCATGGATATTCTATGGAATTAAATCAAAGTTTTAATAAAATTTAAAATGAGAATACTTTTATATATATAGATGTGAAATTTATATAATATAAATAATAATATTAAGAACCAGCATAGATCCATCTTAACTAGGATCCAAGTGATAAGAGCAAGCAAAATGACTAGCAATGATAGAGGAAAGATAGTGCATGATTCTTTTAAGTTTTTCATTGTTTTATTTTCTTTGACATGATTGATCCAAAGTATAGGTTTAATATTTTACAACGAAATGAGTTTTTTTAATTAAGATACTTTCTTAGATACAACAATGGGATCAAATTTAAGAGAGAGGGTGGGGGGGGGAGCGGGGGTGGGGGGGGTAGAAGTGGGGAGAGAGAGAGATATGGAGGGAGGAGAGAGGGTGGGAGAGAGGAGAGAGAGAGGGAGATAGTGAAAGAGTTGGAGGGGAGCGAGAGAGAGATTTGGATGAGCAAGAGAGGGAGGTGGGAGAGAGATGGAGAGAGAGAGAAGAAGAGAGAGAGGGTGAGAGAGAGGGAGGGAGAGGGAGAGATGAGAGAGAGTGAGGGGGAGAAGAGAGGAGGAGGGAAGAGGGAGATAAGAGAGGAAAAATATATGGAGAGAAGGGGAAGAGAGATAGAAGGAGATAGAAAGATGGAAGGGGGAGAGTTAAGGAGAGAGGAAGGGATATAGTGACAGATTTGGAGAGCGGAGAGAGAGAGTCGGAGGGATACATAGGAGGTGGGAGATGTAGGAAGAGAGATTGGACTTAAGAGAAAGAAGGAGATGGGGAGGGAGAGAGAGATGGAATTGGAGGGGGGAGAGATGGAGGGAAGAAGAAATCATAGAGAAATAAAGGTGGAGAGAGGGAGGGAAGAAGAAATCATAGAGAAATAAAGGTGGAGAGAGAGAGAGGGAGTGACAAGAGAGAGAGAGAGTATATTTGGAGGGTGATATAGAGAGACAAAGAAGGAGAGGCAGAGGGAGAAAGAGAAATATATGGAGGGGGGAGATAGAGAAGAAGAGAGAGGCAGAGAGATGCAAGGAGGGAGATATAGATAAATATGGAGATATATAGTCTATGTGTGAAATTTTAAGATTGTTGTAGTTACTAGTTATTGTTCACCTATCTATTTAGATTATTTGTCTTTTGTAATTAACTTAAAGGAATATACTGAATAAAACACATACGCAACTTCACTGAAAAATAAATAACCACAGGAATTGAGAAAATTATGCACACACACACAAATAATGAACACCAAATTTTCAGAAAAATGTCCCTAGAAAACACCCGAAGGGAAAACCAACTCTGCAGATGAGGGTTTTAATGATTAATTCTTCAACAAAAATATTACAACTATTTGTTGTAACATAGAAAAACTCTAGCAAAAAATTTTTTCATTTATGCAAGTCTGTTTGACCTCCTAGAAGCAACTCAACCCCTTAGATAAAACTCGTCCTCCCTCTGGCTATTCAATCTGACTCACACATGCAGCCTGGCAGATAAATTCGGCCCCCTTGACAACTCGCACTAGCTGGGAAACGTACTCAGCCTCCACTGGAAAATATCATCTCAGTGGAAAATTAAAATTCCTTGGGAAAATTTACCCTCTTATAGGAATTATGTCCTTCCCCTAGCGACTGAACTTCCTTTATCAATTTACACCATAACTGGAAATTTGGCCTCTCTACAGAAAATCGATCTCCCTATGCCACTAAGAAACTGGAAATCACTATGAATATTTTCTCTCTGAAAACTTGATCTTAAATCTTTATTGAAACCCTTCTTTTGGTATGCATGTGCTTCCTATGCACCCTTGCTCTCACTACAATGTTGCGTCTCGATCTCTCATTGTTCTTTTGTATTCTCCAAATGGCCCATCGATATCCTCTTATAATCTCTCGTTGATGAATCAACGATCATGATCTAATCTTAATCTATGGCTTAGATCATCTTGACCCCTTCTCATGATTTTTCTAGAATTCGCTTGAGAAAAATTGATTTAACCCAATTAATATTGATTAATTAATCTATTTCCCTAAGTTAAACTTAGGAAAATTAATTAATTGCTTAATCAAATCTAATCAAGGTATTTTCTTGTGAAACCTTTTCTCGGTATTAGAGAAAATGTGTTCCCTAGATTCATAGACATAATATGAGGCTAGAACACATGTCCGAGCTACACAAACTAATAATGTGTGTTTGGAGGGGTGAGATAAAGAGACAAAGAAGGAGAGATAGAGGGAGTGATAGATATAGATGGCGGAGGGAGAGAGGGAAGAAGAGGGAGATAGAGAGAGGGAGGGATAGGTGGAGAGATATTGAGGGAGGTATAGATATAGATGGCAGAGGGACAGAGGGAAGAAGAGAGAGAGAGAGAGAGAGAGGGAAGAAGAAAGATTCGCATAGAGACAAATACATATGTAGAAGTTGGATTTAGAAATTCATGAATAATTTGGTTTTTCAATGAGATAGATGCATTGATTTTAGTGTAACTGTTGATTTCTAATCCAATGTGATTTATTGCACTAGTTGCATTAATTTTAGTGTAGATGTTGATTTCTAATCCTATTTGATTGCTTGCATTAGATGCATTGATTTCGATGTATAGGTCTAGGCTAGAGATGTCACTAAAGGTCTAGGCTAGAGACGTGTTCCGATGTCATTAAACGTAGGAGTTGTTGCTGATTGCCAATGTTGCATCCTGGGGATGAAATCTCGTTCCACGTACGAAAGTGTATAAGATCATTCTCCACATACCTTCGAGTATATCATACGACGCTCCATGCATTAAAAGTATAAAGGAATGCTCTCATCGAATGGTTATGCATTAGGCAACACTATTACAGACTGCGCTCCCATGTACCGTCTAGTATATTTTGGGAGTCCCCTATAGGTTGTTATCCATCCATAGGTAATTGAGTCTTTCGCCTTGCATACAATGATACACCGAACACAGTATTCAAGGAGATTGGATGTTGTAAGTTTATTCTTTGGTTCGCCAAGGTGTATATTGGAGTTCACGGTTGCTTGGTAAACCCTTTTGCATAGCTACCCCTTTCTTTTTTTTGTGTCTTTAATTTATAAAATCAATTAATTAACCACAGAACAACATCCTTCCTGTGTAAATACTTCTTAGTAGATCTTAGGTTGAGACTAATGGCAACAGTTCCTGAGTCCACCAATCAAGGAAACCCCTCTGACAAGAATCCTGGTCCTTTTCCTTCTTTTGGAAATATTGGTGCTCCTTATATGGCAACATTGTCCCTTCCCAGATTTACCATTAGTTTTCCAGTTTGGTTATTTTCGACCCTTATGGTTCTGAATGTCCAAACTACTTCTCAACTGGGTTCTCCTCCACCTAAACAATATCAACCTCCAGTTGATCCTAAAGTTGCTATTTTCCTTCTTCGCATGTTCGGTCTTCTTCCTCTTCGCCTGGTGAAATCCTGCAAGTTAGTAACCAGGTGGATAAGAAGAAGAAGAAAAGAAATATTAAGAAGAAGAAAAATAAGTAGGGGGCAACCAAGTAGTCATTGTTATGGATGCAACTAGTACGGAGAAACCTTCCAATTAGCCCTGCAGAGTTAAATTCTCTTGCATGCTTTGTAAGGGTGACCACCTTCTTGGAGATTTTCCTGGTATTCCCAAGGTATTATAAGCATGGTCTACAGGCTCACATCGGCCTTCGTCCTCAGCCTCTAGAGATCATGCTGGTGACAAACCCTCAACTAGTTATAGTAAGGTCATGGGAAAAAGGGTAAAGTCAAATTTCCTCTAGGTTATGTGAAAAGAATCATCCTATTCACCTTTTTCCTTGTATGGATGAAGCCTCGAAATTTTTGGACAACCTTAAAACTTCCCAACCTCGTCTTCTGACTAGTTATCGAAAGCTTTCCCCCGATCCTCCATTAGTTGATCAAGTGATTAATCAGTATTCATATCTATTCAATTCCACTCTTTCTGAATGTGAATCCCATGAGCCCATTCCCGACTAACCATTGGTTGAGAAAATGGTTGACTCAAATCCACCTTCAGTTGATCGTACCTTTCCCGTAGAGAGTGAACTTCATATCGCTCAAGTTCTTCTTGTCTCTTCAGATTCCAATGAATTGGGGGGGATCCTCATGTTCCCATGGTATAGGGGGGCGATCCTCCTGTTCCCATAATGCTAGGGGATAGTTCTCCCATTCCCATGGCACCCACTCCAAGTAGTATGGTCACTTCCTTTGATTGGAGTCGACTTACAGGATATTGTCTTCCTTCTTATGTGCCCTTCCAAATCGTAGTATAGGCTTATAATATACTCATACCTGGCACAATCATAGATGAAGATACATCGGTTAGTATTATGTCCTCAACTACTTGGCAAGATTTAGGTTCTCCGCAGCTTGTGCCCGTTACCCAAAATTTGTTAGCTTTTAACAGAGGAACCAGTCAACTATTAGGGATCCTTCCTAAGTTTCCTATTACTTTTGGAGGAAAAATCATTTATATCGATGTGATATTTGTCCAAGGCCCTTTGGATTTTAATTTATTCCTTGGTCGTGACTATGTCTATGTCATGGGAGCTCTTGTCTCTTCTCTCTTTCCTATGATGTGTTTCCCATATGAAGGAAGAATCGTGACTATTAGCCAGCTTTCGTTTGTTGGTCCTAATTTGATTCCAAATCAACCATCTTCCATAAATGGTCCTTGTATGCAAGTGGTATCACCCCCGCCATAAGTTAATTATGTGGCCACTTGTTCCATGCCCGCGTCTACTGATGATTTAGTCAGTGATATAGTGCATCATGTACTGGGGGCATTGGAGCCTGATATTTCCATTAGATCCCTTGACATGTATCCCTTCCAAAGCATTGTTCTCCCATCTGATGAGAACCTCTTGGAAGCCATGGCCTCTTATGGTCCATAATCAAGGTTCTTGGAGCAGAGTTATTTGTCTTGTGTTAAGATCCTTAAAAAATGAATCAAGTTTGTCAGAGCAGAGTTTCTTTTCTTGTATCAAGCTCTTTAAAAAATGAATCAAGGTTCTTAGAGTAGAGTTCTTTGTCTTGTATCAAGCTCCTTAAAATATGAATCAAGGTTGTCAGAGCAGAGTTCTTTGTCTTGTGTCGAACTCATTAAAAAATGAAACAAGGACTCAGAGTAGAGTTCTTTGTCTTGTGTCAAGCTCCTTAAAAAATGAATCAAGGTCTCGGAGCAGAGTTCCTTTACTTGTGTCAAGCTTGTTAAAAAATGAAACAAAGTGTTATGAGCATGATTCTTTTCCTGTGTCAAGCTCATTAAAAATTGAAACAAATCCCCTTTCAATTCGAGTCTTTAATTAGATCTCGTAAATTCCCAGTCAAGTCTTTCACTTGATCTTGTAAATGAACCTTCATTCCATCCACCTGAAAATAACCATTGGTCTACTTAGCTGAATGAAATGAAGCTTGGGGGGCATGTATCTCGAATTGAATCATTGTTGGGGGCATGAAAACTTATCTCAAGCATAGCTTTTCCTTATTTCAAGCTTGTGTAAAAATGAATCCAATCTCAAGCATAGTTTTTCTTTGTTTCAACATTGTGCAAAAATGAAACTAATCTCAAGCATAGTGTGTCTTTGTTTCAAGGTTGTTTAAAAATGAAACCAAATCCAAGCATATTTTTGTTTTTCTCATGTTTCAAGCTTATGAAAAAATGAAACCATCTTCAAGTATCCTCAAGCATAGTTTCCCATGTTTCAAGCTTGTGTAAAAGTGAAACCATTCCCACTTTACCTCTCGTGATTGTTGTTTTTATTAGCCTATTTTTGCTAGAAGAGCCTTGGTTTTTTCATTCCATCGTCACCATCTCTTTGGCCGATCATACACTTTCACTTGGTTTTTTTACCCTTACTTGGGGAACGTTTGTGATGAGTGGTCTTATTAGCCAGCCTCTTGACCTTTACATGTTTGAGCAGTTCCATCATAACTAGAACTAGGTTCTATCTTTTAATACCACTCGTTCCTTCAGGTGGAGTCCTCTTTCAACTCTTTTTAAACTCCCAAAATATGAAAATATTGTTGAGCACTTTTCTTTTCCAACTCGTAAAAGTAAATGAAAAGATGTCTACTCAGTGTAAGTTTAACCCTTTTTCGGACTGAGATAGACTAGTTACGAAAAAGGAATACCTTAGTCGAACATGGCTAAGAGGTTCTCTTGAGTATTGTTTTCTACATTTTCGAACTTAAGAGACTATCTATGAAAAGGGACATATGGAGTTTTATTTTCGCCTCTTTTTCAAACTCTCTAAACATGAAAAAGATGTCAATTTACCCCTCCGTCAGACTCATAAAACTAAAATGATGAAGGACTTGTCACCATGACGAGACCAAGCTACTCCTTCCTAGGGCTCGTTAAAAATACTATGATGGATTCATCTGAAGGATGAACTTATACGACAAGCATATGGTATCCTCTTCAAGCTTGAGATTAAAAATAAAGAGGTACTCGCTAGAAATAGTGGGGAAAAATGGAAGGAAACATATATCCTGTATTTTGTATTAAAAGGAAGCATGTCACCCTTGAACATGAAACTTATCAGTATCTCGTGTTGGGTTTGGGTTATCTTCACTTTGTCACTTTTCTTACCAAGTTTGGGAAATCCATTTGCCTCTCATTTGATTATATCTTATTGTCACCATGACCAATGATCCTATTTTGAGTCAAATGCTACCAAATTTTGGAGTTGTGTCACTGATATGTTCAAGAGAACTCCCACCTACAAATTCAAACCACTTATATCATGTTTGACTTTTTCTACAACAATCCTTAATCACTCTTGCCAACTTTTCAAAATCCTAAGTTTTGTGTCAATGATGTGGGAAACATTATGGCCCTCCTTTGACAGATCACTTCCTGTCGACTCTATCTCATTATCCAGGAAGATGATCTAGAAACTCCCTTTCAATACCTTGGAGCTTGCATGCCTCAATGGCAAGTTCTTCACATTCGACGATAGGTTCACATCACTCGCATTTGATCAAATGATTCTTTGAATTTTTGACTTCAGCTTCATTTTTCACACTCATGGTTTGTGTTATTGTACCTCTAGAGCCATCATCATCATTGGTGGTTGCTCCCATTCCTGTTAACAGTTTACATCATTGACCAATAATCAGGTGGTTTCTACCATGTTTGACTCTGACACATCTATTCATATGGTGGGATTCATACTTTGGTTGGATCGTGACATAGATGAAGACCCTGGGTTTCGTTAGATAAATCTAGGTTGCGTGGAGTTATTAAGTATTCATTATTGTAAACATGATCATTTCTATACGGATGGTTGTGTCCATGTCATGGATCCATGTATTGTTAGATGCTTACACTTTAAGAATACTTACATCAGAGATGTCAGATATATTGTATTATGTGTGATTTGCAGGTCTCCTGGCGGTGATCCTCTGAGTCCTTTCCTTTACTTGTAAAGCATTTTAGACTTCACTTCCTGTTCTGACTTCATGCTTTAGGGGTCATCTGTTATACAGTATTAGTATTTTATCGCACTCCCAATATCGTATCCTGAAGTGTCGCACTTTCTTTCGTCAATGTCGCAAGTGTCGCAAAGTGATGCAAGTTATCACAAATTATGTCTTCACCATGAAACATGTTTGGAACATCCCTGAAGAAAAGGAAGAAAACTTGCCTTGAAATCATTTGAAGAGCTTGTCAAAATCCTTGTTTTGTGATCCCAACGCTACTTTTATAAGGAAATCTGCGCTGGTAACCTCTAGCATTACACATGTCTAATGCTGCCAGTGCTACTTTAATCAGGAAAATCCGCACTGGTCCTCTTCAAGCAGTTTTTCCTACTGGGTGTGTGTTATATTCTTTCCACTACTAGACCCTATATTAGGTGGGTGGACCTACCTATGGTTTTGTGTGTGGTTTTCGCACATGGTTTTGGGCATGATGGTTTTCTGCCCATGGTATTTTGTAGATCTGGTCAAGGGAACTATGGTTATGTTCTAATCTAGGGTTAATGGATTGGGGTTTATGGATGCTTCGGCATGTATATATATGTATTGTAACATTGAAAGGAATATAATGAAAAATCAATCTGGTAGTCCCAGTTTTGGGATCCAATGGAAAATCTCTATGTATATTTGTTTTATGTTTTATGTTCTTGCCATTATTTATTTTTTGTTTTTTAGAATTCGTTTGCAGGTAATTTCTGTACAGGGTTAAAACCTACATTTGGTATTAGAGTTGTTTTGGCTTCAATGGGACACCTTTGCTGTTGAGGGGTTTTTCTCAGGCCTGTGGTGGACCCTGTTCAGTGGGATATCTGCGGATCGATTCTTTTTGTGAAAGAATATGGTGAGCCGTGGAAAGATAGAGATCGAGAAATTTAATGGTCAGAGTTTTAAGTTGTGGAAACTCAAGATGGAGGATCTGCTGGTGGATAAAGATTAGTGGATCGCAGTAGATCCGTGTACTAAACCAATAGCAATGTCAGCTGAAGACTGGGCGAAGTTAGATCAGAAGGTAAAGAGCAAAATATGATTGTGTATCTCAAATTCAGTATTATTGAATGTATCATGGGAAGCTTTGGCGAAGGCTTTGTGGGACAAGTTAGGGACTTTGTACCATTCTAAGTCTCTAGTGAATAAATTGTTCCTACGGAAAAAGTTGTATAACGTGAGAATGAAGGATGGAGACTCGGTGACAGAGAATCTGAATGCCTTTAATATTGTGGTAAGCCAGTTGTTATCTGTTGATATAAAAATTTCAGATGAAGCTAAGTGCTTTAGTTTGTTGTGTTATCTACTAGATTTGTGGGATAATCTGTTTGTTGCAAAAGGTAGCAATGCAACTGCCTTGCATTTTGATGAAATACTCTCATCCTTGTTATCGGAAGAGATGAGACGAAAAAATATGAAGGGCTAGAATGGTGATGCCTTGTCTGTATGAGGACGGTCCCAGAACAAAAACAAAAATAAATTCTTGAGTGGGAGATCTAAATCTCCAGGAAAACCTGTAAAGGTGTGCTGGAAATGCGGAAAGGAAGGGCACTTCAAAAAGGACTGTAGATCTAAAGCTCCTAAGAAATGAAAGGAATCTTATGAGGCTCCTTTTGTAGAGGAGAAGGCCACCTTAGATGAAGGTGAGGATGTGTACTTGGCTTCTTCTTTAAGTACACATGTAGATCATGAGGCATGGTTGATTGACTCAGGTGCATCCTTTTACTTCACTCCCCACAAGGAGTGGTTCTGTGAGTATGATAAATATGATGGTGTCTTCTTAGGGGATGACAGGAAGGTTAGAATCATTGGTCATGGAAAAGTCAAGTTGAAGTTGCAAGGTGGAAGGATTAGAACACTTCTGGGTGTTCTACATATTCCTTCATTGGCCAGAAATCTAGTTTACGTACGCAAGTTGGATGATGTGGGTGTAAAAACAGTGTTCGAGAAAGATACCTACAAGATTGTTTGGGGAGCACTAGTATTGATGTGGGGAGTTCGGATTGGAACTCTGTACAAGCTTCAGAGTGGCATTTTTATTGATGGGTGCAACAGTTATGTGCTTCCTGAAAGTGGAGCAGAAAATCTAATGGTCTCTATAGAAAATACTAGGCTATGGCATCAAAGGCTTGGACATATTGCAGAGAAGGGCCTTCCAATACTTCATGGTAATGGTATGGTAGAATATATGTATAATTTCTCTCTGTATTTTAATTTTTGTGAAAATTTTGTATATGGGAAGCAGAATCGGATGATTTTCCCCTCTGGTACTAAGAGGGTGAAACAGATATTAAAGCTTGTGCATAGTGATGTGTTTGGACCTATGTCAATTCCATCGCTGGGTAATTTTGTGTACTATGTATCATTTATAGATGACTTCTCAAGGAATAAATGGATATATTTCCTCAGGAAGAAGTCTAAATTCTTTAATAGGTTTAAAGAATTTAAGGCTCTGATCAACAACTAGACAGAGGAAACGATAAAGATTCTGAGGATAGATAACGGTGGAGAGTTTTGCAAGAAGGAATTTGAAGAGTTCTGTAAGAATTTTGGTATAGCACGGCAGAAGACTACTCCATACACACCTCAACAACATCGAATTGCAGAAAGAATGAACAGGGCATTAATGGAAAAGGAAAGAAGAATGCTCATCGGTGCTAGGTTAGGACAGGAATTTTGGGCAAAGGCAGTAGAGACTGCATGTTACCTAGTCAACAGATCACCTTCATCAGCATTGGAGGATAAGACTCCATAATCGGTATGGACTAGTAAGAAACCCTCTCCTTCACATCTGAGGGTATTTGTATGTGATGCATATGTACATGTTCCAAAGGAGAAAAGAACCAAGTTGGATAGTAAATCTAAAAGGTGCATCTTTATTGGGTATAAGGATGGTTTAAAAGGTTATAAACTCTGGAACCTAGAAACAAGGAAGGTTGTTTACAATCACGATGTGGTGTTCAAAGAGGTGAAATATGTTATTAAACATGGATTCCTACCAAAGGAACCTGAGAAGATAGAGTTTGAGCTAGAGGAGGAGGAATCACACTCTATAGTAGAAGAGGAACCAGAATATGAGAGCCGCAAACTCCAGTTGTGAGAAGATCAATTCGAGAAAGAAGGAAACCAAAAATTTCTATTACTGATGATGATCCCATAACTATCAAGGAAACGGTAGATTCAAAGGATGGAAAACTCTGGAAAGAGGCCATGGTTGATGAAATGGCATCTTTGCATAAAAATGAGGCTTGGGATCTGGTGGAGTTTCCGGCTGGAAGAAAACCCATTGGCAGCAAATGGGTGTTTAAGAAGAAAATGAATGCAGAAGGCAAGGTGGAGAAATACAAAACTCGGTTGGTACAAAAAGGTTATTCCCAAGTGTCGGGAATTGATTTTGGTGATTTTTTTTCTCCTGTTGCCAAGGTAGCTTCTATTAGATTACTTTTATCTATTGTTGTTGCTTTTGATTTTGAGGTAGAACAGATCGATGTGAAGACAACATTTATTCATGGGGATCTAGAAGAAGAGATCTACGTGAGAAAACATGAATGCCTTGCAGTGAAGGGTAAGAAAGAATCGGTATGCAGGTTAAAAAAGTATTTGTATGGGTTAAAACAATCACCAAGGATGTGGTGTTTGAAATTTGATACATATATACAAGGACTTAGCTTCACCAGAAGCAAAGCAGATCACTGTGTGTATTTTAAATTAATTGGTGACCATGTTATTTATTTGGTTTTGTATGTGGATGATATGTTGTTTATTGGAAATAACAAAGAAATTATCCAGGAATTGAAGCCCCTATTGTCCTCCAAATTCGACATGAAATATCTTGGTGCTGCAAACTATATTTTGGGGATGGAAATTAAATGATATCAGGAAAAAAGGAAGCTCTAATTAAACCAGAGGAATTATGTCGAGACAATATTGCAGAGGTTTAATATGCAGGGTAGTAAACTGGTGAAGGTTCCTATTCCTGTCGATGTAAAGATATCTGCTAAACAGTTTCCCAAGACACAAGAAGAGGAAGAGGACATGTCCCGTGTTCCATACGCAAGTGCAATTAGTAGTCTAATGTATGCAATGGTATTTACTAGACCAGACATTGTACATGCAATGGGAGTATTGAGCAGGTTTATTTCAAAACCAGGGAAGGAGCATTGGACAATAGTGAAGCAAGTTTTTAGGTATTTGTGTGGAACTAGTGATTATGGTTTGTGCTACCAAGGAAGACCAGGATTGGATAGAGTTTTGGACATTCGTGGATTTGTTTATGCAGATTGGGCTGGAGATCTGCATCATAAAAGATCTACAAGTGGGTATGTATTTACCCTGTTTGGAGGTGCAGTCAATTGGATGAGCAAGAGACAGTCTATAGTGGCACTTTCAACTACAGAGGCAAAATACATGGTAGCCACTCATGAAAGCAAGGAAACATTTTGCTTGCAAAGATTGTGTTCAAGTATGGGATTTATGTAGCTAGCTATAAGGATAGATTGTGACAGCCAAAGTGAAATTTTCTTGGCAAAAAACCTTTCTTATCATTCAAATACAAAGCACATTGATGTTCAGTATCACTTTGTGAGGGATATGGTTGATGAAAAAGGTGTTGCTGGTAAAGGTGGACACTTTGAAGAATGTTGCAGATGCATTGACAAAGTCTATGAGCACTGAGAAGTTTTCTTGGTGTAGAGAAACAATGGGCATCACAGGGCTGGACCAATAACTAAGCTCTCCTATGGCCCCCCATGGAAAGAAAACAACAAGTGGGAGAATTTTGGGTGTGTGTTATATTCTTTCCACGACTGGACCCTATATTAGGTGGGCAGACTTACCTATGGTTTTGTGCATGTTTTTCGCACATGGTTTTGGGCATGATGGTTTTCTGCACATGGTATTTTGTAGATATGGTCAAGAGAACTACGGTTATGTCCTAATCCAAGGTTAATGGATTGGGGTTTGTGGATCCTTCGACATGTATATATATGTATTGTAACATTGAAAGGAATATAATGAAAAATCAATCTAGTAGTCCCGGTTTTGGGATCTAGGGGAAAATCTTTGTGTATATCTATTTTATGTTTTATGCTCTCGCCATTGTTTATTTTCTATTTTTTAGAATTCGTATGCAGGTAATTTCTATACAGGGTTAAAACCTACATTTCTCAAAATGGAGGAGAAGCTTCTCTTACTAGAAGGCTCGAGAATGTCGACATGGTTTCAGGTAGATGAAGATTGGAAAATACCTCCCATTCTTGGTCTTAGATTTTCTTTACATGGATCTCTCCCTTGAGATGTGGAAATCCTCCCTCTATTCATGGATCCTTGACTCCCTCTCCTTCCCTATAAATTAAAATCCTACCATCCACTAATGGTTTGATGTTGGCTGGTGGGTTGCCATCCTACTGATGAATTATGCCCATTTGCAAAGGAGAGAAGTGTTTTAAGGCTAAGGCTTGCACTTGGAATCTCACTTGAAGGAGGCTTCCAACATCAAGGCTTCATTGGTTGTAATGCTCCCTTTTTCATATATTAATAATGAAATATATGTTTTCTTTCCATAAATGTGTCAATTATTATCCATTTATTGTAATACTCATTTATTTGTTACATAATTTGTATTAGAAAATGTTATGAAAAAGGGAGCATTACAACTAAAGAAGCTTTGATGTTGGAAGCCTCCTTCAAGTGACATTCCAAGTCCAAGCCTTAGCCTTCAAACATTTCTCTCCTTTGCAAATGGTCAGAAATTGGGCATAATTCAGCAGTAGGATGAAAACCCACCAATCAACAGCCAACCATTAGTGGATGGTGGGAAATTCATTTATAGGAAAGGAGAGGGAGTTGAGGATCCATGAAAAGAGGGAGGAGTTCCACATCTCAAGGGAGAGATCCATGGAAATAGGATCTAGGGCCAGGAATGGGAGGTCTCGTTCCAATATTCATCTACTTGAAACCATGTCATCGTTCTCGATCCTTTTAGTAATAGAAGCTTCTCCTCCATTTTGGGAAAAACTACCTGAAGAGGACCAGCGCAAATTTTCCTGATAAAAGTAGCGTTCGTAGCGCTAGACATGTGTAATGCCAGAGGTTACCAGCACGGATTTTCCTAATAAAAGTAGTGTTGGGCTTGCAAAATAAGGTTTTTAAAAATCTCTTTAGAATGCTTTTAAGGCATTTTTTTTCCTTTTCTTCAGGGATATTCCAACATGTTTCATGGTGAATACATTGTTTCTGACAACTTTCATCACTTTGCGACACTTATGACATTGATGACACAAAGTGCGACACTTCAGGATACGAGACTGGGAGTGCAACAAAATATTGTATAACAAGGGAGTTATAGATATAGATGGCAGAGGGAGAGAGGGAAGAAGGGAGGGATAGAGAGAGGGAGGGAGAGGTGGAGAAATATGGATGGAGGTATATATATAAATGGAAGAGGGAGAGATGGAAGAAGAGAGAGAGAGAGAAGGAAGAAGAAAGATTCACATAGAGACAAATACAGATATAGAAGTTGGACTTAGAAAGTCATGAACAATTTGGTTTTTCATTGAGATATATGCATTGATTTTAGTGTAATTGTTGATTTCTAATCATATGTGATTGCTTGCACTAGATGCATTTATTTTAGTTTAGATGTTGATTTCTAATCCTATTTGGTTGATTGATCCGGATTTAAACAGGAACGCAATAAAATACAGAGATAACCATAAAGACAAATATGCAGCGGAAATAATACTTCATTTCATTGATGTAAAATACTGAAATATTCTTACAAGTAGAAATGGAAATAACCCAGCTAGGGCGATGGTAGCTTATCTCTGAGAAGAGATGTGTCGGCTACATGCCTCTGAACTGTTCTCCAAAAACTGTGTTATAATGAGGCTCGAGGGCCTATTTATTGTTGAGAAACAATGGAAAACCCTTCACATTCCAAAACCTAACCCTAGAAGATGAAACGCCAAATTGTGGGCCCCGTTTTTGGGTAAGTTGGTACATCAACTTCCCGGGGTCGTGAATTGGTCGTACTATCTCCGTTTGACGCGCATGATAGCCCGTTGGAAAGATCTCTCCGAGGACTACGACGGAAAAGACAATTTTTAGATAGAAGAATCGCTGGCGGTAGATTTCCCAAAAAACATCGTTTAGGGCCTCAAAACGGCTCCAGAAGTTTAGGACCCGAAAAACTGCTAAAAATAGTAAACTGTGCTATAATTAAGGAAACAGAAAAACTGGAAGAGACAATTGTGGGGGTCCAAATGGGATAGGTGGGTGGCCACCAACATCCACCTGGATCATTGATTGCACTAGATGCATTGATTTCTATGTAGATGTTGATTTCTAATCCTATTTGATTGCTTGCACTATATGAATTGATTTCAGTGTAGACATTCATTTCTAATCCTATTTGATTGTTTGCACTAGATGCATTGATTTCAATGTAGACGCTGATTTCTAATCCTATTTGATTGCTTGCACTAGATGCATTGATTTCCATGTAGATGTTGCTTTCTAATTTGATGTAACTAGATGTATGATATACATTAATTTCAAAATATTTAGATTAATGGTGTGCATTGATTTCAATGTAAGCACAGACAAATTATTGACAATGTGCATTGACTTTTGTGTTACATTAATTCAACCATAAATAAAATACTTGAATTTTCATCTTAAAAAAATGTTTACTTACCCGAAATGTTTGCTTCCTAAAACTATAAACTAGTTGTAATTGACTACATTCCTATTATTCCCATTTTACATCATTCAACATTGTTAGTCACTTTTCATTAAAACGAGGTAATTGAAAGCAACTACCATTGAAAATTACTTGGGGTTTAACACTCCATAAGTCACAATGATTAACTTTGGGGAAAGTTGTTATTAATATTGGAGAGCAAGAGAGAAAAGGTATGTCATTTACTACAATAGCTTGAGTTAAATATTTGAATGGTCTATGATTTCAATGACCATATTCATATGATTGATACTAAAAGATGGAAAAAGTAACAAATGTGACAATAAGAATAGTAGAAGAAAATAGTTTGAGATTGATCACAATGAAGACTATTTGTAATTGACTGCATTCTTATTAGTCACATTTTCTATCATTCAACATGGTTACCATGTCACTTTGCATTCAAATTTTTATTTCATCATTCAAGTTATTAATTGTCTCTATCATATTAACAAACTCGCATAATTGAGCAAGTTTAAACTTAAAATGACCAAATTAATCTTAGACATATTTAGCATATTTAAAATGACCATAATAATTAGATGTTCAATAAATTTTGTGTGACCTTGCATCACAAAAACTAGTATAGATCCATCTTAACCCCGCATCTTTCAAGCATCGAGAGGAATTAAATCTCTCAAGCTACAAACTTTTCCTCGATTTTTCACTCAAAAAATAGGTTTGCACCTCAAAATATTTGATCCCTATTGACGCTTGATAGATCTAAGGTTAAGATGGATATAGTGGTATGACAAAATCCTCGTAAATTTGATATTATTTTTACTAAATATTAATATATAATTTTCATATTTGCATGATACATGCATCGATAACATTGTTGTAAGATGAACTAAAGAATTAATCTAGAATAAGTTATGAACTTTAAGATGAAAAAGTAGATCATTTCTCTTATTCATTACTTAAATATGGTCCTATATAGAAGCAAGAGTTTCATGCAACAAATGTACCTGGGTTTCTGTCATGATAAATATAAAATAAAAATTAAGTATTAATTTATTTATTTTGGAAAATTAAGTTGACAAGAAGGGATTTTTCATAATTATAATCATAATCTTGTGTACAAAGCCTATAACCAAGTTCTAAACATAGTGATGGAGGCTTAGACTTATGTTTTTCCTTTGATGAGAGCTTGTTAAATAATGGTTGCCGAGGAATAGAACCATAGTTCTGTCAAGAGAATTGATGTTTCAAAACAGAAGTCTCGAAAGAAATCTCTCAAAGATTTCTCCAAGAGATCCTTTTGTAAATTGTCGATATTTTTGGCAAGTGATGGAGGCAAGAAATAGAAATAAGGGCGGCAAGTGTTGGAAATTTTACTGGCTTAGAGGTCAAAAGAAGGTCAAACTCTCGACGTAGAAACAACTCGAAATTTGCAGTTGTTGATGAATTCAGACTGAAAACAATAGACACAAATTTCTTCTACTCAATCTGTGGAAAGAAAAACATGCAATAGAAACACATGCAATCATTCAATCATAATGAAAACAATATTTTTACTCGAGAACCCAACTGGGAAAAACACCTCCTTTGTTTTGTAATATATCAGATGAGAATATAGATCTATTACAATGATAGCTTCAATCCTTGAAGCTCAACCTGCGCTAATATTGATCTCCACTTGCTCTATCTGCTCTAACCAACACTTAGCCAAAATAGGCCTCTAGCCTCCTCATATTTCCTTGCACAATTCCTAAGGAAATTCGCTCCTAAAGAATGGGAGAAGCCCCAATTTTCTTGTGAAATTCCCAAGAGAAGAGTCTCACCTATTACATACAAACTATATACTCTCCAGTGTACAATAATAAATACATTGATTCATTTTTCCTCCCCTCAACTAGGCAATTTGAATTCCATACATGATTGGGTCTATTTTTAGTCAATTGATCAATTAACTCAAAGATCAGTGTGTTAACAATTGTTATAACTACTCAATTGAACTCCAGCTAACTCCACTAAAGACTAAAGCTTAGTTAACTGAGTTTAACTAACAATAACTCCACTAGATTGCCAGATTTTAGAAATCAACCCATGCACAACTCTACTTCTAGCCTATAACTCAAATTTATTTATTTAACTAGGAGACAAGGCCATGACACTCCAGCTAACTGCAATCCAATTCATCCCACTAATGTGGAAAATGGAATTTCTCCATTTGACTAAAACACAAGTCAAATGAAGCGTTTTCTTCTACAATTCCAAAACTCGAGACAGACTTAAATCACTGATAATAAACTTCAAGGACTATTAGTTTGTGGGAATATCTCTATCTCAGAGTCTATCTCTCAAAAGTTTCAAGAGGTGTGCAAAAAAAAAAGTTTGAGATCTGAGATTCAGGGATGACAATAGATGAGAATCTTCATGTGACGGAGGATGGATAAGAATCTTCATCTCGGAGGTTTCTTCTCGAAAGAATAGAAAGGATGCCATTTCTGCTTAGGTTCTAAATTTCCGACATCTGGTATTACTTCCATTGGTCATGAGGCATGATTGTGGGAGCCTTTGGTTTGAAGCATCAAGGCTGAATATTAGTGGGGTTGCACATATTATATGTGTATTATTTAAAATCTCGTGCCCACCTTCTAACGTAAAGGGGGATTAAAACTTGAAACTAGTGGTTTTGATATATGAATTGGGCCTATGCATTTGGTGCCTGGTTCGAGTGCTTATTATTATGAAAAGTGCTTAGACTTGATGGTTTTTGGAAATGCCTGCATGGAAAGAAAATGGGGTTTAATGGCTTACTTCCATTGTTTCACAGTGGAATTAAATAAGTTATGGACCATAACCCATAGGTCTCTAGATCGAAACATAAAATAAAGGGATTCAAAGGACCCCCATGTAACACCCTCGTCCCACATCTACCCAACTAACCGGCCAACAAGGGTAAATATGCGACAAAAAGCCACTATAATGGGATTCAACCTCCTAGATGACCTTAAGGAAGTGGAATCGATGAAAACCCACAACACATACCTTCTATACTTTCTACAGGACTCCCATACTCTTTCCCAATCATCCCCATGACCAATCCCTGGGTCTCACTAAGTTTTTAGACCATTAAACCCCTAGACACTCCCTTGATATGGAAAAGGGTGCATCTGGGAGGCTCCAGTTACTCCAACAATAAGACATGGGTGCGTCTGGGGACTTTTCTCCTCAATCTTGTGCATGTGACTCTGGGATTTGTGCCACTTTTTTAGGCCCATATCCTAGGTCACTGCTAGAACTCAATGACAGGTTCAAAAATGAAATTTCACAACAGAACAAAGATACAACTGCAAAAAATCAACAAGGACTTACTGAGACTCCTACTAGCCATGATAGGAATTTTGTCAAACATGTCACAAATATGTAATCTAAAGGTTTAAACAATATATCTTAGCATAGGGGTCTCATACTTATTTGAGAATCGCTAAGAAGAATTGTTCCCTTATATCATTTGTTGCATTATCATCTATTAATTCATAGATACATTGTTCATTAATTTACAAATCAAAACATGAGGAGAGCCATACATCATCACTGTCATAATACATGCTTATAACCAGCATAATAACAACAGAAATATCAAGTATACATCAGCCATAGAATCCAAATATAAACCAATACATTTACACATAAGATACCAAGGAAATAACCTCTTATTAATGGATGAAAAATCCAACCCGGTATGGGACTGCCACGTTCCACCTGACCATAGATTGGTTGAGCCAAATATCTCTTCAATCAATCACCCCCATGCCATATTCCAAGCATTAATGTGGGACTCAAACCAAAAGAACCAACCAGAGAATCCTGAGGCTAAACCACCTTACCTTCATCCATAGAAACTAGGCTTTACCGCAATCCATACCGAATCACTAGGCCAAAACAATAGACATGTTATAACATGATTTACATTGATCTCCACCATATCACTGGGCCAAAAAAATCATGGATGCCACTGGATCTATCCACCTACACAAAGAGAATTTTTCTATCTCCTAGTCCCTAGGCTTTACCGCAATCCACACCAGATCACGAGGCCCTAACCGAGACTCCACTCTCCATGCTTTACCGTGCATCCCATCCTGGGATTACTAGGCCTGATGGAGAGCACCCACCTCTAGAATTTATAGTGTATCACACCATTCACCGATTAAGGATTCCTAGGCCCACCGTGACAACACAAAATTTGTCTTTACCGCAACCCACAGTTGGTTTCAGGGGTTATTAGGCCATGTGTTCTTTCATTCAAAGATCCACCTCACTTAGCTTCAAATGCATCCAACAATCCATCTCAACCAAACCATGAGAACCCCATCACACCATGGTTATCCGAAAATGGAAAGGCTAGGCTAAAAAAACTATCAAACCTGGGAAAACCCATGCCAATGACAGAAAGAGAACCAATAACACACATGCAACACCATGTATGCCAAATATAACAAGGAAACCACACATGAAAATTGATACCTGCAAAGAATCTTGTTGTAGCTACTTAATCCTACTCTTCCTTTCTTGATCTATTGTTCCTCTTTACCTCATGTTGTAGCGACTACAAAAACCCTCCAAAAATTTTCGTTAGCTTCGTTTTGGAGCCTCCCCACTGACCATCCTTAGAAACATGTCTTGCACTGACACGTACTTGTGCTTCAGTTGAGTTTCAGTGGCTTACCAGCCTGTGCTTTCCAGCTTGTTTCCCTTCCTCCCATAGGCTGACATTCTAGAACTTTTTCAGTTTCTGGTTGTTATGTTCACCTGGAAAATTACGCAAATCTAGAGGGGAACCGGCCTTCCTCTCCAAAATTATGCAATCCATCTAGGCTACCTGCTACTCTCTAGAAATTTGTAGAATAGCCAAGCAGCCTTCCCTCTAAAAATTGCAAAGCAGCCCATCATTGGGCTTGCTCTCAAAAATTGCACAATTCTGGCTGACAGCCAGGGCTTCAGTCCAGAAATTGCACAAAGCCTCAGGGACAGCCAGACTTGCTCAGCCCAGAAACTGAGAAAAATTTAATCCAAGGCTTGGAGTCTGTTGCATGTGCTCCCAAGTTGACCAGTTCCCTCCAGGACTAAGCAATATTGAGTTGCATGCATGGGTTTCTTTTCCCAAAAAAGAAAAAATTAAAAAAGAAAGAACCATTTTTAGCAATTAGAAGTTACATGCAAAAGTCATTTTAGAAACCTCTCGCCAAGTGTCGCTTTTTCCTAGATTTGTGGCATACGCATCATACGCATCGATCTATCAAAACTATTTATTTGACGCTTCAGAGCTCATTCCTCACATCGATCTTACAGCTCTAGCATCCCACATCGCATCTAGGATCATTCAGCACATTCAACTCAGCTTTTTTCAAGTATGTCCACTTTCATGTCTTTTGCTGCTTTTTTGTCACTTTTTGTATTTCAGTTTGTGAGAGTGTTGTTTGGTTGGTTTTGTTGAATGCTTGCTTTCGTTTTAATGCATGTTAGCCTATAGAAGCATTGTTTCAAATTTGTCATTGCATCTCACTACTGTCGCATGCATGGCACTGTTTCTGCACTAAGGGTCATCGTTGCAGCGACTCGCTTCACACACTTACTTGTTTTCCCATTTTCTGAATCCTACTCTCACTGTTTTCATGCATGATCATTCACTCTTATATGCACCCAACTTCACCATGCATTCATCCTTTTACATGTTTTCAGTCGCCCGTCGGCAGGTCTGGGCTACCTTGGCCCAAACCTTGCCTTACCCGGCTTGCACTGCTCATTTCTAAGAGGAAAGGCTCTACCTTCTTCCTAGAAATTACGCAGTGATGGCCCATCATTGGCCTCCAGGCTTGCTCTGCGCAATTCTAAGAGGCAATGCCCTGCTAGCCCCTAGAATTGTGCAGATGTAATTTTCTAGGTTGCATTTATTGCTAACTGAAACTGTGCATTGTGCAATTTTAGTCCTCAACAGGCCAAGGTGCACTATGCATTGCGTAGTTTCAATAGGTAGTCAGCCCACTGACAGTTCGGATTGTCCCTTGCATAGTTTTGGTAATCAATCTCTCAGACTCCCGGTGAAAATTGCGCAATATTTCCAGTCAGTCACCCAGGTGTGTTGCATGACATTCCTCAAGTTGCTTTTGGCTTTCAACTGACAGGTTTTTTGCCATGAGTGTTGCTCTATCTCCATGTATCACAGGTGTTTTTCCGTCTCTCAGAAGTATGGGTACTCTAGCCTCCAAGAGAGCAGGTTCAAAGGACACCGTCAAGAGCACAACTAGAGATGTAGTTGAGAAAGTGTCTATGAGCTTTCCTATCTATGAAGACACCAAGTTGTTTCAAAGGCAAGGAGATCAAGATGAAATGGTAGGACATCAATGGCACCTTTTGAGGCACATTTGAGAAGAACCTAGAAGACCGTAGGGTTTATGTCAACATTCACAAGTCTGGCTTATACCGGATTGCATGCAGGTGTCCCACTTTTCCATGGGAAGACATGATCCACTGGATTGTCTCGCATACTGACCCAAAGACAATGGTGTTGAGAAGTGTCAGTGGAACAAAAATTTCTACCTTTAGGGTGAAGGACTATCAGGAGATGTAACACTTGCCACAATCGGTGATCACAATGGATACATCCTTCGCCAGACCCAACGGCAGTGCAAACTCAAGAGACATCTTGAAGAGATGGGTGAAAGAGCCATCCAAGTTTAGGACAACACCCAGCTAGGTTTACAAGATGAGGATACTACGGAAGGCATATCAAATCTTGTTCATCTTTGGATGTTTCTTATACGACTAGGAGAGCACAGAAACCTTCCTGCAAATTTGGGTGATTGTGTTGGATCAACTGGCGAGCGAAGGAAGACCTTGCAAATGGTCTGACATGTTGGCTCTCAGGTTGAAGGAACAGGTAACAGAAGCTTGGCATCCACCCAAGGGTCAGCAAGTGAAGCTATACATGTCTTCTTATATACTTGACACAGTCTATGCTCGTCAGCATTTCCCAGGCTTGGGTTGGGCAAGGACACCTTCGGAAACCTCTGTGCACACTTATTGTAGGGTGTTCTTCGAATGTAGCTTCTGAGGATTTATCATACAGTTATCAGACCACTTCGTCACCCCAATGTATAGGATGATATTTGAGCACGATCCACCTTGCATGTCGGAGGAAGCGATGGAGGCATTGATCAACATAGCAGACTGGTATGCCTCACCCCTTGGCACCTTCATACAGATGTACAACTTAGAGAACGCTCCACATGTTTTACCAAATTTTTCCATGGATAAGCTAGTCGTACAAGAAGTGTCATATCACATCTCGACAGGCTTGTTAACTAAACTACATACGAAGAAGAAGGCACCTTGGTCCACTCTTCCTTTGCGGATTGGGTTGTATGAGATCCAGAATCTCAAGCATGTTGAAGCAAAGATGGAGGAATTCAAGAGGTTCACCTTTGGCACCAAAAGTTTCAATCTGTATGACCCGCATTTCTTAGTGAAGTACCAACCTACGAGAGTGTAACATCCTTGGATCCACGGGGCATGTCATTGGCCTAAGGAATACCCATGGAGATACTTCTATCACTTCTCAAAGCTCAATGAACCGGTCAGCATAGTTATAGAGTGGTTAGCAAACTAGAAGGCAACAGCATCATCAGTAGCAGCAGACGGTAGCAAACATGTGCATGACAAAGGCAAGAGGAATTTTGTTGATAGTGTAGAAGCGAAGAAAAGTTGCAAGTTCAAAGTATATCCACTTATGTTTAGAGAAGCTTTGGAGATTGAGGCTAATAAGAAACAACATGATAGAAGGATCGCTCAAAGGCAAAGAGAGAAGCAGAAGCTTGAGGAAGCAAAAAAGGAGCTGCAGGAGTTGAAGCAGCAACTCGGGGAAGAACAGGAGTTGCGCAGAAGAGAGATGGAAGCATAGCAGGGACAGGAACAGCAAGAGGCGCATCATGCACAAATTAATGAAATTTTGCCCATACAGGTTATTGACTCATCTGAGCAGCCAGTATAGAGTAGACAGAGTGAGCAGTCGCAGGAGCAGGACTTTTCTCAAGAGATTGAACAGATGCTAGAGAAGATGGACACGGATATGGTTCAGCCAGAGTTAGATTAGGATATTGACCTCATGCCTCAGGACCAAGAGGTCACCCCACCAGCTTCACCAGATCCGGAAGCAGAGCAAGTCCCAAGCAATCAAGGAGACATTGAAATCCTTGAAGACAATATGGAGGCAGAGATGCACAACATATCTTTCAACGAGTCACAACACAGAGTTGTACAGTCCCGCAGAGTGCCCACTCCGGATGTCGATGTATCTCCTACGCAGTTTGAAGAATGAGTGGTCATGTCTGATGCGCCCAAGCATCCATTTGCATTGGTTGATGCTGCCAAAGAATATGTCAAGGCCACCATCTAGAGTGTTAGATTCTTGATAGCTGAGAACGAGCACATGGCTAAGGAGTTACAAGTGGCCAAGCAGGGAGGAGAACAAGTTACAGCATCTACCAGAGTAGAGTTGAGGAGAGCGATACTAGATGAAGTATTGTCTCTCAAGAGAGTCATGCAGAAGTTGTACTTTAGATTCATCATCGTGCATAAGTCAGTTTTCCATCTCAACAGTTGGCAGCAACGTTGTGCTAGGAAAGCATCCATCTTTTCAAATCTACACACTATTGTTAATCACATGCAAACATGGAAAATGAGGTACAAAGGAGCCCCATTGCACTTACCAAATATTATGAAGCCAAAGGTGGTAGAGTTGAAGGCACGCATCTGGAGTGAGATTCGGAACTATGAGGAACTATCGCAGCTCATCACTAGTTTGCAAGCTTCACATGCACGAGTGTTCAAGAGCATGGATGTCATTGTGTGCATGCATGAGATCCCATCCATTAGCACACTCACTAAGGTGAATTCAAAGAACCAATTCTGGCTGGAGCTAGACATGTACTTTGATCAATTGATATGCATAGCCACTAGTGCAAACTTGCAGATCATCACAGACACTATGAACCAGTGTGTTGTTGGTCTGGTTGCACTCAAGACTATGATACACATGTTATTTGATGAGTTGGACAGAGGTATTGAATCAGTGTACTCGGATGCAACGGAGGTAATAATTTGCTTTCAGAAGGATGTCACCATAGAGCACGCAGACACCATAATAGGCTACCAAGCTTGGCATCAGTTCACCACCATCGATCATCGCGATAATGTCGAAGAGTTAGTCTTCCCACAACTGTCTGAGTCTTAGTGATTTCTTGCATGGCTTACTCAAGACTATTTTGTCTCACATGGGTACATGTGCAGATTGTAATGAAAACATGTTGTAAAAGTGAAAGACCAGGTGTCGATATTAGAATGTAACAGTCATGTAGTAGTTGAAGAGTCATGAGGATAGGTGAAGAGTCACAAAGAAGAATCTCAAGGGTCACCCCACCCTTTTCTATTTATAGAACCTCATAACTCATTGTACAGGCTTTTGGGAGCCAAGCTTCCTATAGGTGTAACTTAGAGAAAGCTTGGAGTGTATTGTAACGAGACTTGGCTTCTCCACAATGAAGAGATAGTACATCTCCTTGGAGGATCAGGCACTAATGACTGTAATGTTCCACTATCGAGGCTAGTGGAAATCTTGGTTATTGTTTCATGCTGGAAATGGGCCAGCACGTTCCATGCATATGTTGTTATTGTAGTTCGACTATCCTCGTTACTTCAATGATGTATGTAGTTGTAATTTATGCATGTATGTATGGACTATTCAATATGTGTTTATATGAATCTTATCGAAGCGTTTTGTTGGTATAACCCATCACTTTGGATCATCGGTTATCCTACTTTCCATCTCGTGATGTCTTTCTGCTTGTGTGTTCCCTTTTAAGCTGTGTGTTATCACATGTTTCTAAGGGGCGAATTCATCCCCCTTTCCGTGTGTTAGAGCTTTTCATGGACCTTTTTTGACTTGCTCCAAGGTCACACCCTTGCTACCAACAAGGAAATATTACTTACCTTTGCACACAACTGCATCTATGGTGATACCATACTACCTGCTGCTGGGACTTCTAATCCAAACTTTCTGAGGTCTATTTGGGACTTCAAACCTGGGAGATCCCGTGACATGTTGGCGGGTCCAACACTGTCAACATTTATAGTGCTAGAAGGAAGGAAAAATGACAAGCTGAGTCCTCGCATCCTTTTTTGAATCTTCGCACATCTCTCATGGATATTGTTAGAGTCCACCCTCTGCGATGTTTGTCCAATGCTCATCCCTTTGACATCACGAAAGAGTTTTATGATCTCTTGTTTGAATTCACGTATGATGGTGAAGGAGAAGTGGCTTGGCCTGAGCACCTACATGGCTTCCTTGCATTCTTGGAGGATGCAGAAAAGTTTAATGAAGTTGAGTTTAGCATGCTTCTTTCAACCACACTTTGTGAATCCCCACAACAATGGTGCTGCAACCTGCCTCATAATTGTGTGCACTCATTTAAGTAGTTCAGTGATCTAATCGAATCTGTTTTCCATCATTTTGATCCTAAACCTCTTGACAAAAAACTATTAAAACAACGGAAGACCCCGCATGAATTGCCTATGGATTTTTGGCAGTGCTTTCCTGTACTCCAGTTTTAAGCTCTAAAAAACCAAATCAAATTCCAATATCTTTGGGACATATTTGAATATTGAATTCACAAATCATTCTATCCCAAAATTAATTTAAAGTTCAAACCCCTCTCAGCATACTTCAATGATGGATCTACGCAATCACAAGCAGACACAGTTGTTGTCACAAGTGACTATCTATATTCCCCTAATCAAACAGCTCCACCCCCGCAGAGTGATGTAGGAGAACATGCACACACATATGTTCAGCTGTCACATCCTCACACTATCACCACTCTTAATTTCTTTGTAAATTTGGTTGGGAAGCCCATGGGTTGTCACATGCACTTGTTACCTCAATCTTCATCTTCATGTTCTGTTGATCCTTCGAATTGCACTATCTTGTCTTCTTCTATTCCCAACTCTACAGCTGTTGTGAATGAGGATCAAGCCATTGACAGAGTTAATGTTTCAAAACCAACCTATGTTGTCATTTATGATGAGTATGACTAGGAATCTGAACATCAACCCACCGCTAAGGATGACTTCCTTCTGTCTATGCCTCCTCTGCTCCTTCTTGACATCTTTGGTGAGTCTATTATCTCTGATTTTCCTTGTGTAAAGTCATCCATGGATGCATCTACTTTCGATCATTCACACAATACACCTGATGTCAGTACATCATTTGACAGTGGAGAGGACAAATTCTTCATTGAAAATCCACTTGATTTTTCATCTGCCTTTTCTGGAAACGCAAAGGGTGAACATTCTTGCTTCTCATCTACCCCTATTTTTAATTCATCAAATCATGAGGATGTCGATGAACTCACTAATTTTTCTTATTGTAGCTGTCGTGACCTATTTACTCTCGTATTCGATCACAATGTTGACTCAATCGTTGTTGATCTTTCAAAGCCACCTGTTTATGATGATCTATCTGTCGATGAAGTCAAAACCCCGTAGGTTGTCGAAGCACTTCAGCACGAGCTGATGGTTATGTCAAGCCCTCACTAAATTTTTTAAACATCCAAGGCTCTTCATCACTCATCTATATGCATTGAATATCAATCCTACACATAGATTTCGCTTCCTCCACTCAAATCACATGATCCCATCACTCATGAATTGGAGGAATCTTACACAACAAGCACACTTGCAAGACGTAAGTTGTCTATGTTTCTCATGTTTGCTTGCATGTCACAGTCAAGAGAGTGCATATTCTTAACATCTGCATGCAGTGTATCACAACACCATGGTAAGTCCACAGAGTGCTTATATTGCGCTTTCACTTTTTTCTTTTCTGTGGACGCATTTAAACTCGGAGTGTGTTTGTCTTCATTGTTATATATTTCATGTTTGTTGGTTCGCTTGACTGTGCTCTTCATGAACCATGCCTTCACCAACATGGTTCAACCAATGTGTTGGTGGCTGCATTGGAAATATCATTTCATGTGATCAGGCCCATGCATCATTAGCTTAGGAGTAGGAGTAGTGTTTGCTTTATGTTTTTCTGCTTACATGCATGTTTACTTCTTGCTTTGTTTGTTTGTTTGCTTGCCTACTTGTTTTGCTTACTCGCTTTACTTTCGCATTTACCTCTACTCTTTTCTTTGTTGTTTGTTTGTTTTCTTACGCCCATAGGTTAGATTCGCATGGAACCATGACGGACTCTTGAAAAAAGCAAGTTAAAGTACAAGAGGACTTGTACATCTGTCAATACTTGGTTATATGTTGTCCTCTCTATTTATACAGAACTTGTTGTCTTTGGTCAATGATACACCAATGGAAAATACGTTCTGTTCGAAGTGAACCTTGATGAAAACACAACGCTTGCGCGCTAGATAGTACCACCTACTCTAGTCGATTGTTTTGGGTTAACCCTTATTAGCTCATTCAAGTAGAGTAAGGTGAGGGGAAAAACCTTAAGAAGTATGTCAGAGGTATATTATATAATACTTATCTGAAGGAACAACCTCTTTTTCTCTCAATAAGTTAGGATCCCTCTTCCTCCTCTAAAATAAATAAGTGCCTATGCACAGTTCTTAAAAAAATCTAAAAATGAAAAAAATGAAAATGTGAAAATTTTGAAAAAATGAATAAGGTGAAAGAAGAGAAAGGCTTCTTGTGCAGAGAGGTGATGAAAGTAACTCCACTGGGGTACTAACCAGGCTCACTAGCAGCAGAGTGATGCTTGTGTTCCTGCGTGACTTCGTCGGGGTATTATCCAGGCCTGCTGGTAGTGGAGCAACAGCAAAGATGAAACTTAAACTCTGACAATCATATTGCTTGTGTACCAATATACCCCTCATCTCCAATCGAAACAGATGTTTTGATTTGGTTTGGAATGTGTATTAACCGACCAAGAGCATGGCAGGTGCTACATCTTTTAATCAAGCTAGTGTGGAGACCAAGACGATCAGAGAACCGAACAATACTTTCGGAGGAGTTAGACTTGCTTTTCACAAAACAACGTCCATTCAGAGAGCTAGAGTTCTATCAGTGTGTAGCCAAGTGTTGTAGCGGCTACAACCACCCTCCAAAATTTTTCCTTAGCTTCATTTTGAAGCCTTCCTACCAACCATCCTTAGCAGCATGTATTGCACTTACAGGTACATGTGCTTCAGTTGAGTTTCATTGGCTTACCAGCCTGTGCTTTCCAACTTGATTCCCTTCCTCCCACAAGATGACATTCTCGAATTTGGTCATTTTCTGTTTGTTATGTTCACCTGGAAAATTATGCAAATCTGGAGGGGAACTAGCCTTCCTCTCCAAAATTGTGCAATCCATCTAGGTTTCCTATTGCTCTCCAGAAATGCGTAGAAAAGCCAAGCAGCCTTCCCTCTGTAAATTGCGTAGAGCAACCCATCACTGGGCTTGCTCTAAACATTGCGCAATTCTAGATGACAGCTAGGGCTTCAGTCCAGAAATTGTGCAAAGCCTCAGGGACAACCAGAGTTGCTTAACCCAGAAACTACACAAAAGTTATTCCAAGGCTTGTAGTCTATTGCATGTGCTCCCAAGTTGATCGGTTCCCTCCAAGAATGAGCAATCTTGAGTTTCATGCATGGGTTGATTTTTCCAAAAAAGAAAAAAGCATCCCTAGATTTTAGGGATCCATTTTTAGCAGTTGGAGGTTACATGCAAAAGTTGTTTTAGAAACCTCTCGCCAAGTGTAGCTTCTTCCTAGATTTGTGGCATGCGTGTCATATGCCTCGATCTTATTAAAACTATTTATTCGACACTTCAGAGCTCATTCCTCACATCGACCATGGAGCTCTGGCATCCCACATCACATCTAGGAGTATTCGGCACATTTAGCTCAGCCTTTTTCAGGTAAGTCTGTTTTTCATGTCTTTTGCTACTTTTCTGTCGCTTTTTGTATTTCGGTTTGTGTGAGTGATGTTTGCTTGGTTTTATTGAACGCTTGTTGTTGTTTTAATGCATGTTAGCATGAAGCATTGTTTCAAGTTTTTCGCATCTCACTATTGTCGCATGCATGACATTGTTTTTGCACTTACGGTCGTCGTTGCGACAAATCGCTTCACACACTTACTTCTTTTCTCGTTTTCTGAATCCTGCACTCACTGTTTGCATGCATGATCATTCACTCTTATGAGACCCCTAATACTTATCTGAGAATCGCTACGAAGCATTGTTCCCTTATATCATTAGTTGCATTATCATATATTAGGTAATATATACATTATTCATTCATTTACAAATCAAAACATGAGGAGATCCATACATCATCACTGCCATAATACATGCTTATAACCACCATAATAACAACAGAAATATCAAGTATACATTAACCCTAAAATCCAAATATAAACCAGTACATTTACACATAAGATACCAAGGAAAGAATCTCTTATTAATGGATGCAAAATCCAACCCAGTATGGGACTACCACGTTCCAACCGACCATAGATTGGTTAAGCCAAATCTCTCTTCAGCCAATCACCCTCATGCCATATTCCAAGCATGAATGTGGGACTCAAACCAAAATAACCAACCAGAGCATCCCGAGGCTAAACCACCTCACCCTCATCAATAGTAACCAGGCTTTACCACAATCCACACCAATCACTAGGCCAAAACAATAAACATATAATAACAGTTTTTACCATGATCTCCACCATATCACTATGCCAAAAAAAGCATGGATGCCACTGGATTTCTCCACCTACACTATGAGGAATTTTCATGTCTCCTAGTCTTTAGGATTTACCGCAATCCACACCAGATCACTAGGCCCTAACTGAGACTCCAATCTTCAGGCTTTACCGTACATCCCATCCCGGGATTATTAGGCCTAATGGAGACCACCCACCTCTAGGCTTTACCGTATATCTCGACATTCATCAGTCGAGGATTCCTAGGCCCATCAAGGCTTTACCACAACCCATAGGTTGGTTCAGGGGTTACTAGGTCATGTGTTCTTTTATTCAGAGATCCACCTCACTCAGCTTCGAATCCATCCGGAAATCCAACTCAACCAAAACATGAGAACCCCATCACACCATGGCTATCGAAAATGGCCAGGCTAGGTTTAAAACAATGTCACACCTGGAAAAACCCATGCCAATGACAAAAATAGAACCAATAACACACATGAAACACCGTGCATGCCAAATATAGCAAGGAAACCACACATTCAAATCGATACCTACAAAGAATCTTGTTGTAGTTGCTTGATCTTTCTCTTCCTTGCTTGATCTTTGCTTCCTCTTTGCCTCCTTTGCTTTTCTTGATCCAATGCCAAAGTGCTCCAAGAAAAAAGTGTCCAAGAGTGAGAGAGAGAAAGAGAGAATAATGAGACACTCCAAAATTGAACTGACCAAAGGTAACACTGAAAAAAAGGTACCAACTGATCCTCATAAGCCTTTTTATTAATGAGGCCTCTATTTCTTCATTTTTCCATTGTTTTTCTTCATTTTCCTCCTCACATGCAACCTGTGACCTTTCACCTTCCTTTTCTCCTAATTTCCATTATTTTCATAAATAAATGCTAAATAATGCCACTCTGCCTTTCCAAATTCCTTAGCCATTGCCTTTTCCAATTTATTTAGCCATAATAGACCAAATGAACACCCACACTAGGATGTTTTGTCCAAAATTAAGCTTGGAATAAGTGTCCCATAATCTGTGGTTATTATTTTTCATTTATTAACTTTTATTACACGGAATCTTCACCAACGTTTTTACACCCCATAACCCATTTTCATCAAGCCTGCTCAAGCACAATACATGAGGCTAAAGACAACCATAGCCCACATTACTTGAAAGGTTCGGGCTCGGGAATAACATTGGAATAACCTCAATTTAATTAAAATAATATACACACATGCACAATATTTTTTTTTTTGTAATGCTTAGCAGGACCATCTATTTTCTATTATATATATAAGGCAAATTTACACCACACAATTTTACCTGGTGGCCTCAAATCGCCCCAAAGGGAAATCGAGTCTATTGGCCATCGGTCATCATTATACGCCATCCAAGAACATAACTTCTTTAGTATTTCTAGCAAGGCTAGATAAGTTTTAGCCTCATGACCAAAAATTGTATAACTATGACAACTGACATAAACAACTGGAAATTTAAATGCTATCCGCATAAACAAAAACTAAGTATAGGAAGACTAATCTTTCTTAACATTTTGCTCCTCAGAGTCTGAGGCTACTAGGGCAGGATCATCAGCAGTTTCTTTTGGCATTTCGAAGAGCTCCACAATGCAAGGGATGTGTCGGTCAATACGGTCCATCCTAATGTCTTGTTTGTGCATCTTAAATAGGATCTTCTCCATGTCTTTTTTGTAGTTGGGATGGCCCTGCATTATAACTGTCATCCCCACAGAAATTTTCTCCATTACTTTTCCTAGCATACTTTTCATCAGAAAATAGAGGTACAGGGTGTGCTTGAATTGTGTAATTCACCCTCTTGTGGTCCCTAGGTCAGGCACCATTGTTCTCCAGACTTCTATTTCATCATCCGGTTCTAGTTCATGCTTTACCTAGCCTTCCCAATCATCTATCAACCTTCGGATACCCTCATATGTTTCCTCCTTATATGTTGCAACTGCCTTAGCTATGAAGTGCTCAACTAGCTTACGACCCATGTGTCCTTCCATCCTGTTTGGTCGTTTGGTTGCCCGGGGTTCTGGGCCCTTGTTGTCGAAAAATGACCACGTCTTGCTGGAGCCATAACTTGTTGAATTGTAACCTGTATACATTCCAACATTGTTAGTTTCACTAAATCATTCATCTCATCACAGCGCAACTGCAATAACCATACTTCGCTGCCATGCCTAGCCTGCGATAGGAAAAGGTATCCCTGTGCCCACAGGTGGCCAGTGGAAGTGGGATTCAAGCAGGATTCCCCTGGTTTATTTCCATGCCTCTCACCCTTACCAAGGTTCGAAGATTGGTCACCCCCTTGCAGCCATGACCTGGCTCTCAGACCCATCTGGAGCTAGGTATTGCTAGTGTTATCATACCGCAAACCCTTGCCTCTGCCGGCATTTTCCTGTCCGCTTTCTTCTTGCCTCTCAAGCCCCCCAGGGTCCCTGACTACTCCCATATGGTCATGCATTGCCATTTTATTAGGTTTTCTCAGCCAATTGCCCACCCTGCTATCGTCACAACTGATGAGCCTAGGTATTGCAACAATAATGTTGCAACTCCCAGGGCTACCAGCTTTACTTATCAACCCGGGGTTCATACAAACTTGGAGGTGATAGTGCTATATGCACAAGTAGAAGTGAAGGTCCTGCCTGTTGTCACTATTTGTCTGGCGAGAGACCTCAGGGGTTCCAATCCAAACTTCTTTAGGGTCAAAAGAAGCTTAATTCTTTGATGGAAGGAGAGCAAACATATTCTAAGAGAGAGCTACTCTACTACAGTAATGAAGAAAACAGCATGAAATGCTAAACTTACACCCTAACCTAACTAACCAATTAAACATCTATGCTAAGCAGAATTTCTAAATTAACACTAACCTAATGCTAATTATCTAAGTTGCAGAAGTAAAGAGCATCAAAACTAGACTAAGGTGTAACAAAGAAACTTAGGTTAAATCAGGTTTCAAGCGGAAAAAGCAATCGGAGGTCGAAATCAATGAAAGGAGGACGTGAGGGAGCAATAGTGCATAAGAACCATTGGATCAGTCGGGTGAAAGGAAAATGAACGGTGGAGATTGGATCGTAGGAGGTTATGTAGATAGATGGGCGAACAAGGTTAACTAACAGGATGAACAATGGAGATCTTATCACGAAGGCTTATGATGCAGGAGCATCATCTCCGAAAAACACCTTGTATTTTACCTAAGCTAGCGGGTTTCATGTTTTGAAGAAATATTAAAATTTCATGTAAATATTAAATTATTTTGAGTGATTAATTAATTATTTGTGAGAAATTGTAAATGTGAGAGAAATTAGTTTCTAGATTATTTAGAATTAATGAGGGAGCCTAAGTTGGGATTAGTTTCTAAGTTTTAGGGATGAGAATCTATCTTTTAGGGATGTTGAGAGATTTAGGGATTTGTTGAGATATTAAGGGGATTGAGCATTTAATTAGATCATTTTTTAAAATTGTATAAATAGGAAGGGGTTTGAGAGGAAAATACATTGAGATTGTGAGAGAGTGTGAGATTGAGAGTAGGCTTGGACAGCAAGGTTGTAAGCCTTCAGCAAATTGTAAGGCCACGACTGTTGAATATTTGGCCACGAAGAAAGTTTGTAAGTATTTATTTGCATTTGTTAATGTAAAAACAATGTGTTTTCAGAATTGTGGGGTTCGATTCATTAAGTGGTGGAATATTTTTGTAACTAGATTTTAAGTTGAATACACGTTTCATATAATTTGGTTGTGAAGACATCGAATCGAACGTGGTGTGAATGATTGTTTGTTTTATATGAAATTGTGTGAAATCATGGAGTTAACAAATTAGACTGCGCCTTAATTGAAATCGTGGAGTTAACAAATCGATCTCAATGGATCCATTCCAAGGAGACAGAATTCTGTATAAGTAAATTGCCAGTGAATGTTTGAAAGAGGGTGCTATTGCATATTTTTGTCAAAAGTTTTGTCTGGAATGTTTTTGTTTACCCATCTCTGAAAATGCAGTACACTGTCATTGAAAGGAACGATCTTCACAATTTCAGAATGAACACATGGTTTGGAGCGTTAATGAAACGTTGTTCACTTTAAATGGAAATGAAACATAACTTAGTTGCAGGCTGGAGTGGTTTTGTGTATGCAGGGAAGTGTGTTAACACCATAGCAGATTGCGTATTGAGAAATCGATGGATGGCATAAGTAACATAGCGCAGTATTAAAATCGATCTGTGGATGCAAGGAACCAGATTTTAAACTGTTTGATAAAGTCAACCGAATCAATTAAGCTCGATCTTCAATTGATAGCTACGCTGGTAGGGAGAGAGTATTCTCACCTTTCTGGGTTCGATTGGTCTATATATTCTGGGTAAGAGAAACGAAATTGATTCATGAATTTGTAATGAATTGCATGGAAGGGAGATTCGATTTGATATAGCACTGTCAAGTTTTATAAATTCATATTTAATTCAGAAAAAGAAATGTTGAATGAGAATTATGGATCGAGTCTTATTTCTGTTGTGAATTGAGCGCTAGTGTAAAAAGGGAATAAATTTGTTTTGACTCTGCTGTATGGAGGATTGGTTACATTTATTAATGATGTGTGTCATTACTGATATAGACAGCGTTGAACTGATTTGTTATCGCGGTGGAAAAAGTTGAGAATCATGAATATTGAGTGCGGTTATGTTCAACTGTTGTAGTTCACAATGAGCCTGTAGCGATGTTATTGTTTGAAGTCATTTTGTTATATTGTTGGAGACCGGTAGCCATGACGTATTGACAGAGTGTAACCTACTGTTGTAGAAGGTAAAGGGATACCATAACCGATCCACATAAATGTACGCCCGCTAACACATCTTTGTTATATTTGAGTTCTGGAGCTGTCATTCAAAGGGATTCATCCTTTGAAGAATTTCATTACACAGATTGTGTGCCAAATTGAAACTGTTGAAACAAGGTTGCATTGTTTCATCAACCTCTGATCATAAGAAATCTGCAACTCGAGAAGAGTTCCACACAATTTAGACAGAGACATAAAATTGATATTTGTGCAGGAATGATATGCCAGAAGGCGTTGTCCACAATCTGAAGGCGCGATCCAGAGATTATTACAGGAAATCGAACAGGTAAGTTATATTGGTGATGGGCGCATTGTTTATGGAGATTTGTTGAAAACAGTGAAATGTTTAAGATTTAAATCCAAAAGTAATGTGTTTAAAATTAGTTGGCAAACGTATGGAATTAAATTATATAAGTTGCCAAATTGAATATAACAGTAAGGGCGCACTCTTTAATTGAACCCAGCATATGAGAACGTAATTGTAATGGTGGGACCATTGAATGTTAATTGGATTGGGAATGAAAAAGGTGCATGTAAAATTCAAGCTTTGGTTATTGGATTGAGTAGTGTTTGTTACACTTTTACATCAAAGTAGAAATTGAGATTGTATTGGGTTGAAAAGGAAATTTAAGTTGTTGAATTTGCCAGCGATTGAAAGATAAAGTTGAGATTGCAGTGGGTCAAATTGTTTTAAATTGGAGGTTTTGATTGGGCATTTACTGAAATGGAATTTGTCATGGACAAACTTATGGAGATCCTGGGTATTGCAGGCTAGCCCTGCATCATTTTGGTATCAGAGCTAGAATGCTCTGTTGAAGATATTTGTTTTTTTTTCTGAATGAAAACAGAAAGTTTTGTTGAAAACTAAAGTGTGTTTTTGAATGTGTGATGAATGATGGAAAGGAAGATCAGATTTTAAATCTGATATGCAGCATACACAATTGCAAGTGAACAGGATTGCAGGGAGGAAAAGATCATGCAAGATCTTAAGAGGTGAGATGATTTTTCTGATTTGAAATTTGTAAATGCAGTTTATGGTTGCAGAGAAGATGATGGCAGTGAACCTGGCATTCAGCTAAAGGCTGAATAAGGAGGACAATTGCAGTGTCCTGAAGAAGAAGGTGAGTTGAAGAGATAGCCTGAAGAGAGCAGAGAGAGTGCTCGAAAGGTTCCAGAGGCAGTGAACCAAGTACTTACCAAAAGACTGAGTGAGGAGAGCTTGGTGAGGTAAGTGGCAGCAGAAGAGATTGTTGTTGTAGAGGCTAGTACAACTCATGGTGAGTGAGAAACTCATGGAGAAGATGATCATGGAGGATCAGAGAAGAGGTTCAGAGGAATGCCACAGAGATGAGATGACTGCAGAAGTTCGAGAAAGAGAGATTGCAGTAATAAAGGTACAATTGCAGGTACTAGAAGAATGGCTGCAAGAGCAGGAAAACCAGAATAGAGGATGGATCTTTCCACTGAAGGGAAAGAAAGTGAAGTGGCAGAAGCTACAACAGAAAAGAGATCGACAGATAAACATGCAGTTAATGGAAGAGCTGAAGAAGCTCGAGCAAATGATGGATGTACAGCTGAAGTGTACGCAACTCAGAGTAGTTGAGTTGGAAGAGGAGGTTTCCATTGATCAAATAGAGGAGGAGATCATTGATGATTTCTTGAATTACTGGGAAGATCTAGATCAGCTGGATAACGTGAACTCTTGTGTTTTTATAGCTGACAGTTGTGATGTGATTACAGGTTTTGTTGAAGAGGATGCGCAATCTTGTGAAACTGTCATAAGCATGGAAAAGAATCTCTCGGGAGATAAGTACTTTAAAGAAGAAAGCAGTGATGCTTTTGCTGTTACAGTACAAGAGGAAGTTCATGTGAATGAAGAAGATGATCAGCTGGAAGAGCTGGTATATGAACCGACGATTAAAGTTGTTGAGACTTGTAGTTTTCAAACTGACAAGTTGTGTATGAATGCAGGGACTGTAAGTGATGGTGATGTTATGCTTCAGCAATGTCACAGAGAAATTGCATTGCTAGAATATTTGTTGAAAAATTCAGAGTATGACAGGGAGATGGCAGAAGAAAGAGTTCAGTACAGTGAACGAGTGCAGAAAGATATCATGGAAGCAGATGATGTGAGAGAAAGACTGGTTGACAGTCTTGAGAATTCTTCAGAGGATTCTTTGGGCAAAGAGAATTAGCATACTGATGTGCTGATAGTGGAGGAGAATTCAGAATAGCATACTGAAGTGCTGGTAAAGGAGGACAAGGCACTAATGCCTTCTGATTTTTATTCTAACAAGTGTTTTGTGAATGCAGGTATTGTTGCAGAACATTTGACTCAGTTGAGCAGTCAAATGAAGGAAGAAGAAGTTTTCTGTTCCAGAAGACAAGAGGGTATGGATGATCGGGTGGCAGTCAGAACAGAAACAAGCATAGAAGCAAGAAGTCAGCAAGTGACAGTACAGATAGAGAAAGTAAAAACTGAGCAAGCCGTCTTAGCTCAGCAGGCAGCAAGAAATCAACAGCCGGGAGATTATTTGGACCGAGAGATTGAAAGTATCAGAAGACTGATGACAAAAGAATCCCGGAAGAGACCAGCAGCAGCAAAAAAGAAAAGGAAAGACAACAAGAGAAAAACAGCGAAAGATTGCAAGAGCAGAGCAAGTGGAGCACTACAGCACAAAATATGGAAGCCTAGAGGACAACAACAGTTAACAACAGCAGTAAAGCAATTGACAAGCAAAGAAAGATTACAAAATAAAATTTGGGATCCAGGAGGAAATATCCAGACTTATGACCAGGTGGTCATGAATTTTCTTACATGGGGAGTCTGATGCAGGAGCATCATCTCCGAAAAACACCTTGTATTTTACCTAATCTAGGGGGTTTCATGTTTTGAAGAAATATTAAAATTTCATGTAAATATTAAATTATTTTGAGTGATTAATTAATTATTTGTGAGAAATTGTAAATGTGAGAGAAATTAGTTTCTAGATTATTTAGAATTAATGAGGGAGCCTAAGTTGGAATTAGTTTCTAAGTTTTAGGGATGAGAATCTATCTTTTAGGGATGTTGAGAGATTTAGGGATTTGTTGAGATATTAAGGGGATTGAACATTTAATTAGATCATTTTTTAAAATTGTATAAATAGGAAGGGGTTTGAGAGGAAAATACATTGAGATTGTGAGAGAGTGTGAGATTGAGAGTAAGCTTGGACAGCAAAGCTGTAAGCCTTCAGCAAATTGTAAGGCCACGACTATTGAATATTTGGCCACAAAGAAAGTTTGTAAGTATTTATTTGCATTTGTTAATGTAAAAACAGTGTGTTTTTAGAATTGTGGGGTTCGATTCATTAAGTGGTGGAAATTTCTTAACTAGATTTAAGTTGAATACATGTTTCATATAATTTGGTTGTGAAGACATCGAATCGAACGCGGTGTGAATGACTGTTTGTTTTATATGAAATTGTGTGAAATCGTGGAGTTAACAAATTAGACTGCGCCTTAATTGAAATCGTGGAGTTAACAAATCGATCTCAATGGATCGATTCCAACGAGACAGAATTATGTATAAGTAAATTGCCAGTGAATGTTTGAAAGAGGGTGCTATTGCATATTTTTGTCAAAAGTTCTGTCTGGAATGTTTTTGTTTACCGATCTCTGAAAATGCAGTACGTTGTCATTGAAAGGAATGATCTTCACAATTTCATAATGAACACATGGTTTGGACCGTTAATGAAACGTTTTTCACTTTAAATGGAAATGAAACATAACTTAGTTGCAGGCTGGAGTGGTTTTGTGTATGCAGGGAAGTGTGTTAACACCATAGCAGATTGCGTATTGAGAAATCGATGGATGGCATAAGTAACATAGCGCAGTATTAAAATCGATCTGTGGATGCAAGGAACCAGATTTTAAACTATTTGATAAAGTCAACCGAATCAATTAAGCTCGATCTTCAATTGATAGCTACGCTGGCAGGGAGAGAGTATTCTCACCTTTCTGGGTTCGATTGGTCTATATATTCTGGGTAAGAGAAACGAAATTGATTCATGAATTTGTAATGAATTGCATGGAAGGGAGATTCGATTTGATATAGCACTATCAAGTTTTATAAATTCAGATTTAATTCAGAAAAAGAAATGTTGAATGAGAATTATGGATCGAGTCTTATTTCTGTTGTGAATTGAGCGCTAGTGTAAAAAGGGAATAAATGTGTTTTGACTCTGCTGTATGGAGGATCGGTTACATTTATTAATGATGTGTGTCATTACTGATATAGACAGCGTTGAACTGATTTGTTATCGCGGTGGAAAAAGTTGAGAATCATGAATATTGAGTGCGGTTATGTTCAACTGCTGTAGTTCACAATGAGCCTGTAGCGATGTTATTGTTTGAAGTCATTTTGTTATATTGTTGGAGACCGGTAGCCATGACGTATTGACAGAGTGTAACCTACTGTTGTAGAAGGTAAAGGGATACCATAACCGATCCACATAAATGTACGCCCGCTAACACATCTTTGTTATATTTGAGTTCTGGAGCTGTCATTCAAAGGGATTCATCCTTTGAAGAATTTCGTTACACAGATTGTGTGCCAAATTGAAACTGTTGAAACAAGGTTGCATTGTTTCATCAACCTCTGATCATAAGAAATCTGCAACTCGAGAAGAGTTCCACACAATTTAGACAGAGACATAAAATTGATATTTGTGCAGGAATGATATGCCAGAAGGCGTTGTCCGCAATCTGAAGGTGTGATCCAGAGATTATTACAGGAAATCGAACAGGTAAGTTATATTGGTGATGGGCGCATTGTTTATGGAGATTTGTTGAAAACAGTGAAATGTTTAAGATTTAAATCCAAAAGTAATGTGTTTAAAATTAGTTGGCAAACGTATGGAATTAAATTATATAAGTTGCCAAATTGAATATAACAGTAAGGGCGCACTCTTTAATTGAACCCAGCATATGAGAACGTAATTGTAATGGTGGGACCATTGAATGTTAATTGGATTGGGAATGAAAAAGGTGCATGTAAAATTCAAGCTTTGGTTATTGGATTGAGTAGTGTTTGTTACACTTTTACATCAAAGTAGAAATTGAGATTGTATTGGGTTGAAAAGGAAATTTAAGTTGTTGAATTTGCCAGCGATTGAAAGATAAAGTTGAGATTGCAGTGGGTCAAATTGTTTTAAATTGGAGGTTTTGATTGGGCATTTACTGAAATGGAATTTGTCATGGACAAACTTATGGAGATCCTGGGTATTGCAGGCTAGCCCTACATCAGCTTAAATGAATGGATGGACGAACAAGGGAACAAAGCAGATGAACAGTGGAGATCGTGTCGCGAGGGATTAGGTGAGTGGATGGATAAATGAGGTTAACAGGAGATGAATGGCCGAGATTAATCGCGCATGTGAAGTCAAGAGATGGATGGACGAGGCTAATAGGAGTGATGAATGGCTAAGATCTTATCGCTCGGGTGGAGTCAAGAGATGGACGGTGGAGATCATATCACAGAGAAAAGAAACGTGTGGAAATGAGGGAGCGGGTTTCTAAGGCAGTAAGTAGTTTCTTGCGCACCCATCAAGTTGTAAGCAGTATTTGGAAATTTTACGCAATTAGCCTTACTGCGTGACAAGTAGCACGAGAAAACTACTTTTCTTGCGTGCTCTTGCATGGATAACGTTCGTGCACTAATCCATGCAAGATTACACGATAGCCATTGGATCAAGCGGGGTTGATCAATAGTGGAGATCTACCAAGCTAGTTGGCGATCAAGTGAAGTGACAACCATCGGATCAGGCAAGGCAGATCGACAGTGGGGGTTTAAAGCGCCTAAAGTGATCAGGTGACGCGATAGTCATCGGATCAGGCGAGGCAGAACGACGATGGGGACTTGAAGTTTATAAATTAATTGGTGGACTCCACGCGATGCAGCAGTTGGAGAAAATAGTGAATCGGGCGGTGATTGTGAAGGCTTGTTGGTGATCGGACGGCGAGGAAGCGATGCATGAGGAATGTGCTGGAGGCGGTTTCAAATGAAAATGGCAGAGAAAACCAGTGCGGGTGAACAAATAATTGCATTAAACAGTGAACTCCATAGCCCATGCGAGAACCAGAGACCTGTGTTTTTGGGGTTGTTGAAGGGTCCCTTCCTCAATTCATGGTCCCAGAGGGAGGAGATGAGGCCGAGACACCTGCGCACAACCTAATAGTGATCTTTTTCCTCTAACTAACCTGTGAAATGAAAGAAGGCATAAATGAAAGTAAACTACAACAAATGCAGCTACTGAAGCAGATGAACAGGAAAACCATGCATGATCTACGCTATATTGTTGTAATGAAAGTGCAACTACTTAAGAAAATAAACAGTGAAAACCATAAGGCTACTTAAGCAAATGAACAGAAAACCATGAAACTACTTAAGCAAATAAATAGAACAGAACTCTATGCTAGAATACATTTACAGTAAAGAGGAGCTTTGGCTGCTTGGGTTGGGCCCTAACCCAAGAGCTTTAGCCCTCGGAGTTAACTCAGAGCTGGCTTAAACAGAACTCATTCTTATTATAAAAAACCATGGATTACAGAATAAACTGTCACAAGTCTTTGTAGCTCAGAAATAAAACAGAGTTTTATAATAGAAGTCTGAATCCTACTGAGGTCCTAAGCCTCTCTATTTATACATTTGAAGTCTCTAACGACTTCCTTCCCATTAGGGAGGCTTGGCCTCTAACTCAAGAAAAACTGGTTTCTATCCTTTTCACTTGCTCGACTGTCTTCTAGTCTTCAAAGTGATGGTTGTTTGCACTCCGAGCTGGTGGAGGAATATTCAAATGGAGGGGTAGTAAATGAGGAGGATTTACCTCCTATAATTACTCTCCCTTGTCCCATTCTAGTTTTACCAAGGTCTTTGCCATAGTTCCTTGCTTTTATCCTTTATACCTACATTTTCCTTGCTTTTATCCTTTATTCCTGCATTTCATGCACATTAGACCACAAAGCAACATATCCAACTCTAACTCATTTCATAAATAAAATATAATCAAAAGTATGCAATAAGTTGTGAGAATAGTTGGTTTGACTAAGCTAGGAGGTGAATTAAGGCCAATTAAGGCCCATATAATTACTCAATGATGAGGCTCATCATCACCCCCCTACTAAAAGTGTTGCTCATCCTCTCAGCAACTTAGTCAATTTCCATGTCCTTCATGGCTCTGGTAGCCTCTCTGGCATCCCATGCTTCTATTGTGGTCTCTTCTTCTTGTTGATAGAAGCCTGCTTTCCTTTCTACTTCTTCCCACTGCCTCTTTTCCTCTTCTTCTTTTCTCCCTTCTAGCATCCCTAAGAGTAGTGGTGGACTGAGTTTTAGGCCTATCCAATTGACCTTCAACCTTTGCATTGATTGTTCATACATAGGTGTCCTATTTAGTGCTTTTCTCAACCTTTGAGGGGAGTGATATTCTCTAATCTTCAAGTTGTGTGGCAGTGTGTTCCATCTCCTTTAGCAAGCATGTATATTATGATCTTAGCAGTCTAAACATATCCTTGAAATGTGAAATTGCTTGCTCTTGGGCAGCAAGATATCTAAGTGCCAGATGAGGATCATTTTCAATTAGATTATGGGTGTTGATTAGGGCCATGGGATTTTATTGTTCAGATCTGATAAAAAGAGGTTTATTTTGCTCTCTGGCCAATATTCTTTTCATCCCTACAGTGTTTGACTTCTCATGGTTCATCGATGATTCCAAAGCCATTAATTGTAGATCTCCTAGCTCTGTATTAGGGTCCCAAATATTCATATCTGTGAGGGCCATGTTATGCAAGTAAAACTCATCCATTTTGGCCCCATCCTTTAGTGCACTTTGATCACAAAGATCAATAAACTGTCTGCAATCCTGAAATGGCATGGTGCTCTTTTGTGCTGGTGTTTTAATCTGAAATTGTAGCCATTGTTCTTTGAGGTAAAGAGTATAGGATTTAGCTAGCGTCTTACACTGGATGGCCTCCAAGGAGAGGCTGGCCATATATGCTAGTTGGTCTTTCTTTTCCTGCAGTTGTCCTCTCTGTTTTTCTTATCTTCTTCCTTTTGTTGTTCTTTCACATCTCCATCACTTTCTTCCTTTGTTTCCTCCTCTTGTTTCAGCATCATCCTCCTTGTCTTCTTTTAGCATGTTCCTCTGTATTAGTTTCTTCTTCACCCATCTCATCCCCATCTAGCTCTGTATCTTCTTCTTCTTGTTTTGCCTCCTCCTTACTGACAGAAGGATTAACATCATAGGTGAGGGTTTTGATTTCATCCTCTGCTGGTAAGTTTCTTAATACTGGCCATGTTATGGGGATCTTGAGGCTTTGGAGGGCATCCTTAATGAGAATCCTGATCAACCCATGGTGAACTAACTGCTGGGAATTTCCTTCCTTTACTTTGCTGCTGGAGTCTATGAGTGATTGCATCAAGAAATAGGGTATGCTGAGTCTTTGGTGAACTGGTGTTTCTACCCCAAATCTTAATTCTTCAAGCATTCTCAAATGGTTGCCATAAGAATATTGTATCTATGTACTCTTGCATTCTCTTTTGACTTATTAAATAATTTCCTTTTTGCCACCTTTTCACTTATAAACCAACTACCTCTTAACATTTACAACTTTTGATCAAATGATGCATATGAGTGAGTGAGTGGGATACTTACCTGTGGTCTTGATGCCATGCTACAGTTGTCAAAGATCAGAGGTGCTGCTGATGGTCATTCTTCTTCCTCCTCTATTGTCTGCTGATGGTTTCTTGGCTTTTGGAGGTGTCTGTGACTAGAGATCTAATGTTGTTGCTGCTGTGGAGCTCCTGGCTTACCACTTAGCAATGTTTGGTGTCTCCCTTGTTGGCTGGTGTTGTGAGGATGTTGTAATGAATGGACAGAGGGAGTAGGAGTGTATTGGATGCATGGATGATGGTAATGGTTAAGGTGATTCTGTAGAAAATACAATCTTCACCTGAATTGAAGCAATGAAGTGAAAAACAATGGGTTTGATGGAGGGATGCATGGCAAGGAGTGGAGGATATGAATATATGTGAGGCAGGGTTCCCTTTGGATCTTTTCTTTGCTCCTTGCTTGTCTTTCTCACCCACCTGCAAATAATAATTATGTTTTTTTCTTTTATTATTATTATTATTATTATTATTATATATTCTTAAACACCTAGGCTGCCTCAGAGAGGTTTTCACCCTAGATATCTGCCTTGGGCGCCTCAAGGAAGGTTTTCACCCAGGGATCTTCTTTTTTCTTCATTTTTTCTCATCCTTGGGCCGCCTCACAAGGTTTTCAACCCAAAGATGGGACTCAGGCGCCTCATGGAGGTTTTCACCTGAATCCTTATTCTTTTTTCTTTTTCAGTGTCCTGATGAGGGAGGAGCTGGAACTTGCTCCACCATCATCACTGTCTTATTGATATTTTCTATGAACTCTTGTTTTGATAAAGTCCTCTTGTACATTTTCAATTGGTGTCCATTAACTAGCAATGGAATGGCTTCTTCATCAATAGTTCTGATTTTCATTGAACCATTGCCATGGCATCTTTCCACCACATAAGGTCTGAGCCATCTTGTCCTTAGCTTGCCCTTGAAGTCTTTATACCTTGAATCATATAACAATGCCCAGTCTCCTTCTTGAAATTGCTTCTCCTTGATGTGCTTGTCATGCCAGATCTTCCTCTGAAGCTGAACTATCTCTGTATGTAGGAGGGCCTACATTCTGAATTCATCCAAGCCATGCAAATGTAACAACCTTTCTTTCTGTGCATGACTGAGAACCAAATCTAGTTGGGCTACCATCCTTAATGTGTTATATTCGAACTCAATGGACAGCAAAGCCTTTTTCCCATAGACAATCTCATAGGGTGTAAATCCAGTGGTGGTCTTCCATGTTGTATTATAGGCCCAGGTGGCCTCAACTAGTCTCTCTGCCCAATCCTTCCTATTGCTGCTCACTACCTTGGTTAAGATGTTCTCCAATGCCCTGTTGGTCACCTCCACTTGCCCATTAGCTTGTGGATGGTAAGAAATGGAGGTCCTATGCTTGATTTTGTGATGGCTGAGCAGTTCTTCAATCATGATGGAGGTAAATTGACTGCCTTGGTTTGTGACTAGCTCCCTAGGGTACCCAAATTTGTAGAATATATTCTCCCTTAGGAACTCATCCACCTTCTCTTATGTTACTGCCTTAATTGCCTTGGTTTCAACCCACTTAGTCAAATAATCAGTGCACACAATGATGTGTTGTTTTTTCTTTGAAGTAGGGTTGATAGGCCCAATGAAGTCCATGCCCCACTTGTCAAATGGCTCGAAAGTCACTTGAGGTTCTAGGCGCATTTCATCTCTTGGAGTAGGCTTTCCCATCCTCTGGCACCAATCACACTGACTAATATACTTTTTCACATCCTGATGAAGAGTAGGCCAATAATAGCCTGCTTGCAACACTTTGAATGCTATCCTCTTTGCTGCAAAGTGACCTCCACAAGGCCCATCATGACAAGTCAGAAGGATGTCAAAGACTTCCTCTTCCCTTACACACCTTCTTAAGATTTGATTTGGGCCAAGTTTGAATAGATTGACCCCAATATAGGTGAAGGGGGCGCTCTTTCTGACTATCTTTATCTTTTATTTGGAGGGCAAGTTTGGTGGAAACTGTGTTGATACCAAATAGTTTGCTATATCAACAAACCATGGGGAAAGAACTGAAATAGCAAACAAATGCTCATCTGGTAACTAGCCATCCACCATTCCTTATTCACCTGCAGGCAAATTCATCCTAGATAGAAAGTTAGCAACAAAATTTTCCTTACCAGACTTATCAACAATAGTTAGATCAAACTATTGTAATAAAGAAACAATCTTATGATTCTAGCATTCACATCTGGTTTATTCATTAAATATTTGATTGCAGCATGATCAGTATGCATAAATGTTTGATAGCCTATAATTTAATGCCCAAATTTGTTCAAAGAATGCACAACATCCAGGAGTTCCTTTTCGGTCATAGTATAGTTTAGCTCAACCTTTGATAGGTTCTTACTGATAAAATAGATGGCATAGGGCAATTTCTCCTCTTCCTGACCTAAGGCTGCTCCTATGGCTTTATGTGAGGTATAAACATCAATATGAAAAGGGAGGGCCCAGTTTGGGCCTCTAAGGATTGATGCAGTGGTTAACTTACCCTTTAGAATGTCTAAGGCCTCTTGACAGCTCTTTGACCATATAAACTTAGAATCTTTGGCCAACAATGCAAACAAAGGAGAGGCCAACTTGTTGAAGTCCTTTATGAACCTTCGGTAGTATCCAGCTAACCCTAAGGAACTCCTGACATCTCTCTGCTTTTGTGGAGGTGCGACCCTTTGGATGATTGTTATTTTGTTTGGGTCCACCTACAATCCTTGCTAAGATATTGAATGACCTAGCATAGTCCCTTCAGTCATTAAGAATTCACATTTTTCTGGACTGAGAGATAGATTCATTTTAATGCATTTGTGTAATACTTTGCCTAGGTTAGTCAGGGCTTCTTGAAAATCATAGCCACAAGGTGTAAAGTCATCCATATATATTTCCACTGCATCATGTACTAATTCAGCAAAAATACTTAAGGCTGCTCTTTGGAAAGTGGCAGGATCATTGAATAGGCCAAAAGGAAGGACCCTATAGGCAAAATTACCCCAAGGACAGGGGAATGTGATCTTATCCTGGTCTTCTGGGCAGATTTGGATTTGGTTGTACCCATTGAATCTATCTAGGAAAGAAAAGAACTTCTTCCCTGCCAAGCCATCTAACACTTGGTCAATGAAGGGTATGGGAAAATGATCCTTCTTTGTGGCTTTGTTCAACTCCCTATAATCAACACAAATCCTCCACTTACCATTTTTCTTGGGAATTAACACTAAAGGAGAGACCCACTCACTGTCTGAGATAGGGTAAATGAATCCTACATCTATTAGTTTTTGCAGTTCTTCTTTGACTATGTCTTTAAGGGCTGGATTCATCCTCCTTTGTGGTTGCCTAACTGGCTTGCAACCTTCTTTGATGTATATGTGGTGAGTACACACTAAGGGGTGTACTCCCTTCATTTCCTTATAACTCTAAGTGAAGGCTTCTAGATGTTCTCTCAACATGTTGCATAGCTTTTCCTCTTCTAAAGTAGAAATAGATAGGTTAATTTTCAAAGTTCTCTCTAGGCCAAATTCTATGGTTTTGACACGGAGTGGGCTGGAATTGGCCAAGCATAAGTCAATTGGATGATTGCTCTAGGTTTCCCTTACTTCCTCTTCTAATGGTAATGAACTAGGAGTTGGATTTTGGAGCAGGTGTTCAATTAATTCATCCTCATCTTGTTGTCCTCCTCCTATGGTTGCTTCCAAAGCATAAAGTTGGGTAGAATAAACCTCGTCTTCTTCTTCCTCCTCTAACCACAAAGGTAAATCATGCTCTAGGGTAGGTTGAGCAGGAGGGTATAAGACTAACTGTTTGGACATATGCCCATTCTTGATGGTCATATTCCCAGCTCTGCAGCTAATGTAAGCATCAGTTAAGGCCAACCATGGCCTCCCAAGGATGAGAGGGTAACCAGTAAGCTTAGCCTTAGGCTGGAGAACTAGGAAATCTGCAAGGTACTCCCAGGAGTCAGTGGAGACCATCACATCATCCACAATTCCCTCAGGGGTGATTGTGGAACAGTCTGCAAGTTGCAGAATTGTTTTGGTCTTCCTCAATGGCCCTGTTATCACTTAAGAAGCGATTACTAAATTGTTTACATCAGTTTGATTGTGAAGGTTAGGTGTTAGTCCAAGTTCAGTTTTTCCATGTTCAATGTAGTGTCTAGGTCTTTAGAATCTTGGTGGTATGGTTAAATAAAGGTCAATAATCCGTTCTCATTCATCACTGGTCCCACGACCTGCATAGATTCTTTGTATCAAGTTTGTTTTAAGGTTATTATGTGTTACAAAGCAGTTGAGGTGTTTTCGTAGCGCAGAAACAAGTCTAGGTGTTTTCGTAGCGCAAAATCCAGATTTTGCACTGGCTGCGCTACGAAATCGGGTATTCGTGTGGATCCATAGCAAATCTTGCTCATATGTCATATCTATCAAGATCCGTTATGTTTACATCATCAATTTTCAGTTTATACACTTCACCTATCATGTCCAACCGCTTATCTTCATCATTAGAGTCGTTAGGTACCTTGGTACGCTCAGCTTTCAAGTTTCAAGAAAATCCAAGCACTCACAGTCATGATTTGTGGTTGGATTCATGCGTAAGGAATAAATTGTCAAGCATTCAATTTGAATTTCTTGGAAATCAGACAAGCCAACTTTCAGGCGAGCCAGCTTTCAAGCGAGGCAGTTCTCAAGAGAGGCAGCCATCGAAAATTGAAATAGTGCCAGTCTTTCAAATTGTCACCCTATTGGAATCCCATGGAGAGAGATACAGAAAGAAAGGAGCACAGGTCATGCAGGTGCTTGGGGAGCAAACCTGAAGGTTTAGACATTATCTTAAAGAACAGAGAAGTTGAATGTGCATTCAAGCAGGTTGGCTGTTGGAATTTCTGTGAAAAGCTTCAAGGAGGCCATATGCAAATCATCAAGGAGTTTGCTTTGAATTTCACATGAATGAATTCAAAAGTTGGGGTGCTTGAATTGCCAGTCACTCCAGAGGCCATATCTATAGTTACTGAAATCCCAAGGGGAGAAGAAAGATGGTTTAAAAATTTCAAATTTGATATGACCCCATGCAAAGAATTTCTGAAGCCGGAGTTTATTGATTCAGATTTAAATAAGTCTGTGCCCAGGAATTTTGTCAAGGACGCATATGCCAATTTACTTACCTGCATATAGAGGTACTTTACCTACAAGGGGAGGTATCATAAGGTGTATTCATATCACTTCAAGCTTCTGTTGCATTTCACAGGAAAGATATCTCTTGATTTACCTTTCTACTTGTTTCGTAGCCTAGGCAAAATGTGTGACAAGGTTCAGCTAAAGAAGGAAGCCTGTGAGACCTCACTGTTTCATCACGGCTTAGTTAAATTAATCGTGTTGCATGAGCTCCAGAAAGTAGGTAGGGACTGGCCCACGTTCATGTTTATGTCTGGTTTCAAGAACGATACTGGTCTCAGTCCTCAAGATGCAAAAGATTCTCCAACAACAACTGGCCATCATGCAGAAACAAGATCCAGGAGATTTGTAAAATTGAAGGCTAGGAAGCAGGTAAAGGAACCTACCAAACCACTGATAATCCAAGACACACCCCAACAGTCCCAGAAAGAGAAAACTCAGATCAGAGAGGGTGTACATGAATCATCTATAGGTGAAGTAGTCCAGAGAAGAATGACAAGGAGCCAGTTAGCTAAGGAAAAAGGCAAGCCAGTGATTACTGAGGAAAGCCTAGTTTCAAAGGGAAGTCTTAATGACTTACTGCAATCTATTGATATTGAATAATCTCCCTTGATTCAAGCAGATTTGATAAAATCAAGAAAGGACAAGGCCAAAAAGATTAAAGCCTTGAAAAAGCTCAAGTTTGATGATCCGGTTGCTAAATTTGTCTTTAAGCCAAGAAGACCAGTGACAAGGCATTCAAGACACGTACAAGAGACACTGTTCGAAGCAAGTGAAACAGAGGAGATAGCACAGTCTCATGAAGCAAAAGATAAAGGTAAGGCAGTTATCCCTCAAGAAGAATATAGTGTTGAAGAGTTAAAAAAGAAGTTGAAATTAGAAAACCTGGAAATTGCTAAATTGAAGAAAGCCTCAAGGAAACATGCAATTAAGGAAGCTCATTTCAACAAAATGGAGGCTCTATGGGAAGACAAAACAATTCAAATACCTGAGGTGGTCAACTGTCATGCTCAATACTACACATGGTCAGTTCCCGCAATAAAAGAAGCAAAATTCATCAGAAGAGTTAATACGAAACTGAGAGCTGGGATCAGGGTTATGAAGAGACAAATTGAAGATTTGAAGATGCAACTAAGCCAGCGAGAAATATTTCCTTAAGGAAATCACACAGCAAGTAAGGTTATATTCCAAATTTTGATGATTTACCTTGTTGCAGTTTTTCTTGAAGAATGATGCATCTCCACTCAGTTTTGAATAGCTTCAGGGCAGTTGAAAGGGACATTCCAATACAAAAGAGGCTCAAGACAGTCAGATTTTGGTATTAAAACTGTGTTTTGTGATTACACAGCAGTTTCGTAGCGCGCTACGAAACTGCTGTAGGTGACGCATAATGCACAGCAGTTTCGTAGCGCGCTATGAAACTACTGTAGCTGCATAATTAAGCTCAGTCGACCAATTTTGAGTAATCAAGGGGAAACTTTTTGAAAGGGGAGTTCAAAAAAGGATCATTTGCAATGTGCAAGCAACCAGCAAGGGTAAAACAAGCAGAGGAAAAGATATATGAACTCTAAGTTTTTGTCATACAAATGATCACCGCTAGTATTGTCCACGACATTTCAAACAGCTTTGAAGAGGTTTTGTTTTCATACGAGTATATGGGAAGGGTCTACAGCACATCAAGAACGTGGCACTCCAATACACTTTTGTGTAATCAAAGAAGAACAACATGGTTAATTGGTTTCAAATATCCATGAGGAAACCAAAAGCAGAAAAACAGGGGCAGTTTCCTACTTTTCAGGAGCAGTAAAGGAGATGAGACATTAAGGGCTAGCAAGGAGATTCAAACATCCACCAAAGTTAAACTGAAGGGAACCTCTCGTCAGAGAACGAGTTTTGATTGTAATAAATGCTATTATCAACATGATGTGGAGTTAGACTCCTAATTGTCTTAGGTTTCTAAAACTTCCAGTTAGTAGTTGTTGTATTTAATAGTTAGTTAAAGTTTGAATAGGTGTCATAGCAAGCAGAATTTGAGTTCCCCTCATGCTGGAGGAGGAATCTCAGCTATGGAAATAATTCTATATATAGGAGAGAGATAAATGTACTTAGGGTTGGAAATTTATTGAGAAAAGCTCTGATATTTGGCTTTATGTAAAAGACTTTGTTTCTTAGTAATACAGTATTGGCTTTGCTTCTCAAGAATCAAAAGGAATTCGATGTGATGAATGTCTTATGTTGTCTTTTCCTATTATCTACAGTGTTATGAATGTGTGATTACTTAGAAATCACTAATAGTGCTCTAATTTCCTTCATATATTTGTAAATTGTACTGGCCTTCTATGTGTTTGGTGTGTTCTACATATGTTGGATTCTGAATGCCCTGACTTCTATGCAAAGCTAACCTTACTATCACTACTGAAGCATATCTGACTCCATAAGCCCAATGGATACTTTCTAATTTTGTTTCAACCTCTTATACTTGTTCATTTTGCTTCATAGAGTTATCCATCTTATTCATTATCCAAATCTTTAATCTTGTGAGAGAGCCCTCTCAGGTTGAGGAGGCTAAGCCTCAGCCTAAAGTAGGTTTGAAAGAGTTACTTAAAGTCTACCTGATCAGTAGCCTGTCAGGGTCTGGTTTTGAGATAACAGGCCCTTGAAGGTGAGCTTGGGCATGGTGTCCTTGGTCATCACATTAATGGCAGCCCCAAGATCAATCAGAGTGTGTGGGACAATGGTGCCAGTGATGTGCACATCTACTATAGGGCTTCCAGGGTCCAAATATTTTGGACAGATTACCTGCCCCAGCATTAAGTCAAACAACTTCCCAATGACATTAATGGTAGGGGCATCCCTTTTTCTTCTTCCTAGATGCTTGAAGCACTTCCCCTTAATCAACTTATTGTAAATGGGAACATCTTTGATTTCTTGGAGAAGGGGGATCTTTACACATATATTTTTCAATTCTCCAAGAAGTTCAGTTTCTTTTGGGGTAGGCTGGAGTGGTTTGGTTAATCTCTCAGGAAAGGGTGGATTTAATTTAAGTTTGATTTTCTCTTTTTCTTCCTCAACCTCCCTATGTGGAGAGGGAGGTTGGTTATCAAGTAGAATTCTCCCTGATCTTAGGTTGATCTCCTAGATTTCTACAGCATAGGTTGGGTATGATGTCTCTCCACTATATGTTTGTTGAGCCTGCCTATTGTTTGGGTTTGGATTTGGTTGGGCATGCATCTGGGGTTGCTTAGCTGGATCAGAGTGCAGGAGTTGTGGTTGGGTATCTGGTGGAGGCAATAGGGCTGGAACATTGTTGAATTGGGGCCTCCAGCCCTCGGGTGGGGTATTCCATTGATGTTGTGGTTGAAAAAAAGGTTGAAATGACTAGTTGGTTGGCTGGGAATGATACTAAGATGCATAGGACCAAGGAGGGGGTGTAGACCAGGAAGGATGAGCAAGGGGTCCCCAAGAAGGTATAGTTGTGGTTTGGTTGGGGTTGTAATATGCATGGGATGACCCTTGCATACCCTGCTAGTATGGTCTAGGCACAGGAGGTCTCCTTTGGTTGATGTAGCAAAGTTTCTCATTGACCCTTTCAGCTCCTTGATATACAGCTTTGAGTCCAGGTAAATAAGGGCACTTGTCTGTGGAGTGGTTTTCTTCACAGATTGAGCAAATCTTAATACAATTTAATGGACATTCATTCCTAGGATGCCTCCTGGTGCATCTAGGACAAAAGATGGCCAAGGCTCTCTCTGCTTCCTCTTGCTTCATTTTGATGTTCATGGTGTCCAATTGCAAGGCCAGGGTTTGCAGCATATCACTTTTGAAATCTTCCAGCATATTTCCAATTTCACCCTTGATGGATAAGTTAGAGGATGATGTATTGGCCATAGGTTGACTACCCCTACCCTTTTTCCTGGCTGCCCTAGAATGGTTTCTAAAGACAGTCTTAATATCCTCATAGGGTAATTGGTAGACATCTCCTCTTGCTAGCATATGTAAGGTATCTAGAAGATCCCCCCTTACTCCTCTAAGAAAGACCAGTTTTAGTGACTCAGGGACAAGTGTGCACTTGGCCCTTTTGTAACTGAGCTGGAATCTTTCTTCATAGTCTTCTAAGGATTCATCCTGGCCTATGGTCATCCTGAAAATCTCTTCTTTAGTATCCTTTGACCTACAACAGTCCCTATATTTTTTGTTAAAGGTTTGTTGCATCTAAGCCTAAGTTGTGATGATATCTCCAGGTAAACCCATGAACCAGTGCAATGATGCATCCTTGAGGGTAGACGGGAATAGTTTTAACTTTTTCCCATCATCAGTATGGTCATAGGTTCAGCATATAACAAAAAACTCAAATAGGAAGGTGTCAAGGTCCTCTGTGGTTAGGCCATGGAAATGAGGTAGAGCAAAGGGGGTTATATTCTTCACCTTAGTGTCCCCATGGGTTTCCCTGATGGGGAAGGCACCCTCAATTCTCTTTCTATTTCCTCTGTCATTTCGGTTTTCAGCCATTGGTCTAGTAGGAATGGGTTCTTCCTCTTCTTCTTCCTCTGTAGGTTCCTCAAATAGGTAAGGTTGCTCACCTAAAGGGTCTTCCAATGCACTGTCACTGAAGAAGAAAGAAGGTTAACTGTTGGATGCAGTGGGGGTATTTGACAAGAATTTCCCTGAATTGTCCCTATTCCTATGAGGCATGAAAGGAAATTTTTTTTGCGTTGGTTTTTGTAAGATTTTATTTAAAGCTAGAAAGTACTTGCAGAATGGAAAGGAAATCATCTAATGAAAAATGAAATAAAGGAAGCTACTAGATTAATTTTGCAGAAATAAACTAATGGAAGAAAACTGAAGACTAGAAGTAGAAGAAAAGAAAATTGGAGACTAGAAAATAGAAGAAAGCAGTAATTACTTCTACTTAGACACCTTCCCTGCAACAGCGCCAAAAAGTGATGAGCCTAGGTATTGCAACAATAATGTTGCAACTCCCAGGGCTACCAGCTTTACTTATCAACCTGGGGTTCATATAAACTTGGAGGTGACGGTGCTATATGCACAAGTAGAAGTGAAGGTCCTGCCTATTGTCACTGTTTGTCTGGCAAGAGACCCTGGGGGTTCCAAGAAAAACTTCTATAGGGTCAGGTGAAGCTTAATTCTTTGATGGAAGGAGAGCAAACCTATTCTAAGAGAGAGTTACTCTACTACAATAATGAAGAAAACAACATGCAATGCTAAAATTACACCATAACCTAACTAACCAATTAAACAGCTATGCTAAGCAGAATTGCTAAATTAACACTAACCTAATGCTAATTATCTAAGTTGCAGAAGTAAAGAGCATCAAAACTAGACTAAGGTGTAACAAAGAAACTTAGGCTAAATCGGGTTTCAAGTGGAAAAAGCAATTGGAGGTCGAAATCAGTGAAAGGAGGATGTGAGGGAACAACAGTGCATAAGAACTGTTGGATCAATTGGGTGAAAGGCAAATGAACAACGGAGATTGGATCGCAGGAGGTTATGTAGATAGATGGGCGAACAAGGTTAACTAACAGGATGAACAATGGAGATCTTATCACGAAGGCTTAAGTGAATGGATGGACGAACAAGGGAACAAAGCAGATGAATGGCGGAGATCGTGTCATGAGGGATTAGGTGAGTGGATGGACAAACGAGGTTAACAGGAGATGAATGGCTGAGATCTAATCACACGGGTGAAGTTAAGAGATGGACGAAAGAGGCTAACAGGAGCGATGAACGGCTAAGATCTTATCACATGGGTGAAGTCAAGAGATGGACGGTGGAGATCATATCACAGGGAAAAGAAATGTGTGGAAATGAGGGAACAAGTTTCTAAGGTAGTAAGTAGTTTCTCGCGTCCCCTTCAGGCTATAAGCAGTATTTGGATATTTCACGTGATTAGCCTTACTATGCGACACGTAGCATGAGAAAACTACTTTTCTCACGTGCTCTCGGGAAGATAATGTTCGTGTTGTAGAAAATAGCAACAAGAAATGCTAAAAATAGAATTGCTAAAAATATCACTGCTATAAATAGCAATTCAACGAGTGTTGATCTTAGCAACAATGGATGGAAAAATGGAAGTGCTAAAAATAGCATTTCGGGATACCTTCCTATTTTAGTCAGTCCCTAAACTAAAATAGTGAAGTAAAATTCGAATTTGATCTTAGCAGCAGTTTGTAAAATAATTAATTAATTCATCTTGAGTTAATTAGTTAATGAATATCAAACTTGAAGTCTATGTGTGGACATGCAACAGTTTCTCCATTAATTGAGGAAATTATCCATCAGTTAAAGAGATAAGGATGATTTCTAAATTGAATTGTAATTAGTTGGCTCAGTTAACTGAGTCAAGTCTAGTTAGATTGATTTAAACAGTTTGTTTAAATTAATGTGAGTTCAATTAGTTAATGCTTGCGTGCATGTAACTACTGCACTTCAAATAACTGATGATTCTCTCATAAATAACTCATGCATGTCAGTTTAGATAGAGACCCGATTGAGATCAGATGGAGGGGCAGTGTACTATCAGTTGCTGGAATATTCCATTGTGAATATTCCTTGCATGCAGAAGGAATTCTTTCCTTGAGGATTGCGCAGTTACTTCTTCAGGTTTAGTGAGTGTGATGAGGCCAATTCACACATGTGACATCATTGGACCCCAAGAAAAATTGTGCAAGGAAATAGGAGGCTTGGAGGGCTTGAGCAGGACATATATAGTGTATATTCAGTCTGTGAGCTGTATTGTTTGATTATAGAGAGAGTGGGATAGCTTGAGAGTTGATTCTTTTTGTAAATTGAACAAGATTTCCACTTGTATGATAATACAGAGTTGGGATTTTAGGCTGAGGCTTTCCCTGTGATATTTCTTCTATGTTATGTGTGATTGATTTCTCATTCTCAATTATATGTGTTCTCTTGATCTTGCTCAATTCAATTAAGATTTCGCAAAGTGTTGTAGAAGTATATCTTGTATTGTATTTTAGTATATTGCATAATCTGTTGATATACAGTGAGAATTTTTACATGGTATCAGAGCAAAGGTGATCAAGGCGAAGAACAATATATAAGAAGGAGAAGTTCGAAGTTTGGTTCCTGAATATAGAAATCGAGTTCTTATCACATCTCTATTTCACCTATGGCGTTCAGTGGTTTAAGACTCGAGTATGCCCTTGATGGCAGCTTGAATTATATAGCCTAGAAGGATCACATGGAGGCAGTGTTAGAGGATAACGGTCTAAAGGACTTCATTGATCAAGAAGTCCCCAAGCCGACTGATGCTATTCAACTGGTTGAATGGAAGAAACGTGTGGCTAGAGTAAGGAGAATCCTCCTGGAGGGAGTTCGAGACCACATTGTCTCGAGCCTCCATGGGAAGGAGACATCGTTTTCGATGTGGAAAACATTGAAAGATTTATATCAAAATAGCAACGATCAGAGGAAGTTGGCGCTGAAAGACAAGCTTTGTAAGATCAAGTGTGAAAAGGGTGACACGATATCTACATATCTGAACAAGCTCACCACCTGCAAGGATGAGCTTGGAAGTGTAGGGATCACGACCGCTGATGATGACATGGTGAGTCTTGCACTCCTCGGTCTCCCTAATAGCTAGCATAGCTACCAAGACTCGGTTAATGGGAGAGAAAAACTTCCAGACTCGGAACAACTTTGGTCGGATCTGATGCAGGAGGAAATCAGAAGAAGCACCAGAGGTAGATCCTCATCGAAGCAAGATGATGAGGAAAATCTAGCCTTAGCAAGTAAGGCGAGGAAAGAGAAAGGAAAGGCATCCCATCCCAAATCCGATTCTTCCCATGGTGGGAAGAAGATTGACAAATCGAAAGTGCGATGCTTTCATTGTCATGAAGTGGGCCATTATGCTACAGATTGTCCACAGAAGAAATCCAAGAAGGGTTCCTCAAAGGGATCTGATGGTGAGGCACTAGCCTCACAGTTTGAGCTGGATTTTTCGCTTATCGCATGCATGGTTTCATCCATGGTGGGATGTGTATGGTACCTGGACAGTGGAGCTTCATTCCACATGTCAGGTGATAAGAATCTTTTCAGTACCTTGGAGGAGAAGGATCTCCAGATGTGGATCAAGATGGGCAATGATGGAAAGTACCGTGTTTCAGGTGAAGGTACAGTTATGTTTCAAAGGGAGCATGGAGCTCTCCTCACCCTGACTAATGTAAAGTATATACCAGGTCTGAAGAAGAATCTTGTGTATGTCTCTATGCTAGAAGATAAAGGCTATGATGTAGTCTTTAGTCAAGGAAAGGTACTCCTGAGGCATATCGGTACTGGACAGTCAAAGCGAATAAGAATTCGAGTCAAGAATCTCTACAATTTGGAGGTAGATGACTGTGTTTCTTTTAGTTCCAAAGCTGAGATGGCACAGAGCCAAGATGTTAGCGAGCTATGGCATAGAAGACTGGGCCACTTGCACCATGGAGCCCTGAAGATCATGCAGCAGATTTCTACCGGATTACCCAAGGGAAAACTTGAGCAGACGACTATATGCAAAGGTTGTACCTTGGGTAAGTATGTGAAATCTTCCTTTCCGAATCGAGACAATGGAGCTGGAGCAATCCTGGAGTGAGTTCACTCAAATGTTTGTGGACCCTTCTCTACAGCCTCCACCGCTAAACAAAGGTACTATGTTATTTTTATTGATGATTTTTCTTGTAAATGTTGGATCTACTTTATGCAAAATAAGGATTAGACCTTCTTGAGGTTTTGTGAGTTTAAAGCCTTGGCAAAGAAAGAATCTGGAAAGAAAATAAAAGCTTTGCGTAGAGACAATGGTGGAGAGTATGTCTCCCAGCAGTTTAAAGACTTATGTGCTACAGAAGGTATTAAACGGGAATTGACAGCACCCCATAACCCACAGCAGAATGGGGTGGCCGAAAGGAAGAACAGATCAATTGCGAGAGCAGCTCAAGTGATGTTGTGTGACCAAAGCCTACCACTGCATTTGTGGGCTAAGGCATGCAATACAGCAGTATACTTGCAGAACAGAAACCCGCACCGTATATTGGGGATGAAGACACCTATGGAGGCCTATTCCGGGAAGCAACCTGATGTAAGTCACTTCCGAATCTTTGGATCATCAGTTTACTGTCATGTGACCAAAGATGCCAGGGAGAAGCTAGACCCAATAGCTGAGTTGGGAATACTTGTGGGTACACGGATACACCCCACAACTATCGGGTGTACATTCCTTCCACTCAGAGGACTGTGGTACGTAGGGATCTGAAGTTCGACGAGCAGAAAGCCATGCACTTATCACTTGAGAGGGAGCTCAAGTTGCATGCAGATGAGGAACCTTCAGTTCCTAAGGATGAGGAGCCTTAGATTGATGCGAAGCAGCCACATGCAGAGGATCTGGGAGTGGAGACATCCACTCATGCTAATACTTCTAGAGATGGGCGGAAACACTCAAGGGAAGTTGACAAGTTGATGCTGGATGTGCGGGAGAATGTGGGACAGCCATCTTCTCAGCGCAGATAGAGGAGGTCGCCCGAGCGGTACACTGGGTACATGGCCCTGGTTGGGGAGTGTGTAGATACCGAACCGTCTTCATTCGAGGAGGCAGTGCATTAACTAGTCTGGGTTGATGTAATGGTAGAGGAGTACGACTCTATCATTCAAAACAGTCTGTGGGATGTTGTCCCAAGGCCTCAAGGCAAGTCAGTGGTGAGTTCCAGATGGCTTTACAAGGTCAAGTAGACAGCTGATGGCAGTGTTGAGAAACATAAGGCAAGGTTTGTTACCCGAGGTTTCTCACAAGTCGATGGGATCGACTACGATGAGACTTTTGCTCCTGTAGCAAGGTACTCATCGATTAGATCGATATTGGCACTATCAGCTCAAATGGGGTGGAAGATCCACCAGATGGATGTGAATACAGCATTACTCAATGGTAAGATTGAGGAGGAAGTGTACATTAAGTAGCCAAAAGGTTTCGAGACCTTCGATTGTAAGTCACATGTGTGCCGACTCAAGAGGGCTCTCTATGGGCTGAAGCAAGCACCCCATGCTTGGTACACCAGGATCAACAGTTATTTCACCGATTTGGGCTTCACCAAGAGTGAAGCAGATGTGAACCTTTACCACATCATGGTAGAAGGTAAACCATTGATCATTGTTCTTTATGTCGATGATCTGATTTTGATAGGTGATGATCATATGATACAGTCTTGCAAGGAGGACCTTGCAAGAGAGTTCGAGATGAAGGACATGGGCCTTATGCACTACTTTCTAGGCATGGAGGTGTGGCAGAAAGATGGGGAAGTATTTGTATCTCAAGGCAAGTATGCCAATGAGATACTCATGCACTTTCACATGGAGAAGTGCAAGCCCATGTAGACTCCTCTAGCTAGGAACTGGAGGAAGGAGGATGCTACTTCATGTGAGGTAGTAGCTGCTACTATTTATCGGAAGCTAGTGGGTTCACTTATGTATCTGGTGAACACATGACCTAACTTATGCTTTGCGGTGAACCAGTTGAGTCAAGCTATGGTTCAGCCTACCAAGTTGTGTTGGAAGGTAGCGAAGCATGTGCTGAGATACTTCAAAGGCACATCTCAATTCGGATTGTGGTACAGATGGACAGAGGGAGTGAAGCTTCAGGGCTTCACAGATGCGGATTGGGCACGGAGTCCATCAGACCGAAAGAGCACTTCTATAGGAATTTTCAACCTTGGTTCAATTGTAGTTTCCTAGTACAGCAGGAAACAGAGATCAGTTGCACTTAGCTCAGCAGAGGCTGAATACATGGCTACTAGTCATGCTGCATGTGAGGCCATTTAGATGCGGAAGATTTTAGTGGGATTGTTTGGTCAAATGATGGATCCTACAGTGATCTACTGCGATAACCAGAGTTGTATCAAACTCTCTGAGAATCCAGTTTTTCATGATAGGTCCAAGCACATAGATATCTGGTATCACCATCTTCGAGACTGTGTGGTCAAGAGGATCATGTTGTTGTTGTATGTTTCGACCGAGAAACAGGATGGAGATATTTTGACTAAGGCATTGTCAAGATGCAAGTTCGAGTTCCATAGAGATAGGATTGGGGTTACTGATAATCCCTTTCTTGTTGAGAGGGAGTGTTGAAAATAGCAACAAGAAATTCTAAAAATAGAATTGTTAAAAATAACACTGCTATAAATAGCAATTCAGCCAGTGTTGATCTTAGCAACAATGGATGGAAAAATGGAAGTGCTAAAAATAGAATTCTATAAATAGCATTTCGGGATACCTTCTTATTTTAGTCAGTCCCTAAACTAAAATAGTGAAGTAAAATTCGAATTTGATCTTAGCAGCAGTTTGTAAAATAATTAATTAATTCATCTTGAGTTAATTAGTTAAGGAAAAACAAACTTGAAGTCTATGTGTGGACATGCAACAGTTTCTCCATTAATTGAGGAAATTATCCATCAGTTAAAGAGATGAGGATGAGTTCTAAATTGAGTTGTAATAGTTGGCTCAGTTAACTGAGTCAAGTCCAGTTAGATTGATTTAAACAGTTTGTTTAAATTAATGTGAGTTCAGTTAGTTAATGCTTGCATGCATGTAACTACTGCACTTCAGATAACTAATGATTCTCTCATAAATAACTCATGTAGGTTAGTTCAGACAGAGACCCAATTGAGATCAGATGGAGGGGCAATGTACTATCAATTGCTAGAATATTCCATTGTGAATATTCCTTGCATGCAGAAGGAATTCTTTCCTTAAGGATTGTGCAGTTACTTCTTCAGGTTTAGTGAGTGTGATGAGGCCAATTCACATATGTGACATCATTGGACCCCAAGAAAAATTGCGTAAGGAAATAGGAGACTTGGAGGGCTTGAGGAGGACATATACAATGTCTATTCAGTTTGTGAGTTGTATTGTTTGATTACAGAGAGAGCAGGATAGCTTGAGAGTTGATTCTTTTTGTAACTTGAACAAGATTTCCACTTGTATGATAATACAGAGTTGGGGTTTTAGGTTGAGGCTTTCCCCGTGATATTTCTTCTATGTTATGTGTGATTGATTTCTCATTCTCAGTTATGTGTGTTCTCTTGATCTTGCTCAATTCGATTAAGCTTCCGCAAAGTGTTGTAGAAGTAGATCTTGTATTGTGTTTTAGTATATTGCATAATCTGTTGATCTACAGTGGAATTTTTATACGTGCACTAATCCGCGTGAGATTGCGCGATAACCATTGGATCAGGCGGGGCTGATCAACAGTGGAGATCAGCCAAGCTAGTTGGTGATCGGGTGAAGCGACAGTCGTCGGATCAGGCAAGGCAGATCGACGGTGGGGGTTTAAAGCGCCTAAAGTGATTGGGTGACACGATAGTCGTCAGATCAGGCGAGGCAGATTGATGGTGGGGACTTAAAGTTCATAAAGTAAGTGGTGGACTCCACGCGAGGCAGCAGTTGGAGAAAATAGTGAATCGGACGGTGATTGTGAAGGTTTGTTGGTGATCGGACGATGAGGAAGCGATGCATGAGGAATGTGCTGGAGGCGGTTTCAAATGAAAATGACAAAGAAAACCAGTGCGGGTGAACAAATAACTGCATTAAACAGCGAACTCCATAGCCCATGCGAGAACCAGAGACCTGTGTTTTTGGGGTTGCTAAAGGGTCCCTTCCTCAAGTCATGGTCCTAGAGGGAGGAGATGAGGCTGAGACACCTGCACAAAACCTAATAGTGATATTTTTCCTCTAACTAACCTGTGAACTGAAAGAAGGCATAAATGAAAGTAAACTACAACAAATGCAGCTACTGAAGCAGATGAACAGGAAAACCATGCATGATCTACGCTATATTGTTGTAATGAAAGTGCAACTACTTAAGCAAATAAACAGTGAAAACCATAAGGCTACTTAAGCAAATGAACATAAAACCATGAAACTACTTAAGCAAATAAACAGAAAAGAACTCTATGCTAGCATACATGTACAGTAAATAGGAGCTTTGGCTACTTGGGTCGGGCCCTGACCCAAGAGCTTCAGCCCTCGGAGTTAACTCAAAGCTGGCTTAAACAGAACTCGTTCTTATTATAAAAAACCATGGATTACAGAACAAACTATCACAAGTCTTTGTAGCTCAGGAAATAAAATAGAGTTTTACAATAGAAGTTTGAATCCTACTGAGGTCCTAAGCCTCTCTATTTATACATTTGAAGTCTCTAACAACTTCCTTCCTATTAGGGAGGCTTGGCCTCTAACTCAAGAAAAATGGTTTCTGTCCTTTTCACTTGCTCGGTTGTCTTCTAGTCTTCAAAGTGATGATTTTTTGCACTCCAAGCTAGTGGAGGAATATTCGAATGGAGGGGTAGTAAATGAGGAGGATTTACATCCTATAATTACTCTCCCTTGTCCCATTCTAGATTTACCAAGGTCTTTTCCATAGTTCCTTGCTTTTATCCTTTATACCTGCATTTTCCTTTCTTTTATCGCTTATTCCTTCATTTCATGCACATCAGACCACAAAGTAACATATCCAACTCTAACTCATTTCATAAACAAAATATAATCAAAAGTATGCAATAAGTTGTGAGAATAGTTGGTTTGACTAAGCTAGGAGGTGAATTAAGGCCAATTAAGGCCCATATAATTACTCAATGATGAGGCTCATCACCAACCCTTTGCCTGCAACTCTCTCTTGCCTCGCTCAGCTACACACAATCGCCCAAGCGGGGCTTTCCCTTTAATCCCTATACCCTCAGGTTGGTCGTTTAGGTCAGGTCTTATTTCTAGGCTCCTCTCGGTATCAATCATGCCATAGCCCCAGCTTTTGCTTGAAAGAAAAATAAAAATAGCGCAGAGCCAAGCCATAGCTCCCCCTTGCCTTCCCTAGTTCCTCCTTGGCTGGGCTAAACCTCGTTGGGGTGGCCTCGTGCCTCTTCCTCCTCCCTAGCGACTCTCCCACCAACTCATGGAATTTCCCCTTGAACCCGACCAAAACTTATGAATTGAACGAGGCCAAGACTAGTCTACATACCAGAGAGTCGTCACTTGCCCGCATACTTGGTTGCTTCGCCTCCCTTCTGCTATGCAGTTCCTTCCTTCTCCGTTGTACCATTCACCTTCCCTGCATGTCGAATGCCTTTTCCCACTCTGTCACCTTCCCTTATGTCCCCCTCTACCACCTTTCCAACCCACCTCCCATGCATTGAAGGGAGAGGATGCTGCACTCCCTGCCTTGAGCATGTGGGGTGCGACTGTAATGAATTCTATTGTACTGACCATGTCAACTCAGGCCTGGCACCTCTAACACCGCCCTCATCCCGATCGGGAGACACATGCACAATATTTTGACTCTAAATGAGTTATGGTTTTTTGGGCATGTAAGTTGATATTCTATAGTATTGGCTCATGTTATTGAAATAAAGCTTATTCACAGATTAAGAATCTCCAAGGTAAAATTGCGTTGGACTCCATGATTAAGAAATATATATATATATATAACTCATATATTAATTCTTTTTATAATTAATAAAAATGTTTTATGTAATATAAGTCAAAATTTTCTATATTATAATTATGTAAGTCTATAATTCATAAATATCTATATTTAATTTTCTTAATACAATATTCACCAACCCCTAACTCATTATCATTAGTATCAGTGTTTGATTCACATATTTCCTAATTTATTCTCTTGATTTTACCATAAAATTATTAAAATATAAATCTTAGGAAATTAATTCTATAAATATAATTTAGAGATGAATCACTACCTCATTGAGAAAGAAAAAACAATTGTTAGTAGTTGTGAATTGATATAGCCATTAGAGAATGAGATGGCCAAGGTGGAGGGGAGCGACCAGGTTCTAGGGTTCAACAAAGAAGGAGACAGGGGTCAACAGGACCATGGAAGCACAGGGAGGAGGGAGCTCCACTCCCTCCTACAGTATTGTGG
>CM062814.1:956088826-956090134 GCA_031772625.1 Pinus tabuliformis | reverse complement strand
GTGTCTAAATATTCACTCTCCATCTCTCTAATAATTTGGTATTTTTCCACATTGTTAGGTGTCTAAACATTCCCTTTCTCTCTCTCTCACTCTATCTCTCTCTCTCTCTCTCTCTCTCACTCTCCTAATTTGGTAATTTTTCCACATTTTAGGTGTCTAAATATTCTCTCTCTCATAATTTGCTATTTTTCCCACAAAGTTAGGTGTACAAATATTCTCTCTCTCTCTCCCTCTCCCTCTCTCTCTCTAATAATTTGGTATTTTCCCCTCTCCCTCTCCTCTCTCTCTCTCTCTCTCTCTCTCTCTCCTCTCTCCAGTAATTTGTATTTTATTTTTCCCGCCCTCTCCCTCTCCCTCTCCCCTTCCCTCTCCCTCTCTCTCTCCCTCTTCCTCTCCCTCCCTCTCCTCCTCTCCCTCTCCCCCCTCTCTCTCTCTCTTTTCCACATTGTTAGGTGTCTAAATATTACCTCTACCTCTCTCTAATAATTTGGTATTTTTCCACATTATTAGGTGTCTAAATATTCTCTCTCTCTCTTTTCCACATTGTTAGGTGTCTAAATATTCCCTCTCCCTCTCTCTAATAATTTGGTATTTTTCCACACTGTTAGGTGTCTAAATATTCCCACTCTCTCTCCCTCTCCCTCTCCCTCTCTCTCTCTCTTTCTACTAATTCGGTATTTTTCCACATTGTTAGGTGTCTAAATATTCCCTCTCCCTCTCTCTAATAATTTGATATTTTCCACATTGTTAGGTGTCTAAATACTCTCTCTCCCTCTCTCCCCCCCCCTCTCTCTAATAATTTGGTACTTTTCCCTCTCTCTCTCCCTCTCCCTCTGCCTCTCCCTCTCCCCCCCCCTCTCTATAATAATTTGGTATTTCCCCCCCTCTCTCTCCCTCTCCCTCCCTATCCCTCTCCCTCTACCTCTCCCTCTATCTCTCTCTCCCTCTCTCTCACCCCCCCTCTCTCTCTCTCTAATAATTTGGTATTTTTCCACATTGTTAGGTGTCTAAATATTCCCTCTCCCTCTCTTTAATAATTAGGTATTTTTCCTCATTGTTAGGTGTCTAAATATTCTCTCTCCCTCTCTCTCTCTCTCTCCCCCTCTTCCCCTCTCCCTCTCTCTAATAATTTGGTATTTTTCCCTCTCCCTCTCTCATTCTCTCTCTCTCTCTATAATAATTTTGTATTTTTCCCTTTCCCTCTACCTCTCTCTCTCCCTCTCTCTCTCTCTCTCCCTATCTCTCTCCCTCTCTCTATGTCTCTCTAATAATTTGGTATTTTTCCCTCTCTCTCTCCCTCTCCTTCTT
>CM062814.1:956078826-956083826 GCA_031772625.1 Pinus tabuliformis | reverse complement strand
GGTGTCGTAATCATCTCTATTTTTGATTTCGAAAAGAAGCTTGTTTATGTTTGTCGCTTGAAAAGAAATTCAGATTTGTGCATCAACTTTCTTTTTAGCATCCATATACTAAGAAAGTCGAAAACAAATACATGCATGTGCATTTGCATATAGACAGTCTGTTTGGCTTGATTTAGGAAAGTGCATTTACAGTGTGCTCTTTGCTCTTTGTGAAAAGATTCTATCTTTCTTTTCCCTAGTAGCTAGGATTTTCATTGCATAAAAGAGATAAAATTTTGTTTATCATCTTTAGATTGCATTTTAGGAATTACATCTACATCTCGTGGTGAACCCAAAAGGCAAACTTCATAAGCAAGATCAACTTAAAATAAATTCAATGAATCTAACAATGCTTTGGAACTTAACACACAACATTTAGAGGTCTAGGCTAGAGACGTATTCCGGCGTCGTAAAGCCTGGTAACTGTTGTTCTCACTGTTGGTTGGGTGATTCCTCCACTTTGAGACGATAAGTGCCAGTACGGACTTGTACTCCCACGTACCGTCGAGTATATTTTGGGAGACCCATATAGGCTTAAATCCTTTATCCATAGGAAGCCGTGTCTGCCGCCCTATCGATCGCAATGCACTGAACACAACATTCGGGAAGATTGACTGCCGTACCGTAAAAATTATTCTGTAGTTTTGCGATTGGTTTGGTACTCCCTCTACCTAGACTTCCAGAGCAGTCCCTTTCGTTCCTTTTCAGACTCCTTAACGGAAAAGGTCCATCTGAGCACTTGTCACTTCAGGCTCATTAAAAATCGAAGGAGACTAGAGTCATCTTTTGTTTTTTCTCGACTCTTAAAAACTCAAAAAACAAGTTGTGTCAAAGCGTCTAAAATTTATTTTAAACAGAATATTCATTACCCTTTCCTACGTTGATCTTGGGTTGAGAAAACGGAGTCCACCAACCAAGGAATTCCCCTTGGAGGAAATCCTAGTCCCTTCTCCTCTTGGGGAGATGTTGGTGCACCCCATATGGCCACATTGTCGCTTCCAGGACTGACAATTGGTTTGCCTGTATGGCTCTTCTCAACCTCTGTCGTTCAGAACACTGCTATTCCTGAACAATCGAATCAGCAATTAGACGAGTCCAGAGTTACCCACCAACCTTCTACTTCCTCTAATTCTTCCTCTCCTCCTTCCTCTTCGCTTGATGGGGCTACTAAAGCCAAAAGTCAAGTACCTAAGGAGAAGAAGGAAAAGAAGACGAAAGAGAAGAAGAAGAAAGAGAAGAAGAAGAAGGAGCCAAAAGCGAATGGGGGCAAACGAGTGTCGTCTAACGAAAATCCACACACTGCACCGACCAGGCCTAAATCGCCATGTGTCATTTGCAAGGGAGACCACTATCACAGAGATTGTCCTTGCATCCTTGGATCTTAAGGGACTGGTCTCCCCGTTTGCACAACCCGGTGTCGTCAACCTCTGATGATCATGTTGAAAACACACCGTCAACTAGTGAAAGTGAAGCCCCAAGACAAAAAGGAAAATATAGATTTCCTTGTAGACTGTGCGAAGGCAATCATGCCGTCCACCGTTGTCCCTTCTTAGACGAGGCTAAAAGAGTTTTGGATGATCGTCCGATTTCACCGTCACGACTTCCTCCTGGATATAAAAAATTATTGCCGAGTCCGTCACCAGTTGAAAATCCGGCTGGCCGCTCAGGTGGTCGGCTGAAGCACCTATCATTGAAGATAAACCATCTGAATCCATACCAGACGAAAGTCAAAAGGTCGAGGCGGCAGTTGACCCGGTCTTGCCTTCAGAGGTTTCATCTTCAGATGATACAGTCACCGAAGAGAACAAGGATGACACCGTCCAAATTCTCTTCATAAACACAGACTCCAACGAACATGGGGGCAATTTACCCATTCCTTTACCGCAGGAAGGAAGTTCGTCAGAGTCATACCCGGCCGTCTATTCGGTCCCACCTCCAAGCAACCTAGTTGTCTCCTTCGACTGGAATCAACTAGGCAGACCCCGTTTACCAGCTAGTATACCATTCCGAATTATTGTTCAAATATATAGAATGGTTATGGCTGGTACCATCATAGATGAGGGGGCTTCTGTGAGTATCCTTTCCTCAACTGCTTGGAAAGCGCTTGGTTCGCCATCGCTTCTGCCTGAGATGGGAAATCTGACCAGCTTTGACAAAGGAACTAGTCGACCGTTAGGGATCCTTCCCAATGTGCCCATAACATTGAGAGGGAAAACCGTTCACATGAACGTGATGGTAGTTCAAGGACCCCTGGATTACAATCTACTCCTTGGACGAGACTATATTTATTGCATGGGAGCAATTGTCTCCTCACTCTTTAGAGTAATGTGTTTTCCGCACGAAGGAAGAGTGGTCAAGCTCGTAGACCAGCTTTCATTTCCCGGATCACGCATAACAAATAGTCATATACCATCCCTGAATGGTCTTTTCACGCAAGAAATGTCTCAATCTCCAGTCCGTCCACCCGATGAGTGCGAGTGATTCGGGGGGACATGATTGAAACCCAGGGGGCATGCATCCTGGTCTGCTTCGGCAGGAAAAATTCGGGTATAAGGTAGGTTTCCGCGAGAGAATATGACCTCCATACTCCCATCCGTAATTGGAAGGGGGAGTTGGACTGGAACAAGATCCTCTTGTCAAAGTTATGTTAGGGATGGTCACGCCATACCATCCGCTCACCTTTGTTTATTTCGGTAGACATCGCCAAAGAAGTGTTTTGTTTGCGCTGTGAATAAAGCAATCTTTGGGTAACCTGTAAGAGGTAGGCCTCTCTCGGTAAAACGAATGTTTTAACGGACTAAAGAAGGGGTAACCTTGAAACTTTGTTTTATACCTGGGGGCATGCAAGCCTTTTGGAGTGCAAGCAAAGAGTGATCATTTATCTGTTTTTTGGATTGGTCATTTCCTAACTTGCATAAAGAAAGGATGTGGGGCAAAACTCTAAAAGTTGCCGTTTTATATGAGACATTCTTATCACACAACTGGATTAATCGAGCAGTTTTAGCACATAGTTCAAGCTCGTTAAAAAATAAACATAAGACATGAGCAAATGTTTCCACCCGCATTTAAGCTCGTTAAAAAATGAACTATTCCCTGGTAAATAACCATCGTGAATGTAGTACTTCAGCCATTAAAGCCTTGGTCGTGTTTGCACCGTCACCTCCACTTTTTCATTGGCCGATCATTCACCTCCATTTGATTGTTTACCCATTTTGAGGAACAGTTGCGAAGAGTGATTTCACTAGCCATCCTTGTGACACTACCGTGATTGGAAAATTCCAAACCTTACCTGGAATCAGTTGCTACCCGTTTTATCACTCGTTCCTCAAAAGACGAGTCTCCTTTAAGCTCTTTTCAACTGACTCGTAAAATATGAAAAGATTGCCGAGTTCTTGGCCTTCCAGCTCGTTAAAGGGACAGGAAGTGCTATCCCTCCTCTAGATTTTAATCTTTTTGGACCTGAGGGATTATTACACAAAAAGATCGAGCGCTTGTTTTATTCGGCTCGTTAAAAGTATCGAAAATTCATCCCTTCTGTATTGTTTTATACTTTTTCGGACTTAAGGGATTAGATGACGAAAAAGGAATTTTGGAGTTTCCTTTACGTTCCTTTTCAGACTCTCTAAAATTGAAAAGGACCGAGTTATCTTTGTCGTTAAACTCGTTAAAAAGATTAATAGCGACAAACTTGTCTTTAGACGAGAACGAGTTTCACTATCGCTAGGCTCGTTAAAACATAGCGATGGGTTTTCCCGAAGGGCAAATTATAGAACAAGCATATGTTATCCTCCTCAAGCTTGACAAAAATAAAGAGGTACTGGTCAGCAATGACTGGGGAAAATTGGGAAGAAAACTCAAAGAAACTTTATTGGTAGCAAGTCGCTCTTGAACATGACACTTCCACTCCGTGTCCGAGTCGGGTTGGGTTGTTTCATTCACCGGTCACATCACCATGGTCACGCCATACCATCCACATTTAGGGTTAATGCTACCAATCCATCACATCAGTGTTGCCGATATGTTCAAGAGAAGTCATCCAAAGAAGTCACCTGTGTCTCACCCACTACCATACATTATACTCTATTCTTTCATGACCGCCACCCTGAACCTTATATCACCAGATCGTTTTCACCTCCATTAAAATCATTTGCTCCGTTCCGTGTCATTGATGTGGGATTCATTAAAGCCCTCCTATGACGGATCACTTCTCGTCGACATCAGCTCATTATCCAAGAAGTTGATCTAGGAACAACCCATTCAGTACTTTGAAGCTTGCATACCTCAATGGCAAGTTTCTCACTTCCGGTGACAGGTTTACATCAATGGCCTTCGACCGAAAGATTTTGCGTGGTGTTCGACGCCAAGTCCTTTATTCACACCACGTGAATTGTACTGCAGTACCTTGAGGGTCATTATCATTATCGGTGATTCCTCTCGTGCTTGTTAACGGTTTACATCATTGACCGGTAATCAAGCGATGTCTTTCCATGTTCGACTTCAAAACATTTCTCACATGGATTGACTTGTACTTCGAGTGAAGATCGGACGAGATTGAAGACCCCGGATCTAGTTTCATCCATCCGGGCTGCGATATATATTAAGGGAAATAAAGACATTAAATGTGCATCATTGCTGCACAGATAATCATCCACTCAAAAGGATGATGGCTCTACCAGAATCATCAGTCTACACTCAGACGATTGTCTGTCCTATGTACATGAAAATGAATTTATAAAGCTGAGCATGGGAATGCCCGCCTCAGCTATATCATGAAAACAGTATGAAGATAATGTATTGTTTTGTATCTTATTACAGGTCTCCTCCCAGCATTGAAAGAACTTCGGATCCTCATAATAAAGCATTTCACCCGACACCAAAAGGTTAACGGCCTCATACTTTAGGGGGCAACTGTTATAGACATTTTTGTGCCCTACAACTCCAAGCATGAAATGTCCATAAAC